>JAXCMG010000039.1:15946363-16011583 GCA_034642415.1 Podarcis siculus
TCTTTCTTTCTTTCTTTCTTTCTTTCTTTCTTTCTTTCTTTCTTTCTCCCTCCCTCTCATACACTGCTTTTCAGGAAATTCTAGTTGGTCATTGTTGGAGACAGGATGAAGAACTATATCAGCCTCCTCCAAGCTGGTGCCCTGCAGATGTTGCAGGACTACAACCCCCATCTTCCCTGACCATTGGCCGAGCTGCTGGATGTTGTAGTCTAAAGCAGCTGCAGTCAAACTTCAGCTGGAGGGCCGCTGGTTATATAGGGGTGGCAGAAATGTGGTTTTGCGTGATTTCAGCAAGGCTGGAAAAATCTCTCCAGTGGTATGGACCCTGCAGGAGTTTTGAACAACTAATCTCGCAGTTCCTTGAAGAACTAAAACAACTTATTATAGCATAGTCCATGATAGCTTATGCCACAATAGAGTATTTAAGGTGCTATGGGACTCCTTATTGTGTTTGTTCTTGCTCTAATTTTGCAACTCTCCTTTTCTTCTTCTTTTAGCTGCTTGTGGCTGCCTCCAAGTAGCTCAGCTCCTGTGTGAACACAAGTGTCCAATTAATGTCAAAGATGTGGTACGTAATCATTATCTCATGGATAACTTAGTGGGTTAAAAAAAAAACCACCTTAAAAGCTATGCAGTGTACTTCAGTTTCTGAAACCTCGTTTTTAAATCTTATAAGCAGGGCAGATTCCCTCTTGTCTGCAGCAAATGAGTTTCTTCTTCGTTCACTGTATTTCTTCCAGTCAGCACGTGTGACGTCTGAGTGGGAGGCCCGATCAGCACATTTACATGATCCAGAGCACTTTGCTCAGTTGCAACCCCCTCCACATGTCCCCACGTATATCATTTCCTATTCAGACATGACAGTGCTAACCAGAAACGTGCAGTGAATAAGTAGCAAATTTATCTCCCATATAAGGTATGAACGAGCCTTTTATACTGCTCTCTGATTCTGCACCAGCACTCAAAGTATGGCAGGTGTGCATGCCTAATGTTTATTACACTGTAGGAAAGGCTTGGAATCGTTGAATTGTAGAGTTAGAAGGGACCCCAAAGGTAATCTAGTTCAACCCCTGCAATACAGGAATCTCAGCTAAAGCGACTATGACAGATGGTCAGCCAACCTCTGCTTAAAAACCTCCAAGGAAGGAGAATTCATAGCTTGCCAAAGAAGACCATTCCACTGTCAAACAACTCTTACTGCCAGAAAGTTCTTCCCGATGTTTTGTTGGATCTCCTTCCTTGTAGCTTGAAGCCATTGGTTTGAGCCCTACCCTCTGGAGCAGGAGAAAACAAGCTTGCTCTGTCTTCGATGTGACAGTCTTCCTGTGAGGAAAGCGAGTAACCTTGAGCTTGAGTGGAAACAGCTCAGTAGGGAGGGAGCCATATGTAACTGGCTTCTCCCATTTCCTCCACGCACATCCCATTATGCACAAAGATTAACGCTTACCAAAGTCTCATCTTAGTTTTCTTTGGTATTTTGGTTCCTGGCCATCCCTTATTCAGTGACATTAGAGTTTTGGTTTGTTAAGTGCTTAGAATTATATACAGTGGTACCTCAGTTTAAGAACAGTCTGGTTTAAGAATGATTTGGTTTACAAACTCAGCAAAACTGGAAATAGTGTCCCGGTTTGAGAACTTTACCTCAGTCTATTATAATATTTATTGAATTTCATTTTAAAAACAAAACAATTAACATTTTCACTTGTCATCACATATATTTTGACTCTCTCGAGTCTTCGACTTCTCCCCTTCCCCCTGACTTCCTTACATCCTTACATAATTTCTTTAGCATTTCAAATTCCCCCTATTTACCTACTTTTATTTTTAAATATTCTTTTATAATTGTAAACAGGTTTCTACCTCTACTTAGACTGAGAACTTTACCTCGGTCTAAGAACGGAATCTGAACGGTGGAAGGGCACCGGCAGCAGGGAAAGGGTGCCTCGGTTTAAGAACGGTTTCGGTTTAAGAACAGACTTCCGGAACAGATTAAGTTTGTAAACCGAGGTACCACTGTACTCTGATCCTGAAAGCAGCAAAGGGCTTATAGGTGCTGTGTTGAGCCTATGAGAAAAGGGAGCTCAGAACTCAGCAAAGGTAATGCAGTGGGGTTTTACGTGCATTGCTGCATGGCTAGCTGTTGTCTATTGTCCCTTAGACAGCAAGATTTTGAGCACCTGTTAAAGGAGGTTGCACACCTGTTTTCACATAAGAGTTACATTCTCTGAAGTTAATCTTTTTAAAATCTCCTGAATAACTGATAGTGTTTTATCTCTTTTTTATTTAAAAAAAAAAACTAGGATGGGAATATACCTTTGTTACTGGGTGTACAAAATGGCCACACTGAAGTAACCAAATACCTTTTGGAGCATGGCGCAGACATCAATTCCAGAGACAAAAATGGAAGGTACAAATAAACTTACTTAGTACTCACAAACTTTTTCAATGTTAATCGGGTCTAAGGATCTCCTCCTAATCCGAGATCAGATTTTAGATTCTTCACCGCTAAATATCTTACGTTGTGGTTTAGGTCCAATTAAGCTGTCACTGAACTTCTTGGTTATATTTATTAGCTTGAAAGCTAACAAAAAGCCATGCAAGAGATGACATGTTTTTCTGGTTCTTCTAAAGTCACCGATTTCTCCGTGACTTTCAGTGAAGCTGTTCTGCAGCATTTGACATATTGAGGCACAGCCTAATAAAGTTGTCAAAGCTGTATCCTTTTTGATGTTTCCCCCTGCTTGCGAGCACTCATTATGCCTCTTCCCCATCCAGAGGCAGGTTACAGTGAGATACAAAATTCTAGACTGGGTTGACACAGGCTGCTGCTGCAAAAATAAAGCTCTTCTGGCAAAATTATGGTCAAGCAAAATTCTGTGTGGCTATATGGTCAACAGAGGATCTTGCCCGCTAGATACATCTGTCCTACAAATTCATTTTGAGTAAGGCTATCAGTAGTGGCTGGCTATGTCATATCTCTACTGTCGAAGACAGTATGCTTCTGAATACCAGTTGCTGGGAGCCAAAACTGGGCAGAGTGCCATTGCACTCAGGTCCTGCTTGCAGGCTTCCCTTAGGCATCCGTTTTCTGGATGCTGGACTAGATGGGACTTGACCTCATCCATCCCTTTGCAGCATGCATAAATGGCTCAACCTCTTAGGGAAAGCTTTACTGGTTCACTCTCAGGAGCCTCCCCTGTCTTGCAGTGATCTCTTACAGTAGATCAAGTTATAGATATGCTGTAAATTCAAGTCAGGACAAATTTTGTTGATGGCACGATGACCATAACTTTCTGCAGGAGTAGCAAAGTGTCATCTTATCAGAGGAATGCCTGTCAGCTTTTTCCACTTCCTGGACTCAGCTGACTGCCCAATCTTCTGCTGCTGCTTGAACCTGTAGGCACTCGTCTCCTGTAGGATAACAAATGAGCCACAAACTCACAACCTTCAGGGGGTGATTTTTTATTTTTTTTGAGGAGAAAATAAATCCCCCCCCAAAAAAAATTTATTAGTTTTCTGTTATAACACATAGACAAAAACACAAAAGAAAAACATTACATTCGACACAACATAAAAACTTAACAACAATAAAAACACACAAAATAAAAGAAGAATTTTTCCTTCTTATTCCCTGGTGTATTTACATTGCTAAAAGACTTCCTCGACACCCTCCAATCTGGATTTCATCCTATTACATATTTAGCAGTTCCCAATTTCATATTTATAACATCAGTATCATCAGGGGGTGTTATTGCTTTGCTAATCTCATGCCTGTAGCTCCTCCTTATATTCTCTGTTTGCCAACTTGCTCTAGGACGGCTCTGATGCTGGTGTGCGAAGCAGGAAACCTCAGCATTGCAGAAGTCCTCGTCCGAAAAGGTGCAGACATAAACCTGGTGGATGCCCTTGGACACAATGCCCTGCATTATGCTGCAGTCTCTGAAAATACAGGGATTCAGAATCTCCTTCAGTTGAAAAGTGTTCAAGATGCTGGTATGTCTACACTTCTTAAATTATGTGGTAGGATTCCCTATGATAAGGATGAGGAACCTGTGCCCACCCCCCGATGACATTGGACTGTGTGATCCCTGATTATAGGCCATGCTGGCAGGGGATGATGGGAGTTGGAGTCCATCAACATCTTTGGGGGCAGGCACATATTCCTCACCCCTGCTGTAGGGGTTACCTGGGGAGGCATGAGGTTCTTACTCAAACTTTCTGGACTGTCTATGCCAAAAGACAGGATGCTGACTCATAGAATTGTAGAGTTGGAAGGGACCACAAGAGCCATTTAGTCCAACCCCCTGCAATACAGGAATCTTTTGCCCACTATGGGGCTCAAACCCACGACTCTGAGATTAAGAGTCTCATGCTTTACCAGCTGAGCTACTCTATCCATTCTCCTAGTCTCTGTTTTACCACCTTTGGTAGAGCTGCTTCGAGCACTGAGCTTGGCACACAGCCTGGTCTTTGGACTGTCAGAGGAATGTGCTATCTTGGGTCTGTCCAAAGTGGGTTGCTTGTTTGAAAGTGCCCTCGTGTCTCTCTGTGCATGAAAAAGATTATTACATTGTGGAAAGAAGGCTAGGCTTCATTGTGGAAAGAAGGCTAGGCTTCAAAGATGCATTGGCTACGGCCGATTAAAGGTAAAGGGACCCCTGAGCGTTAGGTCCAGTCACAGACAACTCAGGGGCTGCGGCGTTTATTGGCTGAGGGAGCCAGTTTATTGGCTTTATTGGCCGAGGGAGCCAGCATACAGCTTCCGGGTCATGTGGCCAGCATGACTAAGCTGCTTCTGGCGAACCAGAGCAGCGCACGGAAACGCCGTTTACCTTCCCGCCAGAGCGGTACTTATTTCTCTACTTGCACTTTGACGTGCTTTCAAACTGCTTAGTTGGTAGGAGCTGGGACCAAGCAACGGGAGCTCAACCTGTCGCGGGAAAGAAGGCTAGGCTTCAAAGATGCATTGACTTCTACTGATTAGTCCTTAGGAAATGCCCGGTTCCCAGCCTATGATCTCAAGTATTCTTATTTGCATCTGAATCCATATGAAGAAAGGGGCCTGCTTCCTAAACAGCTGTGAGTTTAGGATCCGAATGGAAATTTCTTAAGCAGAAAGAAGATATCTCAGGTTTTCGATTAAAAGGCAATGTTTTGTTTTTTCATCTACAGATGTCAAGTCACCAACAAAGCCAAAGCAGGTAAAAAGGAAAAAAGAATCAGAAATTCTTTATTACCATAATAACAATTAGCCTCAAGCTCTGAAAAAAAGACATAAAGGCTTAGAAAGTAATAATGGAAGTGATTTGGTTTGTTAAGTGATTCCAGAAGCATATGCAGTTTTAGTAAACTCTTAGATAGTTCCCTTTCATTGATATCTGTATGGTATTGGTGAAATGGCCATCTCCTCTCATCTCTAACCCAAATGTTCCCATATCCTTTGTAAGGACAGGGCAAAACTTGCTCTGTTACGACATGTCTGTGATGGGAATCTCCAGCATTTACTTAAAATAAGTTAATAGTTATGGAGCAGTTGCAAATCAGATGAGACTTGAAGTACTGGAAGGAGAAGGTTTAATGCTTTTCTGTGCACCATTTTCCTGAATATCCCCCTCCAATCCAAAGTTGCTTTGCCCAGAAGGGTAAATCTGCAGACATGCATAAGGTACCTGTATGTTTTCCACCATGGAGCAATTTTGATTGGTGGGTAAATGGCACAGTGAAGCATTACGGCCTCCTCCCTCCAGCACCATGGGCTGTTTGCTCACCAACTACTCTATGGCTGCTATTAACACACAGCCTTGCATCAGAGCAGCAGGTCCAATGGTAGACTAGGGTCTAATGGTAAATGCGGGAAACTGACTCGTTTTCAAAAGAAACAGGCTCACACTGGTTTCATTTGGACATAATGTTAAACTGTGGTTTCGCATTACATGAACAATCCTTGAGCTTATGAGCAACTCCTCTCCCTTCTTCTGACACAGCCATGGGGAGCAGTTCAAAAGCCTTCGATTCCAATTTTTTAAAATTAACCTCAATTACTGGTTACATCTGAAATAGGACAATCTGTTGTTAACTTTAATTATGGCATAGGGAAACAAGTCAACTTCAGCCCATCGTTTGCATGGTGCTAGCTGATTTCCCCAAAACAGGGATAAGGAACCCATAGCTCTCCAGATGGATTACAACTCCCACCATCCCTGACCTATGGCCATGCTGGCTGTGGCAGATGGGAGTTGGAGTCCAGCAACTCTAGCCTTACCCTAACTCTGCTGTAAGCCATAGTTAAGATTAACCATAGCTTCTGGTTTGGCTCTAATGAGTCGCTGTGGCTAACTGAAATTGGAAGCGAAAGTTTCTGATTTCATAACTGTGCCAGAGGGAGACTGCGGAGCACACGAACCCCAAGCCAGCACATGTAATGCCCAAACCATAGTTTACTGTTTTATCCAAACAAGCTCAGTGTGGCCTCCTGATGCCTTGAAATAGCTGACCGAGTCTTACTGGTTTTAAGGAATTGCCTGGCAAGAGTAAGCATGAAGAAAATGGCAGAGTTGCTTCAGTGGTCGTGTACAGCTTCCATAATAAGGGAGGGGAAAGGGGATGTTCATCTGAGCAGCCAGTTGGACCCACGTGTGAATTCATCTTTTATGGATTTCAGCAGTTACAGATGATCTGGTTGATGATCTGGGTGACATGCAGGCGAATCAAGAAGCAGAGAAGGAAAATGGGTGGTGCAGATGATTTTGACATTCACAGGGTGTTTACTTGTTGCAAAAAAAATAGTTTGGGGGCAGGTCTAAAAGGCTCCTAAACCAGGGACAACGACTCCCATCATCCCTGACCTTTGGGCCATGCCTGCTAGGGCTGATGGGAGTCGTAGTCCCACATTTGGAGGGTGACAGATTCCTCGCCACTGCTCTGAGCAATTTATGAACATGAGTGACCCTGGAATAGAAGTAAACAAAAAGGAAAAGGAAAACTTTCTCTCCCTGGGGGAAAAGAAAGGCATTTAGGAGAAATGATTACAAATTGCTTGAGGCTGTGAAGAGCAGTGCATTTTGAGATCACTGCTCCATGGGAAAGGGTTCGCTTTATTCACTCCATCTAATGTAATGAAGCATGTTGCAAAATGGGGCATGGTGAGCTCAGGGTTGTGCATGTGCAATATCCCTGCATATAGAGGAAGTACTTTTGAATGAGTTGAGGCATGAATGTGCTTTTAAAAAAATAATAAAAATCTCTTGTACCTTAAAAGAGAAAAAAAGAAGAACTTTTTTTTAACGCAGACCTTACTAACCAAACTAACAGACCTCCCTTTTCTGGCCTGTGACACTTCCAGCATGACCAAGTCTGTAGATTAAGTTCTGAAAGAAGTGGAACTCCAAAAAAACGCAAAGCCCCACCACCACCTCCTGTCAGTCCTATCCAGGTAAAAGAGCTCAAGTCCAACTTGAACACATTTGCAATGTCTAGACGGGGATGGGCGGGTGAGGAATGTCCTGTCGGGAATAGAGCTGGTTAAATTTGCTTTGTGCAAATCCTTTTTTTAAAATGCGCGTCTCATGTATCATGGGCGAATTCTCCTAAGGATAGAAATAGGACGGTCTGTTGTTTGAAAACCCATCTTGGTTACGCTTTGCAGGAGGGCCGTTGGGAATATGACCAGATCCTAAGTTTAGAGCAGTGGGGCTTATAAAGGTGCTACACGCATTAAACTCTGTGACAGTCTTGCTTTTTAACAATCGGCTTTAAGATTCCCCCTGGACGGATGCAAACCAGCTTTGCACATGAGGAGCTTGTAGCGCCTTAACAAGAAGTTTAATATTAAACTGAGCCGTTGCTTGGGCGATTGTCTGACTGCATGGCTGCCGCTGGCTAAAGACAACTTCTGTGTTGTCTTGCTTGTATTGAACTAACAGAGAGCGATGACTTCTGCTAGCAAGAGGCAGTTTGTGTCTCTGAAATGCATTCATCTTTTGCAGCTTAGCGACCTGTCCTCTCCACATTCAACAACTTCAACCCCAGTGTCTGGGAAAGGCCAGCCTTCATTTGCTGAGCACGGATCCAAGGTATACTCCGTTTTTCAACTCTTGCTTCTGGCTAAATGTAAACCCTGTGTGTTTGTAGTGAGTTGCTTAAGGTGACAAAAAGATTTCATCACCCCAAGGAAGGAGAGCAAAGCTTCACAATTGTGACTTAAAGCTCTCCAAAGGGAAGTGTAGCTGGAAATCAGTAAAACCCAGGGGGTTGCGATGTGAAATGTATTGTTGGGAGTTGCGTCTTGCTTTTTTGATGTCTTCGACATCTTTCCACAGGGTCTGTAAGACGGAGTTGTTCCGCCAGGCCTTTGGTCAGGGCTCAGCCTGACATCCCTTCTCTTTTTGTATAAGAACTAGTATGAAAGAGGCCTCCCAGCATTCTCACAGGCCCATATAAGAACAGCGTAAACAGTTGGGCCTGATGAACATTTACTGTTCCCAACCCTAATCCTGCAGAAAGCCATCTAATTAGATTTTAATTTGATCCTGACTTGTTTTTAGGAGGTAATTTAATTATTGTTTGATTTTACACCAATGTTATATATTTGATGTTAGCCGCCCTGAGCCCAGTCTCAGCCTGGGATGGTGCGATACAAATAAAAGTTGTTGTTGTTGTTGTTTATCAGCTGTGGGGAGGCAGTCAAGATTAGGGCTGCAGCACATCAGCAGGGGGAGGTTTCCCTCTTTCCCCCCATTGTATGGTCCTGACAAAAATAAAAGAATAATCCTCTCCCCTAAAAGTACTGTTGTTTAAGAAAAGACAATTGTGTTGCTCCCAAGTGACCCGTTTAGCATCCTGTGTTGTTAGACCGCCAGTGGTTTTCTTGAAACCAAAGAACATACCAGTTGTTTAAGCAATAGACGTGCCTTTTGTCAGCTAGGGACAAAGAGTACATTTTATGTCCATTTCTGGATTGGGATTAACCTGGCCACTGTAGTCCAAACATTGGTAACCTCCAGACTGCATTACTGCAATGCGTTCTATGTGGGGCTGCCCTTGGGCCTGGTCTGGAAACTCCAGCTGGTGCAGAATGTCACCATTAGACTGTTGATGGAGGCAGACAGCCAATAGCATGGGATACCTCTGCTGAAACATCTGCACTGGCTGCCCATGGCTAGTTTCAATGCCCTGAGCATCTTGGGTTCAGGATACCTATTGAAACTAATACGCATGACTAACTTAGGGCCAACGGTGGGTGTACAGTTGAATTCAGTTGAATACAGCCCATTAAGTTCACATTTGATAGGCAATTGTATTTGCTTGCTTTTAATCAAACACCTGCCTTTTAACTATCCCAAAAGCTGGGAGAGCTTCAGTTGAGTAACAGTTCCTGACTAAAATGCATTGGCTGTTACTTCACAGGGGGGCGGGATTTTGATGTGCAAGTATTTGTGCTTTTTGATGAGGAGTGCCATGTTCTTAGCCCTCTTTTTAAACAAATGTTTATGTATTTTGCATTTCAGCAGGAAGATATCAGTGCCATTCACTCTGATGGCAAGGATGGGATGAGCGATAGTACTGCAGGTATGGTGTAAGACAGATGTTTTGGCTGGCCTGTCACTTTCTCCTTCCTTACTCACCCACACCAAACAACCTACCAACCAAAAAAGGTGCCTTCTCTCATAGAAAGTTGCCATTTGGCATCATGGCCTGTTATGCTAGGATTGTAAAATTCACTGCCCCATTGTTTTTCAAGCATGCTTGGCAACATCTTGACCCACCTTGCCTTGAAATTTCCATGGTAGGAGGCTCCGCCATCTTTCTAAAAATCTATGCATATTGTAGTATGTACAAAAGTAGCATTTTGTTTTGGACCCGGGGGGGTCCCGCTTGGAACTCCTGCTTAACTATTAGGGGCATTGGACCCAGCCATTCATGCACAAGCTCATGTTCTAACCAAGCTTACAGGGTTGGTGTCAGGATCAAACATCCTAAGTTCCTTGGAAGAAGGAGGGGGTAGAAACACCATTTATTTAAAATATTTATGCTTGCCTTTACCAAAGGCTCCAGGCAGCTAACAATGTTAAATACTTCCATTTAAGATCACCCTCAGCATAAGCAAAACAGCAGCCAAGCAGTGCCAATCACCGACCCCTACCCAGCAATTTAATGCCCCAAGGTTTTCCCAAGCAGGTGGATAAATAACATCTACTTGAAAATTCATAAGTGGCTTGACATAGGTGGCCTTCTCAATGTCAAAAAAGTTGTTTGTTTGATCAATGTATCCTTAGGCACAAGAGAATCTAACTAAGTTTCCATAGAGAAATGCCTCCACAATCAGGTGTATATCTCTGGAGGCATTATTGGCTGTTCTGGTCTGAAACTGGTTTTCCAGGCTAATGTCCATTGTCCATGGGATTTTCACCACAAAAGTCTCAAGACCTAGAGTGACACAGCTGTGAGCCTGTAGCTTATTCTCTGCAAGAGATCAGTGCAGATCCTTTTCAGGAGCAACCGCCGGGCAGGGAGGGAAAATGGGGAGCCCCATGCACTGGCAATGTGTAACCCATAACAGAATACCAAAAGAGAATGGGAAAAGGTTCTCCATCCCTAGTCCAATAGTTAACTTGAAAATTTGCAGGCTAGTGCACAAAAAAGACTAGCAAGTAGAGATAATCCTTTGCTTTCTTTTTCGCTCCCCCCCCCACTTCCCTTCCATTTCCAGATTTGCTTAACCATGTGTTGACTGAAAGCCTAGAAAGATAAATTGTATTGTATTCCCTCTCCCCCCTTCCGTTTCGCTTTTTAAAGGTGCTGATAGTTTATTGGATGTAAGTTCAGAAACAGACCAGCAAGACTTGCTTTTACTGTTACAAGCAAAAATTGCATCTTTGACCTTGCATAATAAGAAACTGCAAGAAAAATTACAGGTATGTATTAGCAGCATCCATGGCACTGAACAATAACACATTGGGGGCATGTTTGCAGAAGGCTCCAGCTCATGCAAATCTCCTCCATGTAGACATGTCCCAATTATTTTTATTTATTAAATTTGTATTCCGCCCTTCATCCATAGATCTCAGGGCAGTTCACAACATAAAATGCATGCCTGACAGCCCTGCTTTCTCTCCGTACAGTGTTCATGTTAATTGCATGGAGAAAAGAATACCCAAAGAGGGCATTGCTTGAGAGATGAGGGAGGAGGGTTTGGAATTCATTATATGACATTGGAATCAAATCTGCGATCTTTGAAAGATGCAAGTGCTCTCCTGGAAATCGGTGCATGCGTGCAATCTTATTTCGTTCTGTTAATTTGTTCCTGTTGCAGCCCTCTCTATTTCTCGAATCTGCAAAAAGGATAAGTTACTATGAGAAAAGACAATAAGAGTTTACAAAAAAAAAAAGTATTTGTTTAAATACTGCCATCTGCTGTCTCTACAGGCACGCACACTCAAGACAGAAGACCTGGATGCATCACTGGATTCTTCTCGTTCCACCTGTGCAGAGTTTGATCACTCAACGGACAGGCTGAGTGAGAGCTCGGCAGCAGCGGCTCAGGAGATCAGCTGCTCTTCGCTGAGCTTAGCACAAGCTCAGGAAGAGGCGAGCAGTAACGAAGTGAAAATCAGACAGCTGCAAGACAACTTAAAGGAGGTGCAAAAGAGGCTGGACAGCTCAGAAGCGAAGAGGCGGCATTTGGAGACGCAGCTTCAGTCCGGAACACTGGATACCCTTTGCTTGCTGAACAGCTCTGACATTTCCGAAAATGGCTCCGACCTCAACCAGAAACTGAGGGAAACCCAAAGCAAGTACGAAGAAGCAATGAAGGAAGTCCTGCACGTCCAGAGGCAGATGAAGCTAGGCCTGGTGGCTTCCGAAAGCAAAGAGGCGGACCTGCAGGAGCTCAGAGCCACGTGCAAGGAAGTCGAGGCACTGAAGGAGGAACTGCAGAAGGCGCAAGAAGAGGGCGAGAGGCTCCGAGCGAAAGTGAGAGAGCTGGAGGAGAAGCTGGCGGAGAGAGAGAGGGATGCGGCCGGCACGATGTCAGCAGAAGAATGCGAGGAGATGAGGAGCTCCTATTGCTTGGTTATTGAGAACATCAACCAGGAGAAGGCGCTTCTGATTGAGAGGTACAAGGAGGGACAGGAGGAGATCAGGAAGCTCCAAGAGAAGCTGAGATGCCAGATGGAGTCTGGGCATGGTGAGGAAACTGAGGAGGTGAGAGATGCAAAGAACCAAATGATCACGGAGTTGAACAGGCAGGTCAGCAAGCTCTCCCAGCTGTACAAAGAAGCCCAGGCGGAACTCGAAGATTGCAAGAAAAGAGGTGTTGCAGAGGATGCCGATTCAGGATGCATCCCTCTGGAGGAACACGAGAAGCTGATGGAGGTCACCGCCTTGCAGAGAGAGCAAGCCGAGGGCGCCCTGTTGGAAATGAAGGCCCAGTATGCAAAAGTGTTGAGTGAAGCAACCCAGCTCCAGAACCTGGTTGATTCCCAGAAGAAGAACTCTGTCTCCATAACGGAGCATCTCCAGGTGGTCACTGCTCTCAGGGCTTCGCTGAAGGAAATGGAAGAAGAAATTGGCGAGCTCAAAATGCAGATTCTGCACAAGGAAAGCGAGGTGCAGCGACTGCAGAGGGAGCTCTTGGAAGAAGAAGCCGCTGTGTGCGAAGCTATGGTGCCCAGGGCACTGTATGAAGAGCTGCGATCTACTTCAGAGGGAGAAGTCAACTCCATGCTGTCCAAAGTGAAGGACTTGACAAAAGAGAGGGAAAACCTGTCTGCAGATCTTGCTCATTTGAGGAAGGAAATCTCACAAGTGAAAGGGGAGAAAGAGAGCCTCCGGACTCTCCTGGAAGCCAAGGAACAGGAAGTCAAAAGACTGCTTCATCAGTACCATCAAGCTCAAGAAGAGCTGCTTGAAATGAAAAAGGCCTCTGAGAATTCCTCGAAACTAGAAGAGGATAAAGATAGGAAGGTTGGTAGATCCTCAGTCTTTTGGGGGGTGGGGTGAGCACATTTGGAACAATAAGAAAGTGTCATAGATCAAAAACAGTTGCCATGCAGAGGTATGCCCACTCATACTTGTGGTGCTGTGTAGTTGGTCACAAAGCACCCTATTCACAGAAGGCAAACTGAGGCTAAAAGACTGAAGCCCACGAACCTGAGTAAAAGGCAAAATATTCAGTGTGGAGTAGACTCATTGAAGTCAGTGGGCTTAATTCCCTTGATTTCAAGGGGTCTACTCCAAGCATGAGTTGGTCTCACCAGTGTCTCCTTAAACATGCCTTCTGGCCAGTTTCACTGCATGTTTGAAATCATTTACCAGGGTTGAAGCAACAAACAAACTTATGGTTGGCATTAAGTAAGATCTCTCAGCCAAATGCTTTTGGGAAGTTGTGTTTTCTTCCATCCTTCAGCATGCTGTCCCCTCTTCTTTCCTCCCATACCAGATAATGGACATGACAAAGGAAGTTAGTAAATTGAAGGAAGCACTGAACAGCCTGTCCCAACTTTCCTATTCAACTGGCACACCCAAGAGACAAAGCCAACAGCTGGAGCTGTTGCAACAACAAGTCAAGCAACTACAGAACCAGCTGACTGTAAGTTTATAGATTATGTAATTGTGCAATTAAGTAGCTCTCTGCATCTGCCAAGGTTTGACAGGAGATGGGGAAGTGGGTGTTATCTATATTTTTAGTCGTTCAAAGTGATGCAGAAGTTTCGCCCTTGTTGTATCCCCACCCCCCAAAAAATAATCAGTTGTGAAGAGCTTGCATGTAGAATTTTTGGAGTACTTTTCTGAGAATCTAGGCCCATTATAGCAATGTAAATTGAGTGTGAGTGCACAGTAGACCCTGGTTACTATATCTGCAGTAGAATGTGGTGGTCTTTCATGGCACGAGTGCCAGATTCCATAAGGTTTCTGTGTTCTCTGAGCAAACAGCATATTCTAAGCTTATTTGTTCATTGCATTTATATCCCACCCTTTTCTCCAAGGAGCTCAAGGTGGCACACATGGTCCCCTGCCCCATCCTGCCGCCTCATTTAATCCACACAACATCCCTGTGAGGTAGGTCAGGCTGAGAGGCTGTGATTGACCCAAGATCCCCCCAGTGAGCTTCATAGCTGAGTGGCGATTTGAACCATGGTCTCGCAAGCCCTAGTGCAACACTCGTAACCACCGCATAACAGTGTTTCTCAAGCTTGGGTCCCCAGCTGTTGTTGGACTACAATTCCCATCATCCCTAGTTAGCAGGACCAGTGGACAGGGATGATGGGAGTTGTAGTCCGACAACAGCTGGGTACCCCAGTTTGAGAAACACCGAACAATATCTAGGACATTAAGCCTCCGCCCCACACTGGCCCCCTATCTAATTGAAACAATTTGCAACAGAAGTATTGAGTTGCTGTTGCTGCTGCTACTGCTACTGCAGTTTCCTTCTCTTGTGCTGGGTTCCTGCCTTGATACCCAACTTGGTGGATTAGAGGCAAGGAAATCACACCAGGAGTGCATGGGGTCCATATGTAGAGTTTGCTCTAGAGAGGCAATGTGGTGTCATGGTTAAGAGCGCTGGACTAAGACTTGGGGGCCCCAGGTTTAGGTAAGGGAGCCATGAAGTTCTCTGGGTGAGGATGGGCCAGAAACGCTCAGTCAGCCCAATCTACTTGTGAAGGTAAAAAGAGAGCTGACCTTGTACATCACCTTGAGCTCCTTGGAGGAAAGTGGGGGGAAAGTATAGTAAATAGATATATAGAGTGATCAAACTATTTGTGTGTGTGTGTGTGTTTGCTGCCTATCTGACTGGGTTGCCCCAGGCACTCTGGGCGGCTTCCAACAATTGTAAAACAGCAAACATTAAAAACTGGGCTGCCTTCTGATGTCTTCTAAAAGTCAGATAGTTGTTTATTTCCTTGACATCTGGTGGGAGGGCGTGCCACAGGGCAGGTGCCAGAAGCTGGACCTCAGTGTCTGGACTGAACAATGAGGGGTGCAGACGCTCCTTCAAGTATACAGGGCCAAAGCCCTGTATTGTGTTGTAGTAGTGTGATATCCCTGTTTTGCAACAGAGGAGTGGAATGGGATGGATGGACCTGCTCCACCTTCCACTTTCCCTTAGAAACTTCTATTATTATTTTTTATATATATATTTATTGAGGTTTTTCATATAAAACATGCTTAGAAAAAAAAAAACACAAATCATCATTATCCATTTAACATCTTTCCATTATTGCTTTGGACTTCCCCACACCTCCCGCATACACTTGCATCATTATAAAATTAGTTCCAGACAAATTATCATTTTGCTCATAATATTAAATTTAGTTAGCATATAATTCACGCTTAGATCTAATTTAGTGATAGACAGTTATTTTCTACTCTGACATCCCAATCAGCACTCAGCCAAATTACAATACTTCTGTAAATAAATCTTGAATTTTCTCCAGTCTTCTTCCATCCTTTCTTCTCCCAGGTCCCGAATTCTGCCGGTCATCTCAGCTAGCTGCATATAGTCCACCAGCTGCATCTGCCATTCTTCCAAAGTGGGTAGCTTCTGGGTCTTCCAGTTCTTAGCAATCAGTATTCTTGCTGCTGTTGTTGCGTACATAAAGAATGTTCTATCCTTCTTTAACACACTCTGGCCGACGATACCCAAGAGAAAGGCCTCTGGTTTCTTAGTAAAGGTGTATTTAAACACCTTTTTTAGCTCGTTATATATCATCTCCCAAAAGGCCTTCACTCTAGGGCAGGTCCACCAGAGGTGAAAAAATGTTCCTTCATTTTCCTTACATTTCCAACATTTGTTATCAGACGAATGGTATATTTTAGCTAATTTGACTGGGGTCATGTACCATCTATACATCATTTTCATTACATTTTCCTTCAAAGCATTACATGCAGTGAAGTTCAGCCCAGAGGTCCACAACCTTTCCCAATCTTCAAACATAATATTATGCCCAATGTCCTGTGCCCACTTTATCATTGCCGATTTAACCATTTCGTCTTGTGTATTCCATTTCAGCAGCAAATTATACATTTTTGAAAGTACTTTAGTCTTAGGTTCTAACAGTTCAGTTTCTCACTTTGACTTTTCCATTTGGAATCCTAACTTTTTGTCATTTTTAAACACTTCTTTAATCTGAGCATAGTGTAACCAGTCTCGCACTTTATCTCTCATCTTCTCTAAACTCTGCAATTTCCAATTGTCACCATCTTTTTCTATTATCTCCCAATATTTTGGCCAATTGGCCTCCATATTGGCTCTTTTTCGAGCCTTAGCCTCTAGGGGTGACAGCCACCTCGGAGTTTTATTCTCCAATAAGTCTTTGTATCTTGTCCAGACATTAAACACTGATTTTCTGACAATATGGTTCTTAAAAGCCTTGTTTATCTTAACCTTGTCATACCATAAGTATGCATGCCATCCAAATGCATTATTGAAACCTTCCAGATCCAATACATCTGTATCTTCAAGAAGTAACCAATCTTTTAGCCAGCAGAAAGCTGCAGCTTCATAATACAACTTTAAGTCTGGCAGGGCAAAGCCCCCTCTTTCTTTCGCATCTGTTAGTATTTTGAATTTAATTCTGGGCTTTTTGCCCTGCCAGACAAATTTGGATATGTCTTTCTGCCACCTCCGAAAACACTCTGTCTTATCTACAATCTGTAGTGTCTGAAACAAAAATAACATTTTTGGCAGTACATTCATCTTGATGGCAGCTATTCGGCCTAACAAGGAAAGCTTTAGTCTTGACCAACTATCCAAGTCTCTTCTAGCACCATTGCTTAAGTAAGTTTGGAACCCTTTGTGGGAGCAGAGCGTAGCTGTGGCAGCCTTCGAAAACCTGGTACCCTCCAGATGCATTGAACTACAACTCCCAGCAGCACATCTCTGCTTGTTACTGTTTATGGGATTTGTATTCTAAAACACCAAGGGAAGCTTCAGAAGGGGAAACAGCTGTACCATTTGCAATAGAGAAGGGACCATAGAGCTATCACCACACAAAGTGTATTTTATCCCACCGGTTTGGACGCAAATGTTTGCCACCACTTGAACAGCTGTGAATCAACGCTGTGTTCTGGGTTACAGCAACCAGCACCCCCTTGCCCTAAAACTAACCCCCCACTCCTTTATCAATGCAGTGTGTGATAAGAGTACCTGCGTGTTCACTCTCTACCTTTGTTTACAGGAAACAAAGAAGCAACACCAGGAGATAGTCTCTGTTTACAGGACACATCTGCTGTATGCTGTGCAGGTAAGAGAGCCTTCCTCAGGAATTGCCCTCGCCTGCTTAAAGAACTCAGTAGATTATAACTGTATATTACCAAAGCAAATAGGTAGTGTGTGCATACACTACAGCCAGTGCAACCTCTTAAAGGCATTCCCTCCTGTGTGAGGGAGGGTGTCTTGTAACATGGCACATGTCACGAGCACCTCTTAAAGTCATCCTTTCCCAGCCTGCTCCCCCACCCCTGATGTTATGAACAGGCCGCTAATATATTTTTATCCTCCGTTTCTTTCTAGGGCCAAATGGATGAGGACGTCCAGAAAGTGCTCAAACAGATCTTAACAATGTGCAAGAGTCAATCGCAAAAGAAAAGTGAAACGATTTTTGCCGATCCCTAATGGTGCTGCTCTAGAGATTGAGACTCGCCTTAAAATGAGATTTGATTGGCATCCCCTCCAACCCCAGGAGGGAGCTGTCACATGTCTCTGCCACTCTTATTTCTTTATTTTTATGTATTATGAGCTAATGTGTTGTCATGTCTTCCCCTTGCCCCCAACCTAAAGTTCCCAGAGTGCTATTTTTGTGTATTGGAACAGAAACGTACAACTCTCCGTAAATTGCCATTACTTTAAATCAGGGGTGGTCACAGTCTGACCTACACTATTAGAAAGTGGCTCAGTGCTTCCTTTGGTGCAAGCCGTTGGAAGTCTCGGCTTGCAGTGTTGCATTTTGGATATGAATAAGTGCATCTTCTGGAGGTGGGGGAAGCAATGGATTTTTCAGTTCTTGGTTATCTAAAGGGGGGGAAACAAACCGGTTCATAGGTTTTAAGACCCTCCGACGTCCAGGATAACAGTAAATGCAACTCGGATTTTGAAATTCCTTTGGCCTTGTTAATTGAAAGGTGTGGCAGGGGGAGCCTCCTTGATAAGACAGGGCCCACAGCCTGTACATACTACAAGACCAGTGATGTGTACTAACTCGATAACGTAAAGCATAAACATGCAAGTTAATGAATTTCGAACACGGCTAATTCTGCTAAAACCCCAGTTTCTTTATCAAACAGTAGGTCAAGCTATCTATGCAAATCCTTGCAGTGCTATTGGCTATGGAGCTCAGGAGGAAGAAAACGCAGCTTTCCAAACTACAAACAAGGGATCCGAATGAACTCATGATGTTTACAGTGAGCGCTGTTGTCTCACGGTTCCTAACCTCACTTTTGTAAAAGATCTCCTCTACAAATATATTTTTACTGGCCCTCAAATTTAGAAATGTCTTTTTGTAATTAAAGCCATTTGCCTATTTAACACTACTACTTCTTTCTGTTTTTCTGCAGTAGCCTTTAATACCAAACGATTTAGGCGGTGGCCTTTTTCTCCGTCTCTCTCCCCATTCGCCCAGCTGTTGTAAAGTGCAGCAGAGGTATCCCAATCCCCTGGGAAAAGGCTCTGTTGAAGCAGAACTGCCCAAATACCGTACAAAAGAGGAATTACTAGCTTTCTTGCCAAATGTTGTAACACCAAGAAGCACAGAGAAGCCTTGCGTTTTTCATTTTCAAGAGCAGTAACATCTGTATGACACAGGAGTGCTCCTGCAAATTGCTTTCATGCCTACAAATCCTTTAGCAGAAAAAGATAACACTTACAACTCTGTATGTGATATACACTCAGGTATGGATAGAATGGGTCCAGCAATAGAGTGTGTCTCTCTCTTGATTTTTGATTTTTTTAAAGTATACTGTGTGATTATCCTATTTCACCAGCCATTTTCACACCAGATTCATGTTGTAAACTGCTTTCAAAACCAGGCTTAAACCAGCATGACTGCTTTGGCATCTCCCAGCTTACCATGAGAATTGCAGCTTTCTGGGGGATTTTGTTGTTGTTGGAGACATAAATAGCCAGGTGCGATAGCAGTTTTTCAGGTTTTAAATCAGTTTGCAAGAGCACTCCTATAAGAATCAGGGGGGCCTTCTTTAAAGCCTTTAAGAAGAATTGGGAATACCATACGTGTGCTGCAACAGCAGTTTTGTGTGTCGAGAGAGACCCAGAAGCCTAAGCAACTTACATTGTACCTAAAGGGAATAACCATTTTGATTGTCATGTGTCTTCAACTTACAGCATGGTCTTACTCCTATCTGCTGCAGAAATTCCCAGAGCTCTTCAATAAGTGAAGTCTATAGGTAGGCAATTTACTCAGTGCCTGAGGGACTACCACATTTATCATGTGCTAAATTAGCCTTCCCTGGGGCTACAGGTTGGACTACAATTGCCATCATCCACGATCATTGCCATATTAGCTGTGGATAATGAGGGTTGTAGTCTTCCAGTACCTAGGGACTCAAGGCTGCATTAAATATTAGCCTACCATTTTATACAACAGCCAAATTTAAATGGATTAAGAGCATAGGATCTCCTGGGTCTTTATATTATTATTAATATTATTATTATTATTTGAGTCTCCTTGGTTTAATTAATACCTATTAATTTGGACAATATTTCATAGTTAGATACCTTTTTTTAAACGTTCCAAAGAAATGTGAAAGTTCTGCTGCAGTACTTACAAAAATAAAAATAACAGGTCTAAAATATGCCAAGAAATGCTGCCAAGTATAAAACTTGAGGAACCGATTTTGTAGGTTGCCTGACAAAAACCTTAGCTTTTACCTTGTTTTGTTATGTGTATTTATTATGATTATCATTGTGGAACATTGGAAATTGTACACTATAGCTTAGTGATTGTCCTTTGTATGTAATTTTACAAACGTTTCATTCCGCAAATAAACAGTTTCTTTTTTTTCTTTTTTTAAAATCTGCCTCTTATTTTTGTCTAATACACTTGTACTAGCAGCCTTGCACTCAGTTTTGTTCGGGAATTCTAAGAAACCAAAAAACCAAACAAACTGCAGTTTTGAAAGATTCGGTCCGCCATCTGAACTCAAACAGGTGTCCAATTATATCCAACCATAGATGAAAAACTGTTCTTTGATGTCAGAAACCATTAAGAGGTGTCTGAATGCACAGCAGACAGACAGACCACTCTCCAAAATATATCGGCGATTGGGACATTGTAGTGAACCCAAGGGAAGAAACTCAAATATTTAAAGAATATAAGAAGAACATGATGGATCGGGGCAATCATCCTGTTATTACAGTGGTAAGCTAGATGCCCATGGGAAGCCTGCAACCTGAACACACCACATCTCGCCCCTTCTGAAGCACACTCCCTCTGACAGTGGGGAGAGAACATGGCCTTATCTTCCATGAATTTTGTCGAATCCTCTTTGAAAGCCACCCAAGTTGGTGGCCATCTTTGCCTCTAGTGGGAGCAAATTGCATAGTTTGTGCGCTGTATGAGGAAGCACTTTCTTTTGCCTGTCTTGAATCCACCATCTTCACTGGAAGGCCATGTGAGAGGGAGAAAAACTTCTTCCTTTCTACTTTCTTCATGCCATGCATTATTTTATTGACCTCTGTAAGGTCTCCTCTTAACTTTTCTCCAAACAATAAGCCTCAAACCTTGTAACCTTTCTCCACTCCCTTGACAATTTTGGTTGCCCGTTTCTGAACCTTTTTCTAGCTCAACGATATCCTATTTGATGTGAGGCAACCAGAACTAGGCACACTATTCCAAGTGCAGTTGCTCCATGGATTTGTAGAACGACGACGTGATAATCAGCAGTTTTGTTTTTAAATTTCTTTCCGAAGGATTGCTAGCCTGGAACTGGCCTTTTCAAAGCTGTTGCTTTGAAGAGGCCATTCCTTGGGTTCTCTTTGCACACCCAGCCTTCTGAAGCAGACCTGGTGTAAGTGTGCAACGCACCTGGGGTAAATGCTAGGGCCCACCATTGACAATCACAACACCCACAGCTCAGCTGGACTATAGGGAGGATTAGGGCAGGCAGTTGGGTGCCACAATAGTGTGTAGAGTGGAGTCGAGCCCCCATAGGGCACAATTAAATCACCAGCACCACACTGGCCCCTCTCCTGAAATTGGGGAGCATAATTAAAATGGGAAACAGAGTTGGATAAAATGGTTATGCTGTGGTGATTCAGGGATTTAATCTGAAATCGAGCTTAGACATAAGCTTGTTGGTGTCTCTGATATCTTCTCTCACATCGTGGATGTTGGCTTTTGTGGCGGATGCATGCTCTATATTATTTAATTAATACTATTGCCACAAGTAGGGACGCGGGTGGCGCTGTGGGTAAAAGCCTCAGTGCCTAGGGCTTGCCGATCGAAAGGTCGGCGGTTCGAATCCCCGCGGCGGGGTGCGCTCCCGTTGCTCGGTCCCAGCGCCTGCCAACCTAGCAGTTCGAAAGCACCCCCGGGTGCAAGTAGATAAATAGGGACCGCTTTCTAGCGGGAAGGTAAACGGCGTTTCCGTGTGTGGCTCTGGCTCGCCAGAGCAGCGATGTCACGCTGGCCACGTGACCCGGAAGTGTCTCCAGACAGCGCTGGCCCCCGGCCTATAGAGTGAGATGGGCGCACCAACCCCAGAGTCTGTCAAGACTGGCCCGTACGGGCAGGGGTACCTTTACCTTTTACCTTTATTGCCACAAGTCTGTCATGCAGTAGAGCAAAGAACTTTGATAACTAAGATGGCAGCCCAATGAGTTTAGATGCCACTCTGTGCTACTCATCACCTTTGGGAGGCCATAAGTGTTACGTATTAAATAATAATTATTTAATATTTAATTTATTTAATATTTATATTAATATTAATCTATTTAATAATAAGGGACTTAGATGGCAGCCCAGTGGCAACACTGAGCAAAATTACAGTCTCACGGGCCTGTATTGCTGGCGCCATTAGACCTTGTCATAAGCACATCTGGGGCACAGCAGTATAATTAAAATGGCGGCACCTGTGAGTACAGGTCCTGCACTTAGGCACAGAGGTCTGCTTGATGCCAAGCAAGCAGCCTGCCCACCAACTACACACTTTACGCACTAACTTTCCTGTTTAGTGTGGTTGTGTATACACACAGAGATTAGATGGGGTGGGTGTGTATACATACATACACAAACACAGACACTTTTGAGCTGTAAAACAGAATAGGACATTCCCAGGTGGTTTCACAATCAATTCCCCTTCCTTGGGAACTCTGGGAATTGTAGGCCTGTGAGGAGAATAAGGGTCTCCTCACAACTCTCAGCACCCTTAATGAATTACAGTTCCCAAGATTATTTGGGGAAGGCCATGGCTTTTTAAAAAGTGGTATTATACTGACCCAAACATTCAGGTGTGAATGTGGTAAAGTGTTGGGACTGTAGAATCTAGGCCTGGACTTCAGCTCAGCCACAAAGCTCACTAGAGCTGCTGCATTGAGATGTGGGGTTTATTGTAAAGTTTTCCTGGTAATAACCCTGGCACTTCTGCCTTGATTTCTGAAGCTTTCTTTTACACTGCAGTGCCTGTTACGTTACAGAGCTGTGGCCATTTAAAATTTTAAATTGTGGAAAAGAACTGTGTGCCCCAATGGTTGTCACCATGAAATTGCTATGCAACTCTCGAACACAAAACTTTCCGAGCTAATAGTATTGCAAACACATTTGCTTTCTGGAAACAACACTCAAATTCATGCTAAATTTCCACTAAGTCCCACCAGGTTTCCAGAAGTGCCTTTTATGTCCTGTGAGAGATCCCGCAACACAGAGAAATGATCAGGTAAGAAAACATGCGGATAACAGGATAAGGTGCTGTCTGAATGCAGCCCAGAGCAGGTGCACAATCTGACTCTCAGCCTTTGAGGATTTAAATGTGGCCGGGATGTGGAGAGTGGGCCTGCAGCATTTTAATTATCAGCCTCCTAAAACCCCTCAGTTGTTACTGAGCTTTCCATCCTGGTGAAAGAAAGAAAAATGGCTCCATCTAAAGGCCAAAGGTTGTTTTTCAGTCACCAAGACAACTGGGGCAACACACTGTCGCCCTAGTGACAGCTTGGGGAGAGACACTGCTTTCACACACAGACCAAACAATCCCTTACAGAAAAGGAACTAAGGTCTCCACCCAAAAGAACTTGATTCCTAATGCTATATTTCTATGTGTGGTTAATGTAAACCTGCGAGGCAAAATCAAGTGCAGGGTGGGAAAGTTCCTTTCCAGTGAGTTCCAGATCCACTGCCTTGTTCCGAGGTAGGCAATGGCTCTCGGCTAGCTGATACCTTTGCTGCCATGAACCATTTTAGATTAATTTTGTTTCACCTTTCAGCTCTAAGTGTATTACAAAAACCCTTTAGACCTGTGATGTATTTAGTCGGGCGTATTTTAGGGGGGAGGAAGGTGAGGGGGAAAAGCAAAGCTGAGAAGGGAGAATTGGAGGTTTGGAGAGAGAGAGAAATAACAGTGTACATAATGTCACGCCACAGCCTGCCTGTTTGTTAAAAGCAGCTTTACCTCAAAGCTACACAACTCCCTCATTCGGAAGTCATCGCCCTTGCGTGCAATGCAAACTGTGGAGTCAGTTTCACATGGCAGGCTGTGAACAGCTCCAGCAATTTCCACCGTGCCATTGCTAACTGCAAAATAATAGTAATAGTAATAATAATACATATTAGGGACATAGCTGTCAACCTTCCCTTTTTTTTTGTTGTTTTTTTGCAGAAAATTCCCTTATTCCAGCGCCGTTTTCCGCTGCTTCCTGCTGCTATCCCAGATTGTTAGATATCCCGTAGACTGTCTCCGGGACAGGTGAGACTGCTGATCCCTTATTTTCGAGGCTGCTGATCCCTTATTTTCAAATCTGAAAGTTGACAGCTATGATTAGGGAGGGGTTTTGTCATCTGGGCAGCCCAAGTCCTCCATACACACTGCCCAAGTTGGTGTCCAGGGAAGTAATTTCAGTGGTGCTAATGCAGCAAAAACAACATGGGATGCAGCAATTACGAGTTACCAGTCTCTGCAGCCACAGCAGGCGCTGTGATTCTCCAGTGGTTTGACTTCCCCCTTGGAAATGTACTCCATTGTCTCTCAAAACAGACAGATGCCAACAACAGATTAGAGCACACCTCTCAATCACCTTGAAGTGATAAATAGCCAAATATAGCAAATTTTTACTGCTTGCCTAAATCCTAGTTCTGTGTTTTAATGGTAACCAAGGAAGGGAATTGTTATTATTATTGCTGATACTGGCTTTACAACCCGGGTCAACAGCTAGTTCTGTTTTCTGTAGGGCCCTTTATAAAATGTGGGTATCTACAGCATGATAAGCTCTCCCTAAGTAAGACACAAGCCTCATGATCACAGCCATCATTTAGAGTGCCAGCCATGGATACAAGGCAGTGCTCCCCCCAAAAAAGAGGGCCAGGTTTGATCCCAAGGCTGCCAGCTACTGACACCTGCTTTATAACCTTTTAAAACTCAAAGGAAAAGCTGTGCTCAGATGAAATGAGCAGCGACCGTGAAGAAAACGAAATGTGGTCTGAGCTGCTGGCTACACCAGCAACCAAGTTAATGCAAGCGCAAGAAAGGGCAGAAAGGTTTGCCGAAGAAAAAGAGGTAAGCTTATCCTTTTGTTTCCTTTCATGCCTGAATACTACTGGAAATTAATGGGTGCATATAGGATTAATGGTGGCGGATTGGGTGACCTGTAGCTAGCCACAATCTTTCAGTCTAACCGACCTCACAGGGTTGTTGTGGGGGTAAAAGAAAGAGAGGGGTGAATCCTGTATGCTGACCTGAGCTGCTTAGAAGGAAGGGTAGGATAAACCTGCAATATATGGACATGAAAGCAGGCTTCAGGTGCTCCAGAGACTTTACTCTGTGTGCTTGATGCTATAACATTATATCTGGATCCAGTGCTTTCTTCCTATTTAAAAAAATGTTTAGGAGTACTCTCATTTTCCCACTCATATTGAAATACTGCCCCTCAATGAGGCCATAGATTCACAAAATCTTTAGGGGTATGCGTCCCCCGTGTCCCCCCCCCCAGAAAAAAGCGCTGTCTGTATCTATATATATATTTAGCTTGCTTTGCCAAAACTTTATTTGGCATTATAAATATAGGCCATCATAAAACATCCATATATAAAAAATTAAAATATATACAAATAAACAGCCATGTAAAATATGTAATAACCCTGCCAAGGGTTATCTGGCATCTGTAAAGAAGGGAAACACAAATTCAGAAAAGCTGTCTTTTCGAGGTCAGTATATTTGTCCATCTAGCCCAGTGTTTCCTGCTCCAGGGGTTCCCTCTCCGCCAGATGCTGCTGGACTACAACTCCCATCATCTCCCTGGCTATTGGCCATGCTGGCAGGGGCTGATGGAAGTTGTAATCTAGCAGCGTTTGGAGGAGGCGGGTGGTAGTCACGTGTTCCCCAGCCCTAGGCTACTCCAAGCAGCAGTGGCTTTCTAGGCAGGGAGGACTGAATGTGGCCCTTAGGCCCCTATGTGTGGCCTCCAGGACTCTTCCCAGACACACCCCTTCTCCTCAGGCCATGCCCCTCACCAGTTCTCCTTTGCTCCCACCTTGAGTGTGTGCATGGCTACAGAATGTCCTTGAACTCTGATAAAGCTCCTTGATTGCCTGGATGGAGGGTAGAGAAGGAAGTGTGAGTGTGCATGACTATTACAGTACAAACGTAATAGTTATTTATTTCATAAAATTAATATACCAGGAAAAAACCTGATTGCTTTATCTTTTGTTGTAAAAGATAAAGCGATCAAATTATAACTATGTTTTTATTTACAATTTTTATTTTAAAGCATACAGAAAGTTAAAACCGCAGTAGAACAGACTCCAGGAAGTTAAAACTCATACAAGCTTTCTAAATGACTGGGTGGGATTGTCTAAATAAGAACGTCTTCAGCAGGTGCTGAAAAGAAGGTGCCTGCCAGATATCAATAGGCAGGGAGTTCCAAAGTGTCGGTGCTGCTGTACTAAACGATCACGTATTTACAGATGCCGTGTGGGCATGATGTAGCACTTGTAAAATACTAATATTCTTTGCTCTGCCCACTTTTGCCTCTGGCCTTGCCTACCAGCGCCATGTGGCCACTGGAACATGTGCCTAGAAGGAAAAGTAGACCTCAAATTGAAAAAGGTTTCAGAGAGCCAGTGTGGTGTAGTGGTTAAGAGCGGTAGACTCGTAATCTGAGGAACCGGGTTCGCGTCTCTGCTCCTCCACATGCAGCTGCTGGGTGACCTTGGGCTAGTCACACTTCTCTGAAGTCTCTCAGCCCCACTCAGCTCACAGAGTGTTTGTTGTGGGGGAGGAAGGGGAAAGGAGAATGTTAGCTGCTTTGAGACTCCTTAGGGTAGCGATAAAGTGGGATATCAAATCCAAACCCTTCATCCTCCCTGCTTTATGGTCTCTGGCACAGTTATTTTACCTCACCAGCTACATTATTATTATTATTATTATTATTATTATTATTATTATTATTATTATTATTTAACTGGAGATGCCAGGGAACGGCCCTGAGATGCGGAGGCAAGAAGTAGGCAGATTGAAAAATTTCTTCTTTTTTTACAGCAAATCTTGTGTGTGTGTTTTCTCCAGGCACATAAAGCCTGCAGGGAACTGGTTCAATGTACAGCTCTGGCGAGAATTGTCTATGGAAATGGGCACTGGAAGCTGGCAAAGGCACTCGCTAATCTTGCTCATGGTTACCTTACCCTTCAAGGTAAAAAAGCTAGTATGTAATAATGATAAGATACACATGTCAGTTGTGGTAAGGAAAACACTAAGGATATACAAGATTTTCTGGCACAACCACTTAAGGATGCAATGAATGGAATACTAAACATGGGGAAATTGCCAGAATCTTGGAAAGAGGCATACATTACACTGATTCCGAAACAGGATACAGACTTATTTTTTGGATACAATGGAGGACTGAAAAATTAGGAGGATTTATAGTATGCAGTTGAAAAGGTTAACTAAAGAACCCATGGTGGGAAGTCTAGAGATTTGGGAGTATCTTGTGTAATTTTTATTATTTGTGATTTTGAGTGTGAATGGATTTGTAAAATCAAATGAAAATAATTTTCCAAAAAAAAAAAAAAAAGGAAAACACAAAGGATATGATTCCAACTGCTGGTCACTTAATTATTTCATCACAAACTACAGAAGGATAGCTGTGTTGATCTGCTGCTGCAAAAGCAACAAGGAGTCTTTAACATGTCAAGAGACTAACAGACTTCTTGTGGCACAGTAAGGGCAGAAGAGTCTTCTGGAGCTGGTCCATGGGACATCTAGTCTAGTGGCCAAGCAGATACCTATGGGAATGACTTGAGTGCAAAAGCACTCTCCCCTCCTGTGGTCTCCAGCAACTGGTGGTGGTGTAATCCGGTAGTCTCGTAATCTGGTGAACCTGGTTCGCTTCCCCACTCCTCCACATGCAGCTGCTGGGTGACCTTGAGCTAGTCACACTTTTCTGAAGTCTCTCAGCCTCACTCACTTCACAGAGTGTTTGTTGTGGGGGAAGAAGGGAAAGGAGAATGTTAGCCGCTTTGAGACTCCTTAGGGTAGTGATAAAACGGGATATCAAATCCAAACTCCTCTTCTTCTTCATTATTCTGCTCCTACAGTGGAGATGGAACACAGCCATTGAGACTAGTAGCTTTGGATAGCCTTATCCTCAATGAATTTGCCTAATCATCTTTTGAAGCCATTCAGGTTGGCAGCAGCATCTCCTATAGTTCAGCTGCACTCTGTGTGAAGAAGTTCTTTCTTTTGGCGGTCACAATTCTTTTAACATTCATATTCAATGGATGCCCATAAGTTTCAGGGTCATGAGCAACGGAGAACAACTTTTCTCCATCCATAATAAATCAGGCAGTCTTTAAGGTGCCACGAGACACTTTGCCACTTTCACAACAAAGTGCAAATTTGCAGCTAGAGAATCCAACCCTTCTGTCTGTCACCCTCCGCATCTACCACTTTGCTTTATCCATCCATTGATTCATTTCATAAAATTTGTACACCGCTGGATTGTATTAGTAACCTCAAAGCAGTTTACCAAAAAAGAGGTTTTGAAGGAGCTGATACGTGTATTCATAGGACAATTAGATGATCTGCCTCCAAGGCGAGATGGGATCACAGTTTTAGTCATCATGGAGCACTCATTTTGCAGCTGCTGTTCTTTTCTTCAATTTTTATGACTGATAGTTGATATCATTGATCATTTCTTGGTGGAGACAGAGTTGGAAATGTGCATTTATTCATAATTTCTCAATTTAGGGCTTGCATCGGCATATTTTCCTTTCTTCCCATATATAAATTTTCAGTTGCAGCTGCATGCACAATGGCACAAAAGCTTTTAGCAACCGGTTTCTTTTCTCAAGTCCATTAATTGTTTGTGGTGGAGATAGGGCAGCTGTGGCCATTCAGACATCATCAAACTATAACTCCCACAAACCTGAATGGAACGACACAACATCTAGGTTCTCTGTCCCTGGTTTATGAGAACATTTTTGCTTGAAGTGTTTGTATGTAGTGCAGATTAGTGAACACGTCATTCTATGTGGTTAAAGTCATCTTCTTATTTCCCCCAGGTCTTCCCATTCAGGCTATGCACCATGCAAATTCAGCCAAATGCACCATATTTGCAAGTGGAGGCACCCCTCCAGCATCTTCAGAAGAAAAAGGAGAGTTTCTGAGCACGCTTGTGACAATCTACTATACTTTGGGTGCATCATATTTGATGCAGAAAAAATATCCTTGCAATGCAGCGATCAGAACAGGGGGATTTGGAGGCAAAATACCAAAGCAACTGTTCAGCTATGAAGCTCACCAGAAGTGCATAGAAATGTCAGCTTCTTGGTCTACCTTGCAAGGTTGCTGTGAGACTAAAACGCTGCTATGAGCACCATATAAGAAGGGAGAGATACAAATGAGGCCTATTAAGTTTAGCAAATAAATAGGAATCCCCTCCAAGCTTTGTGTTCATACACTGTCACCGCAGTCCAACATGGGTGCAGGTTTTTATACACCCATTCCTTGGTGGAGTCAAGAGCCAGGCATCTAAGAGGGTACAGCATATGTAGAGTCTGAGACTGGATCAGTGCAACTGGCAAGTGAGGCTGTATGCTGGGAGACCTGGTGTTGATTTAGGAACTAAATAGCTATGTGGCCAGCAAGCAGGGAATGAATGTGGCAGACATTCTTCTGACCAAGCACCATTGAAACCAACCAGAACTGTGCAAGAGCACATTGTTGCTCCTGTGCAGCTGCCATGTATTTGAATGGGGCTTGTGCCTCATGTCAGTTATTAGGAATGGGTGACACTTAGTTTTTCTACTTCAGGCACCACAGTGTCTGGTGCCAGCTCTCTGGACATCTAAAGAGAACGTTCTCAGGATGCTCACAAGAAGAGTTCATTGCCAGCATCCATGAAGTCAGCCCAACTGGCATTTGTGATTAACACGTAGCCGTTCAGGGCCCTGCAATGTGTAGAGCTAGCTTAGTCTCTGGATTTCTTGAATAGTGTGCTGCCATTAGAGATCAGCAACTGCCTTGTCCCATGGTTCATCACTACCCAAGCAGAAAAATGCCCAACTCCAGGTAAGGTAACTGATTATGCTCCAGGGAGCCTCAGCCACCTCCCATATTTGGCCCACATGCCTAGGATCTGATAAGAATCTGCCCTGCAGAGCCAAAAAGGTTTTCTGCTCCTGTTCCAGGCAATGTTGCATCTTTTTGTTTGTGTTGATTTTAATGGATTAAAAAGAAAAATATTGAGTAGCCTCATTGTTTTTCCTTGACTTTTCTACTGGCAAAGAATCCTACTGCAATCTGCAGAAAGCTGAAAGGATTATGGAAGAACTGAGAGGGATGGATTGGAGAGGGACCCAGACTCCTGAACTTAAAGTATCTGAGAGAGACCTTCTTGCAGCACTGGGCAGGTAAACAAAAGACCAGTGGCCTGATAAGGGTGCAGCTATTTACTGAACGACTTAAATCACATATCTAGGCTGCAATCCTATACTTAGTTACAGGGTAGCAAGGTCTCTTGAACTCAGAGGCCATGTGTTTGGCATTGCACTGCTAATGAATGTGCCTGTGTGCTGGGACTCCTCTTCACTCCCTAGATGGGGATGTTCCTGCCATCTAAAGGGCTTTGCAGTCTTATATGCGGCTTCCTGCAGTCAAGAATCCAGGTCCTGTGCCCAGGCCAAAATCCAGACTTTGCCCCCACATGTCTAACCATGAAGGCACCAACCTGATCCTTTAGTAGCAAGTGTTTGGGGAGGGCAGTGGCACCTCTTTTAGATGGTAACACACATGCATGTGCAAGTTGTACACTGCCATCTGGTGGTCAGCACTATTATTGCTGCTACCTACTGGTGCTTTCAGTGATAGAATTTGCCACTAGGAAACTGTTTTCCGAGAATAGAAAGTTGTATTCTGAGAGCAGGATTTGATTCATACCCTCAAGTATAAAGAAAGTCAGATATTGTTACATCTATTATACTGTTGTTTTTAAATAGTGTTTTTGTACCTCTTACTGATATTCCTTTTTAAAATTGCTTTTTTATGAAAAGCGGTATACAAGAACACTAAACAAACAAATATTTTATATTTTCACTTTTAAAAAAATATGGACTTTTAGATCTAATTACTCTGTTCTGCCTTCTAGGGCAAGTTTGCAGCAAAACAAGTTAGAGTTGGCAGCCAGGCATTTTGAGAAGGCAATTGATGCTGTAATTTCAGCCGAAGGAGAGATGTCTCCGGAACTGATAAACCTCTATCAGAAGATAGCCCAAACTGAGCAAGCAAAGGGAAACCATGAAAAATCCATGGGGTATTTGTTACAGGCAAGGAACCTCATAACAGTCCAGCATGTAAACTGAGTTTGTGGTTTTGACTTTATAAAGCTACCAGGTGACATGTGTATTAAACCTCAATCTTATACCCAATTCGCTGGGAGTAAGCAAAGGCTTACCTTTATTTTTATTTTTTTACTTAATGAGATTTATGTACTGCTTAATACTCAAAACCTCTCAGTGGTTTACATAAAATATAAGGTGTACATTCATTTGAGAAGACAGGTAAAGGGTTGTGCTGTAAAAACTACTATTGCACCATCATATTCATATATTTATAATAATCCCCTCTGTTATTGACAACATCTGGGCTCAAGTTCTGCTTGAGGGTTTCCAAGCACCTTGTTGGCCACTGTGAGAACAGGATGCTGGACTAAATGACCCACTGGCCTGATCCAGCAGGCTCTTCTTATGGATGCAGGTTACCCAAATGGGGCTCAGCATCCGAACACTTCCAATCTCTTACCCTGCAGATACCCTGCAATCACCTTATGGCAGTTCTCTGCAACCTGGTGCCCTCCAGGGGTTTTGGACTACAATTCCCACCATCCTTGACCATCGGCCATGCTTGCTGGGGCTGATGGGAGTTGGAGTCCAAATCATCTGGAAGGCACCAGGTTGGGGAAGACTGCTTTGAAATCATGGGACCACTTTAGCTGTCACGGTCGGCCATTGGAAACACTGTCTGCTATCAAACGGAGTAATTCTGTGATTGCAATGTGGCAATAATTCTCCATTTTATTTATTCTTGGCTTTATTGCCTATAGCAAACAGCAACTTAGTGCTTGCATGTCTGAACGTTAAATGAACGAATATTGAATGAATGCCTGAATGAAGGTTGTACACAGAAATGCTACAGTGATGCTTTCATTTTAGCGCATGTGCTGGTCCTTACATTTCCAAGCACTAGAAAAGGTTTGCTTTGGGGGAGAGGGATAAGCTGCTGACAACACTGGATTTGATGGCATGGCTACCAGGGCCATACTCTCTTTATTTTTATTTATTTATATCCCACCTTTCCTCTAAGGCATACATGATTCTCCCTCACTCCATGTTATCCTCTCAAAAAACTTTCTCGGAAGGTCAGATTGAAAGACAGTGACAACCCCAAGTCAGCTTCATGGCCAGGGTTGCCATACTCCTAAAAGTGAAAATCCGGACAAAGTTGTTAAAAACAAACAAACCACTCTGCTTGCCATATGTACAGGATTTCCTGGATATTTTGCCGATTCAGAGAAAATCTGCCTGGACGCTATTTTCAAGCCTGTTTCCCAGCTGTGTCCGGGAAAATCTGAATGTATGACAGCCCTATTCATGACTTATTGGAGATTTTAATCCTGGTCTTCCAGATCCTAGTCAAACATTCTAACCACTACACCACACTGCCTCTAGAGTACTAGAGTCATAATTAGACAGCTTTTCATGCTGGGCAACGCAGGAGTGGTTTTCCAGGGTTTTTTTGTTGGTTTGCAGTGATTAATAATAATAATAATAATAATAATAATAATATTTTATTTATATCCCACCCTCCCCAGCCGAAGCCGGGCTCAGAGCAGCTAACAACAGTAAAATGATACAACTTGCTCTCCATCCCTAGCTATGCTATTGGGAGAGATACAGAGCATGGGCTAGATCCGGGACCCTCAGTTCAAGATTGTGAGTAGGACTATAGGCTCTTAGAGGATTTGGCTGCCAGATATTTCAGGGCATTAATGAAATTGTTCGCCCAGAGCTCCAGATAGCACAGCTGCTATGATGTGAACACACCGTGTCCATCTCTTCCTGGCAGGCCCACTCCATGTCACTAGCTCTGTACAAGAAATCCAGTGCCGAAGTTGCCTCAACAGCATGGTCACTGGGGAAGGCTTATGCGGCAACTGGAGAAGAAAAGCATGCAGGTAAGGCACTGGGATGGATATGTAAGTTCTTTCCTTTGCAATGCATGTTGTATATCACTTTATGCCATTTCAACTTCCACGTTGCCAAGGAATCCTGGGAACTGTAGCTCAGTGAGATGCCAAGAATTCTGCTTCAGAATGTGCCTTCCAGCAATTCATAAAACAGGATTTGTAACAAGTAATGACAGGTGGTTATTGCTTTCAGGCTCTTGTTTGTGGGCTTTCCAGAGGTTGTCACAGTTGAAAGCAGGATGCTGTATCAGTAGGACCCTTGCATCGGACCCAGCAGGGTTGATCTTATGTTCTTATCTATGATGTTCCTTTTCCAACCCCACTGCCATCAAGAGCTGTCTTGTACTAGAGACCAATTCATCAACCAGTCCACAGCTGCCTTTTCTAGCTAGAGCACAGATGGTTTGGACTCTGGACAATGATTTTTCAGCCTCAGCTGAGAATGCATTTTTCTTCACTTACTTCACCCGTGTCCTAAACCAGCTCTTCTGCCTTTAGGGACCCTCTTCTTCACTCTACTGAGCGGGACCCTGTACGTTAGACCTTCCTCTTCCCTCTTTCCCAAATCTCCTATTTGAATTAATTTAACTAGGGTTGACAAGAATTTAATTTAATCCAGCTCCTTCAGTCCACAAAGCATATTCTCTACCACTGAGAGTTGGAACTCCTCTTATGCTTATAAGCTGTTTTACGGCTCATGCTGAAAGGATTTAGTTTGCTGCTGCTTAGGAGATAAGAAATAACCCAACATATAGCCCAGAAGTTCTTTTAATAGCTTGAAACAGCTGAGCTGGTTCTTAAATGGTTAGTCCATTAGGATGAATGAACCGAGATGGAACAAATCATACACTTATTCATTAAAAAGCTGCATTTCACTTGATGGGAACATGTACTAAGAACCAGAGAGACTCCATTTTGTCTCTAATAGGCATTAGCTCGAATCAAGACAGACATAACATTAGCCTTCTCTGTAACTTTTCTACCTCAAAATAACACTACAATGAATAGGGGGGAAACTGGCAAAAAGCTGCTAACATCCTGACACCCCATCTTGTACAAATTTAGATCTTGGCCTTTGCACCTGTCCCAGTTTCCCCAAAACGTACTGACCAGCAAACTAAGCTAAAACTGACAAGAAGTCCCGTCATCCCTTAACCTGTTTACTAAGAAGCTGTAACTGCTGGCTTTGCAAGATGAGAGGAGACCAAAAAAAGTAGTAGATTGCCACAGGGACTGCCTACACTAAATGCTGATTGCCAATAGAATCATTGTGTGTATTAACCCATGTAATTAAACTGTATAAAATGTTGGAGCACGCTGTGAAAAGACGTGCAGGATCTGGAACTTGATTTTCCTGTACCTTCTTATCATAGTCTGAATAAATCCTCTCTTTCACCTCCCTGGTGTGATTATTGACTCATCACCCCAGCACTGGACTTTTGTCCGTAACATCATCATCACCATCATTTATTATTTGTACCCCGCCCATCTGGCTGGGTTTCCCCAGCCACTCTGGGTGGCTTCCAACAAAGATTAAAAATACATTAAAATGTCACACATTAAAACATATTATACTGCTCGTTTTTCTAGAGGCTGCTGAAATGTACTTCCGTGAGAGTCTTGAGGCCTACAAGTCAGCACTGGGGACGAACCATTCTCGGACAATCAGTGCCCTGGAAGACTTCAGTAAATGGCTTGGGCGAGTAGGGAAAAGAAAGGTAACAGCAGTTCCAGTGGGACACAGGCGTAAGCCTTTCAGCTGAAAAAGAGCACATAAGGGTGGGTGTGTTCAGATGATACCATTACCAGCTTGTAGGGGAGTGTGGATTGCCAAACCAGGGATGGGAAACCTGTGTCCCTCCAGATATTGTTCAGCCTGAAACTCCCATCATCCCTGGTGCTATCAGCTGTTCTAGTGGGGGCTGATGGGAGTTGAAGTCCAGCGATCTCCGGAGTGACACCATTTCTCTCTCTAGGCACAGGCGGAGGAAGGGGGTGTGGGGGGTGCAGTCTGCCCCGGGTGTCATCCCTGAGGGGGGTAACACCACTGCTCTGCCCCCTGGATGCTTGCCCTGCCCCTGCAGGTGGCTAGCCCTACCCCTGGGTGCACAGCATGTGCGCCACTCCGGGTGCTGGAGCAGCTAGCTCCACCTGTGTCTCTAGGGTGGCCACTTACGCATTGCTAGAAAAGAGGAAACACACCAACAATAAAAGAGGACATTGATTTACATAAAAATAGCATGTTTATTTATTTCATAAAATTTATACACCACTTGGTTGTAAAAAGCCTCAAAGTGCTTTACAAAAAGATGGTAATTTATAGGTGCAAATTTAGAAATAACTGCTATAAATCAATTAGACAACAACCCCACTACTTTTCACCATAATGGAGAAGACTGTGAACAGGGGACTTGCTTACGCATCTAGGTATCTGCAAACTCAAGGCCCCTCCTGCTCTCCCTTCTTAATGTTTAAACTAGACAGCCTTTCCAATAGAGTCCTGTCCACAGCCACCCTATCCTCATCCCTGCCTGCTACTTTCCTGGTGCCAAGCAGGGATAGCATGGGATTTTTTGATGCCTGAAGTGAATTGAAATTTTGTGCTGCTGCCTTTTTGGCTGATAAACTTATTTTGGATGTCTACGGGGTGGCAAGATACATTCCGCAGACACCTCTCTCTTTTGGGGTGTGTGTGTGTGAGAGAGAGAGAGCGTGTGAGAGAGCGATAGACAGAAACAACCCAGAGGAGAATCTAAGGCGGCAAATACTAGCTAAACTTACCTAGTTGTTTCCTATTGCCATGACAGCTTGGTCTCATGTATAAATCTGATTTTAAGTCATTCAGCACTATGACAGTATAAGGTCCTCGTGTCTTTATAGATCAGTCCATCTTATAATAAAACCAAAGCTTGCCTCATTAGAAAATAGAACCAACAGTGAAATCCTATACTTGTTTACTCAGTCACATTGAGTTCAATGGTGGTAACTGGATAAAGGACTGCAGCCTTGCTGAATTTCTATTGCTGAGATCCAGCAGTAAATCAACAGTGCTGAATTTCCAGATCATTAAGTTGGTTCAGAAATGGGTGTTATTTTTATAATTGATATATTCTTGTTATATAGCAATTAAGACATTGCAATGGATTCTTTTTCTTATTCAGCAAGCCTACAACCTACTCAAAGAGTCATTTATATCTCAGCCTGATCCCTGCAGTGATTTTAATGAACAAGCAATTGAAAGATTGTATATTATGGGCTGCATCTGCCTAGCAGAGATGAAGATAAGGGAGGCTTTTCAGCTGCTCAGTAAGGTAATCAATTACCATGTTTTTGTGCAATCACGCTGCGAGTTTAAATGAAGGCAGCTCTTTTTCTATAAAAAGGGTGAAAATTCCCTATGGAAGGTAGATACTATATTTTCAAGGGATAGGGCCCAAACATTTAAAATGATCTCCTAAGTAAGCCTCCCACAACTGGGTGCTTTCTAGCTGTTGTTGGACTACAACTCCTATCACCCATGACCACTGGCCAGTTCTGGCTTAGATTTTTGGAGTCCAATGACATTTGGAAGCCCCAAGTTGGGGAAGGCTGTCCATAAACCCTTACATGGGAACCAACTGATTTCTGAGAGATTTCATCACTACCCTAATCATCACAGATTCTGCGCTGGGCAATGGAATCCAATGGAACTGATACATTGCCCAGTTACTGAACAGCTGCTGAAGAGCTATGAATATATTTTTTGTTGGGGGTGGGGAATCTGTTGTAAAGCAGGTATGGGGAACCTGTGACCCTCCAGATATAGTTGGGCTCCAACTCCCATCAGACCCAGCCAGCACAGCCAATGGTCAAAGATGGTGGGAGTTACAGTTCAGCTACAGCTGGGGCACCATAGATTCCCCATTCATGTTGTAAAATTCCAGGGCCCAAGCCTGCACCTAGGTTCTAATCTTCAACTAAGCCCAGGAGGCACCATCACACCTTGTCCGAAAGAGAAAGCTACAGGAAGACCAACTGTGTTAGTAAGATAGCCTCTTAACCACACTTAGGTCAGAACAGGTGCATTTTCCAGATTGTTTTACTTTAACCTACTCTAGGAAACAATGCTGTCCGCTGTACATACTGGGATGAACAGAATAACGAAAAGGAAATAATGGCCTCTTCCGCTTTACATCCATGTAGTGTGAGCAGATCCAGGTTGCTATCTATGGCTCCCGTCACAGGAAATCGAAAAAGATACGAGAGCTCCTGGACATGCTGAAGATGTAAGTTTCATCAGGAGTTTAGGATGTACTATGTGGGGAGCAGGAAAAATCACAAACAACAGAATGTCTAGGCTTCAAACCTGGGTTTCAGAGTGTGACTGCCAGGAGATCTCTGCCTACCTTTGCCTCTTCAAAGTTGAGAAGATGGCTGGCCACTCATCAGAGAGCGGAACCACACTTGCCACAGAGGGTGGATTTGTCCACGCCTCTGTTTAAATATGCTCCAAGAGCAGCCTTTATATTATAAACATATTTGAATCCTATTATTAAAAACAATTAAAAACAACTTGCAACCATAACAATAAATATAAAGCAAATAACTGAGAGCTTAACAGCACATGTTTAGTAGCACAATTGTCCTATGAAGAAATATTTTATTTTCTTCAGCTTAGCCTGGACAGCTCAGAATTTGCAAGACAGCAATTGTGTCTTGCCAAATGAAAGGTTTCCCCCCCTCAATTGTGTCTTGCCAAATGAAAGGTTTTTTCACCCAACTAAGAATGATTTTTACATTAGGTATGAAAAACTGTTGGGAAAAGGAAAAACTTCTCCTGCTTTTCTGCAGGGTTCCTGCTGTACATGAAGGGATCAACAACATGAAACAGAAGAAAGAGACACTGCTATGCTGCTCAATCCCTGATCTCTAAACAAACGGCAAGTGTAGTCACTGGAAACAAGGAAATATATCCCTAATGCACCGTGAGAAAAGCGAGGCTGCAACCATCAGGTTATTAGCTAATTACGGTATATCACAGCCTGTAGCCCAATTGTGACTATTAATTGTACATGGAAAGATGCTTTGCCCTGATGCTGCTCTGATATGGAATGGGCATTCAGAGAGCCCTAGCACAAGAAAATGATCCAGGTCCTCCAAGCATAGTCCTATATCTGCATTTTTTGATGTTCCTTCTTCCTGCCCACAACAGTGAAGGAGTACAGGGGGGGATATATGAAAGACAGTTTTGCAGATTTCTGGGGACACTGTTTCCCCGACATCAAGTAAAGTTGTGACTAGGAACCCGATGAATTAATGTGTAACATGTGAATAGGAGGGAAATCAAGGCCCAAATGTATAGTCATGTACTAGATCCAGAAATATTGCCTATTGACAGAAATATTGTTAAGCATGCCTCCTTGTTTCTAGGTCACATCCAATGTAAGCCCCAGCCAGCATGTTCAATGGTCAGGGATAATGGGAGCTGTAATCCAGCAACATCTGAAAGGTTGGGGAAAGCAGCTGTGCACCTCCCAGAAATTGCCAACTTCTGATCCCCTGCCCAACTTCTACAGGGCACATAAAATATACTTAGGAAAAGTTGCATTCCTCTGTGATAAGTACTGTTTCCAATGAAAGACATCAGAATGGTCGTTCTATATTTCTTGCCCAAAAAGCTTCGCCATACACAATGACTCTTTCCAAACATGTCAAGAGGCCAAATTATCCATCGCAAAAGATCTTGCCTCTAAAACAGAGGTAAGTAAATCTCACAACTGGTTGTCCAAGCTTTCATTCATTGTTTTACAGCTGAGCATCCAATATGGCTTTTCATAAAGGGGGAACAAAATAACAGTTTGTACTTCACAGCTAAATCTCTGCTTCAGTTATGTCCTCATCAGGGCAACAGTAAAACTCTACGAAGCAGATCTGTCCATCTTCGTTCCTGATCATGTATTGCAGTGAAAGAAAGCCTCTGTTATCTGTTCGAATAGACACCTTGCAGGATAAAACTAGTGCTTTAGTTGATGGTTTGAGTAATGCAATCTTATACCTGTAAAGAAGTAGGAGGAAGACAAGTTGAAGTATTAAGGCAAAACAGTTGCTAATAGGTTGCTGCCAGTTATCAGACACAAACATATTGACAAAGATGAACTTACAGAAACAGCAATGTATAAAAATGCTTGAAGTTTGAGAATTTAATGTTAAATCAACAAAGGCAACACCTTTTGAGTAAGATCTCTAAAATATTTAAAAGCACATAAAAAACCCCTCTTTATCAAAATAATGGTGATAAGACAAACTGTCCCAGAGGAAACATGGTCTGTGTAGATCTATTGATAATCCTATCCAGGTCTGTTAAAGATGCATTTTTATTGGTGGATATAGAACCGGGAATATGCTTGCTAAAAGCAGCGTTGTGCGGTTACTTGTTATAATTGGGGAGCAGGGTAGAATTCACTCACTTCCTGGATGATGGGATAATAAGGTTATGGGAATTGGCCCACGTGGTTACAGGCAACTAATAATAGTGAGCAAGGCAAAGGAACTAGAGAACTTATTTATTGAAAATAATGAGCAATCTGGAAACAATTTCACTCAAATGTAATATTTATGCATTTCCTTCTTTTGTGTGCATACGTATTAGTATATATATATATAGTTTATCTGTTTATCTAATATCAATTCTATAATAATCAATAAAAGTGTATTTGCCCCTCACACTACACCATCAACAGATTTGCTGACCTAGTTCCCTGAGTTGAGGTTAAATCCCTAATGACTGAGTACAATCAGCATGGTCCGAGGGCACTGTCAATTATCTATATTGACTTGAGATGTTTTCCAACGAGTGATCTGTCTTCAAGCAACAGTACAGTGGTATCTTGGTTTAAGAACAGTCCTGTTTATGAATAATTCGGTTTACGAACTCTGCAAAACCGGAAATAGTGTCCTAGTTTGTGAACTTTACCTTGGTTTAAGAACGGAATCTGAATGGAAAGGCACCGGGAGGCCTCATTAGGGAAAGCACACCTCGGTTTAAGAACGGACTTCTGGAACGAATTAAGTTTGTAAACCGAGGTACCACTGTATAACCTTTCTGGCAGAGTACATGCAGCTTAGTTAATGCAAATAACCAACCATCACGTGATTGGTATTTGAACTTGAGTGGTAAGAACAGGACCAGTCAAATGTTTATTGTATGGGCTACTCCAGCTCACCTGTTTGTCTGGCTTTGGTTACAGTGAAAGGCTTCAATTAAGTCTGAATCTTTAGGATAGTCTAGATGTGTGCTTCCAGCATTCCCAAAAGTGGAAAGTCTGAAAGTGAAAACGAGAAAAAAGCATTTCAAACTCACAGTTAAGTTTGTGATAGATGTCAGGCAAGAACAAAGGTTTCCCAAATTAAAGTCAAATTCAAATCCCAAGACCATCCCTAGATCTCACATAAGACACGTGTCTTGTACCATGAAACTATCAATCAATTTGGTCAGTACTGTCCATTCTAATGGACTGTTGCTTTTCAAATTCCCAGGAAGAAATCTTCCTCCCCCCTGCTACTCTGAGATCCTTTTCAGATGCCAGGCAATGTGAATGTATATGTGCTTAACTACTGAGCTATGGCTCTGCCATAAAGAGGGATATATTTATGCCAGAAACTTGTAGTGCATTCGAAATCACAGTCACAATACATGTAGTCATTCACTATCAAACTAGGATAGTTATTCCTAGTACCTCAAATTAGACTTTTCTAGAGATACGGTAATCTGCAATACTTCGCTGGACATATCTAGTTCGGAAAATGCCTCTCGCAGCCCCTCTGACTGCAGGATGATCTTATTCACAACATTTGTGCTGCAGAAATCAAAATCTAGGATCTCTTCTGGTTCCTGAGTGTTGATTTTGCATACAGTCACCACACCACCGTCCTCCAGGAAAAGCGTCAAAGGGTAACCATAACCCCGATAGCACATCCGGAGGGCTGTCTGAGTGCCTGTGATGAAGAAAGAAAGGTGTCTTTATTACAGTTGTTCAATTTATTACCTGTCCATCTTGTCTGCATAACCCATTAAAACAAACACACACACACACACACACACACACGCAATACCTGACAAAGAACTTGTCCCAAATATGGTCAAGCAGTCTAGGAGGACAGCTAGATTGATTCTGAACATCACAGATTCTTCTTGTACCGTAAATTCTTGGAAAACCCCTGCCTGTAAATTAGAAAGATAGGAAACTGAAGACAAAAAGATGAAACTGTTGCACTGTTACAAAATACAACCCCTACCACTGAATTGAACTAAGCCTTGACAAACTGGCAACATGTGTCCTTTTAATTCAATTCAGTGTGGCAAGGCAAAAATTAAAGAGAATAGAGCTTTATATTATAAGAGTACCATAGTAAGAAGCAAGCAGGAGATGCTAACTTGTAGAAGACATACATTGCCAGATTGGGACAACGGCATGCTTTCAAATGTTCTCTCACACAGAGAGAAATGTGTCTGAGAATTAACAGTAAGATTCTTTTAGTCTTTCATAATACTTCTTTCTCCTTTTGAAGTGTCATAAGTTATCTAACATGTTTATTTACTTCTTCCAGCTAAATTAAAGCCTATTAGTACAATAAAAGGAAAGAAACTGTTGCCATCTAACCTGAATAAAAGCATTGGCTTGCAGAGACTTGGCATTTTCCACTGTGACCTTGAGTCCATTTGCAGTTGCAAAGCAGGTGGCGTGATCTTTAAAATGAACAGCTTTCAGGATGGTGGAGAGGTTTCTGACATTGTCAAGACTTGCAACCAGCACATTCTGCTCTTCACCTTGGGTTTCCCCTTGGGTTGAAAGGGGCATGGCTGGGATTGGTCACCCACCCAATGCCTCCTCCTCCAAGGGCAGAAACAAATCCCAAAGGAGACCTGCAGAACGCCAAATAACATTTTGAGTAAATTGAAAATGCTTCTAATGAATGCAACTTAAATATCATTAATTAACAACTGCATTAATATACTTGGGTAGGTTCTATGTGCTGCACCAGAGAACACAACTGAATAATCCCCTAGTTTGACATTTGTGCTTGACAAGATCCAATTTTAGCTAAAAGTAACATATTTAAATCCAGACCTATTATGCCTCTGGCTGCAGTACAAGAGGACGAACTAAACCACATCTTATCATGCTACTCTGCCTGACATTATTCTCTATCTTACTAAAGTTGTCTGTCTACCTGTGATAAGATATTCAGTTGCTACTTTTTGAATAAACATTCACAAAATCTTTATTGGTAATATATAGATAGATAAACTGAGAATCTTTACAATTTCATAACATGCAGATAAAAACATAGGTTGAGAAACCAGAGATAGGAGCTGAGGGAAGTCGGGGGGGGGGAGGAATGGGAGGGTGGGCATATATTCACGGGGGGCGGGGTGGGGAAACAATGTGGATGATGTATTTTTGTTAACATTATGGTGTTGAAATTCCTAATAAAAATATTATTTTAAAAAAAGATATTCAGCTGCTACAAAACCATTAATGCCCTTTAAGCATCCTCAGGGTCTTCCCCATCCTCCCACCCAGCAAGCACAAAGATCCCTTTCCTCACCTCCCCGCAAAGTCAGACGCCCTTAAGAGCAACACAGCAGGCAGAAGCCCAACCAGTGCAATTTCTCCACGCGACAGGCAGAAACCCAACCGGTGCAGACTGCACTTGCATGTCCAGCAACAGCAACAACCGCGCCGCTAACCAAACCTAACAAGGCGGAAATCTCCCTGTCCCGCCTCAAGAGACTGGCCAATCGGCTATAGCTACGTAAGATCCGACTGCTTTACGACACGTCGTGACCACAGCTTCCGTTCTCAACTCGACCAATCGCTGGCAAGCGAAGTGTTAGTTGGATGCGAGGCTATGTGTGAACGTCCACTAAAAAGATAAATCGGAACTCGCCATCAGCCATGGGCACAAGTCGGGGGATCAGTCTGCACACTGATATCTCTATGGAGAGAACCTTCCATCCTTTGCACCGTTGCAGTATAGAGATTGGAAACTGCAGAGTAGCACGCTTCATTATAGGGACATGACACTTCCTGACTCCTTTAATTTTTTTGTCAACAAAACGTAACAGCAAAAGAAAGGAGTTTGTCTTGTTTCGTGCCTGTTGGTATCAAGCAGCCGCCTTCACTGTACTTAATTCGTTCTGTTCTTAACCTTAAGAACTTAATTCGTTCTGTTCTTAACCTGAAGCACCACTTTAGCTAATGGGGCCTCCCGCTGCCGCTGCGCGATTTCTGTTCTCATCCTGAAGCAAAGTTCTTAACCCGAGGCACTATTTCTGGGTTAGCAGAGTCTGTAACCTGAAGCGTCTGTAACCCGAGGTACCACTCTACTTGCTGGTTAGAGCGTGGTGCTGATAACGGCAAAGCTGTGAGTTTAATCCTGCATTGCAGGAGGTCGCACTTGGAGGACCCTCGGGATTCTTTCCAGTTCTACAGTTGTTTTGAGTCTATTATTCCTGCTCAGACAAGCCTGGCCCAGATGCTGAGAAAACAGATTATTTTAACCTCTTTTAGTTATTTTAACTTCTGTGCGTTTTTAAAGTAGGGCTGAGAATTTCCCCTCGATTTTTACTGGTCTACTTTTTTTCTTTTTTGAGGTGTGTTTTTTTTTAATCAAACGGTGTATAAATTCCACGAAACGAAATAAATAAAAAATAACTCTCAACCCGGAAGTATGTGCGCCTGTATTTCAAGCGGAGGAGGATCTCCTACTTCCGCTTCTCGGAAAATCCTAGAGAGGCTAAGAGGAGGGAAAGCCGACTTCCGGATGGTGCGACTTCCGGCGGCGCTTTGAGCGTGCGAAGATGGCTGCAGCCAAGAGGCAGCGTGGAGCTGGCAAGGGAGCCCCGGCCGAGCCGAGGAGGAAACGCGCCAAGAAAGCTCCGGGGGCAGAGGGCGAGGGCCAAGGCCCGTCCGCTGAGGCCACCCCGGGGCCGGATGAGCACGTCGTCCCGGCCCCGGTCTCGCAGGTGAGGAGAGTACGAGGGGGACCTGGACTTGGCCGCGCGGGGTGCGTGGCGGCTGGGCTCCTCGTGGAACAAAGGTGCCCCTGAGCATATTGTTATTGTTATTATTATTATTTATTTATTTATACCCCGCCCATCTGGCCGGGTTTCCCCAGCCACTCTGGGCGGCTTCCAACAAAACACTAAAATACCATAACCTATTAAACATTAAAAGCTTCCCTAAACAGGGCTGCCTTCAGATGTCTTCTAAAAGTTTGGTAGTAATTTTTCTCTTTGACATCTGGTAGGAGGGTGTTCCACAGGGAAGGTGCCACTACAGAGAAGGCCCTCTGCCTGGTTCCCTGTAACCCCACTTCTCGCAATGAGGGAACCGCCAGAAGGCCCTCAGCGCTGGATCTCAGTGTCCGGGCTGAACGATGGAGGTGGAGATGCTCCTTCTGGTATACAAGACCGAGGCCATTTAGGGCTTTAAAGGTCAGCGCCAACACTTTGAATTGTGCTCGGAAACGTACTGGGAGCCAGTGTAGGTCTTTCAAGACCGGTGTTATGTGGTCTCGGCGGCCGCTCCCAGTCACCAGTCTAGCTGCCACATTCTGGATTAGTTGTAGTTTCCGGATCACCTTCAAAGGTAGCCCTACATAGAGCGCATTGCAGTAGTCCAAGCGAGAGATAACCAGAGCACGCACCACTCTGGTGAGACAGTCTGCAGGCCATACCTGATGGAGCTGATAAACAGCTGCCCTGGACACAGAATTAACCTGCGCCTCCATGGACAGCTGTGAGTCCAGAATGACTCCCAGGCTGCGCACCTGGTCCTTTAGGGGCACAGTTACCCCATTCAGGACCAGGGGGTCCTCCACACCTGCCCGCCTCCTGTCCCCCCAAAACAGTACTTCTGTCTTGACAGGATTCAACCTCAATCTGTTAGCCGCCATCCATCCCCCTCCCACTGCTTCTTAGATAACGGGTCTTTTTCCAGCCCAGCCCTGAGCGTGTTTGCTCGTCAGTGAGCTCCACTGAGTTCCATGGAGCTTCATTTCTGGACTGCTGCCTTCGTCAGTTTACCCACAAGATCTCCTTGCACACAAACACACACACTTCGATCGGTGGGACTGGGCGACATAATAATGTCACCTTGCAAAGTGGGTCTTAAGTTCGCCAGTTCTTCAAGGAACCAGTTGTTCGGTACAGTGGCGCCTGCCCTTCGGAACTCCCCGCATATTGAGATCCATGCAGGCGCCTTCGCTGCACTCTGGTGCCTGTTGAAAACATTCCTGTTCAGACAGGACTTAGCCAGATGCTTAGAAATGTTTTAGTGTTCAACTTTTGCATGTTTCTAAAATACGGTTGTGAATTTTTCTAGATGAGTGGGGTATTTTTGTTTTTTGTTTTTTCAGTCAAGTGTATAAATTCTATGAAATGTTAAAAACAGCTGTGGTGGTCAGCTTTTAGTAGTCTGTGCGATCCTGCGAATATCAGCTCATACAATACATAGGCTTTTGAAACATATTGGGAATGTAATCAATGGGCTGTTTTCTGAAGAAGAGTTTTCTGGGTTAAAATGGCTTTTGCCCCAAAATATCAGCTTCACTGCTCCCATTTTATAGACTAATAACTGCGGCTGTGACATCCCCGAAATTATCCAGAGAATTAATTATTACTTTTGTCTTTCAGGGCAAATGGAAAAACAAAGAGAGAGTTCTCATTTTCTCTTCCAGAGGAATCAATTTTAGGACAAGGCATCTCATGAAAGACTTAAGAACAATGATGCCCCATGCTAAAGCAGGTATTTTTTTATTTTACCTGTCTTCTCTGTCTTGTATTAACAAGTTCACTGTTTCTACTCACATAGAACTGTCCAAATCTAAATAACAACAACGACCGGCTTATCAAAAACACTGGTATGTGAAGCAAAATGAATGTAATAGTTATACTGTAGTTAAGCATTACTGTTTTCTAGCTGTGTAAAGTTTCTTATCTTAACATTTTTCTGTTGCAGTAAAAGGTGTGATATATATATATTAAATATACCCCGCCCTTCCCGGTTCAGAAAACCGGGCTCAGGGTGGCTAACAACAAATTTAAAACACTTAATTGATGCAACAAAAAACAGTATAAAACATGAATAACAATAAATTCAGAATTAAAAAATCAATTTTGGGGGGAAATCCATCCAGTAAACATTAGATATTGATACAGATCCTCTTCAGCCTAAGTAGGTGTGTGCTGCTTTTCTTCCCAGTCCAGCTGTTGGGAGTGCATATATCAAGCCACCTTCAAAAGCAGAATTGTATTGGTCATCTGCTGATAGGCAGATTATTATTTTTTAAGGTAAAATTTATTACTCTGTGCATACAAGCGTAGCTGCTGGATTGGGAAGAGGAATCCTTTTGCACAGTGCTTGCTTACATCTAGTACCTGAGGTAGGGATACATGTGCTGAACTCAGCTGGACCAGAGCAACTTTTATCAGTTATTTCAAAGAGTTCTAAGAAGTGTAGGTGAAATTAGTTACCAGAATGTTTTTTGCAATCATTACACATACATTGTATAATTTCATTTGTTTTCCAGACACCAAAATGGACAGGAAAGATAAGCTGTTTGTAATTAATGAGGTAAGTTATGGTGCCCTTGTTTTGCCTAAGGCTAACCATTAAACGCACACAGAAAACTGCCAAGCGTGAGTGGCAACATAATCGTTGGCAGGCTTTGATTACTGCTTCAAAACCACACAGATCCAGGGAATTCTGGTCTTTGATTAACAGAAGGGTGAGGAAATACCCAAGGGCAGTCATCTCTGCACCGACATGGGAATTGTTCCTGAAGAAATACTTCTCACAGGCAGATGCTCCCTCCGACCATCTGATGCATCTGTTTACCCACCTACCTATTTGGCCTCCCACCGATCCTGACGAAATAGCCAAGCTAATAGCTCAGCTGAAACTGGGCAAAGCCCCCGGGCCCGACCTGATCCCTGCTGAAGCCATCAAACTACACCCAAAATGGTGGGCCGGCATCTTGGCCAAAACCTTCGATGCAATCAACGCTTCCGGTCTCATCCTCAAAATATGGAAGGAGGCCATTATAGTACCAATTCATAAAAAAGGTTCTCCAACAGAGCCGGAAAACTACCGTAACATCAGCCTCCTTTCGATCATAGGGAAAATTTATGCCAGCTTTTTGCTGACTAAATTATTGCGATGGGTAGATGCGACTAACCAGATTGGCCACGAACAAGCAGGGTTCAGAACTAAACGTTCTACAACGGATCATGCGATAATTCTTTATCATCTGGCACGGAAGTACTCCTCCCCTCCCCGGGGCTACCTCTGTGCTGCCTTCTTAGATCTAAAGGCAGCCTTTGACAGCGTTCCTAGAAATATTGTTTGGGAGAAACTTGCGAAACAGGGCATTGATAGAAGATTCTTATGGCTCATAAGTCAGCTCCACGAAGGTACCCTTGCCAGAGTGAGACTTACTCCTGCGGGCGACCTCACAAATTCGATACCAATAAACAAGGGAGTGCGCCAAGGATGTATATTGGCTCCCTGCCTATTCAACCTATTCATCAGCGACATGCGAGCACCCCTAGTTAACTCATCTCCAAGTACACACGCGCCTAGACTAGCGGATTACCGCTGCCCACTCCTTTTATATGCGGACGACGCAGTAATTCTATCTTATACACGTGTTGGACTAACCAGAGCTCTGAAGATCCTTGCCACGTATTGTCAACTCAACCAATTAACCATCAACCATGCTAAGTCCAAGATTCTGATTTTCTCCAGAAGCCGGAGATTATACAAATGGAAGCTTGGTGGAGCAAAAATAGAGCAAGTCCTAAAATTTCAATATCTAGGAGTTATTTTTCAATACAATTTGGGATGGAAAGCTCAAATTCAACACCTACTTAACAAGGCCAAAACCCTGTCATATGCGCTCCTCCGATTTTTCTTTTCGGACGGAGCTTTGCATGTTCCCTCGGCCCTAAAGGTGTTCAAGGCAAAAGTGGTTGCCGTGCTTGCTTATGCTGCCCCGCTCTGGGCCGTGATGATAGATCTTGCTCCCCTTGAGACTCTGCAAAGCCAATTCCTACGTCGGCTCCTAATGCTCCCCCTGTGCGTCAGCAACACAGCCATGCGACTAGAATTGAAGATAGCATCCTTAGAAACTTGCCTGTGGAAGCAAGTCTTCAATTACTGGTTATCATTGTGGCATAGATTACCAAACCATTACCTTGTCCAATGCTTATGGCAAGATGAATTCTCTAGCCTTTGGACTAGTAGAATTCATGCCAAACTCCTGAGTTATGGAATCTCTCCCTCAGATTCCCTAAAACTAGACCAAATCACTGCTCAAAGACTGATCCGTCAAAGACTGGATGACATCGACTTACAGCGAAATTATACGCTGGGGGGAGGTGTTTGTTCGCCCCAGAACATTGGTATCACTTTCTTATTGCGTTCCATCATACCTCTCCTCCCTTTCAACTGTTGCCCATAGACTGGCCTTCACCAAAGCGAGGTTCAACGTTTTTCCCTCCAATGTCCTGAGACATAGATTCTCAAAGGGCCAAGCCCCCGCCATGTGCGAATGTGATAAGGTGACGCCGGAGTCGCTCCAGCACATTATGTTCACTTGCCCCTTGTTCAATGTGCCACGGGCAAATTTGTTGGGATCAATCATACAGAAACTAGAGGGTACCCCACCAAAATTCCACCTTGCCCAAATCTTGCAGGATAAGGATTCCCACACGACCCTGAAAGTGGCTAGGTTCCTGGTCGCTGTCCTTTCCCAAAAGCGACGCCAAGGAGCACTACAAGCTAATTAAGGCGTAGCATGCCTTCCCATCTTATAGTATTTTATTGTTATAGTGGTGTTTTAGCGACTGTTTTTTTTTTCTTTTTTTCCCACGGCACAAGCTGTCACTTATGTGTTGTTTTTACCTGTATGGGCCTATGGCCGTAATAAATGAAATGAATGAATGGTATATGTCCTGGCTTTGGGGATTTGAATCCAGCTATTAACCCAAAGCTTGGTACCTCAGTGGCTGCTTTCTCAAGGTGTAACAATAAATAATTTCATGTTTAGAACAGTGCAAGTGAACTGTATCTCCTTTGATTGACTCTCATGGCACTGTGGTCCTGTTCAGGCATTACAGTAATCTGGAGGCAGAACATTGGAGCAGGGAGAGTGGGAATGACCGTATTGGTTTACCCCCATGAGTTGGAGGGAGACTGTCTGCAGTGAGGTGTCCTTTAATTGTGTAGGCTCCTTGTGTGTTGTAGAATCCTTATTTTATGGGGTTTTGCATTGTGCTGGGGGACTCCACACCTATAAATAGGCTTCCTGCTGCAAGCGCCTTCCAACTCGCAGCCGGCACAATTGTCTCTGCTCATGTGTTCAGTTTCCAAATTGCTATAACTATACGTAGGAAAAATAAACTTTTGATTTACACTGGAAAAACTACAATGTTTCAGATTGCGGAACTGTTTTTTGTGCTTCATGCAGGTCTGCGAAATGAAAAATTGCAATAAATGCATATTTTTTGAAGCAAAGAAGAAGCAGGATCTTTATGTGTGGTGAGAAAAACTTTAATTCAGAATATATTTTCCCTGTCTGTTCTAATTTCTGACATCCGTAGATAAGTGCAAAGTGGATAGGTAGGAATATTCTCATCATTTGGGTTTCCAGGCCACCATTTTTGAATGGGCTTCTGGAAACTATTTGCTATTCTGTAAATTATAGGTTCTGTAAACTACTGGGGGGAAGGAAAAATAATAACATAATCCACTTGTACCAGCAGTAGAAAATTGGCAAGACACACCCAGCCCCGTCTGTCACTCGCTGTGTCCTCTGCCCTGTTCCATGCAACAGGTTAGGTGCTGTTCTATACCTTACAGGAAAAAGTTTGGATATGACCAAAAATCTCTGGTTTCCTAGTCTGGAACTGTCTCCTGTGACATTGTCAAGACCCAATAAACTCAGAGAAACTTGGCAGGGGCTTATCAGGGCACCTGGGGACAGTTCCCTCTTAACCAGATGAGTTCTTATTTGCAAGATTTTCAAGATATTCTTGCTGGATAGGAATTTTGTGTGTAACACCCCATTAACATCACTGATACTCAGCCACTCTAATGTTTCAAGCATAACTTCAATTGTGGATTTCTTTCTTTCCCTCTTGTCTATTTCAGGCTTTCAAATGCCCCCCATGGACCATCAGCAAAGTTTCTAGTACAGAATAGTAAGTTCAGATATGTGATTGAATGCCTTTGATTGCTGTTGGCTTGTTTTTACTCCTTCCTGAATGACCCTACAAAGACACACACCTGGTCTTCTGTTGTAATAATAATAATAATAATAATAATAATAATAATAATATCTTTATTGTCATTGCCCCCTCTTGGGGACAACGAAATTACTTGACTGCTCCATAAAAACACTAATTAAAACAATACAGTATAGTACAGCAAGGAAGATTAGATGACTTTCAAAGTCCAGGCTTCCCATTCAGGGCCAAGATCGCTCTGGAGAAGAAGCTGTTCTTAAGACGGCTCGTTCTTGTCTTCATCGTCCTGTATCTCCGTCCCGACGGCAGGAGCTCGAAGAGACAGTGACCAGGATGCGATGGATCTTTTACTATGTCCAGTGCCTTCCTATGGCACCTTGTGGCATAAATCTGCTCTAAGGTGGAGAGTGGGCAGCCAACAATGCTCTCTGCTGCCTTAACAACTCTGCACAGCCCCATCCTGTCCTGGGTAGTACAGCTTCCGTACCACACACATAAGCCATAAGTGAGCACGCTCTCAATGGCACAGTGATAGAAGGCAAGCAGCAGTTTCTGCGGAAGATGGTAACCTATGGTTAAAACATTAAAGACTGACCTGACTGATTGGCTTAATGTCTGGAAGATGTTAATATTACAAACTGCAATCACTGCTGTTCTGCTTCTGTTTTAACACTTGAAAATGTTTTTATTGTTGTTGAACAATAAAATCTTGACTTGACATAGCTCTACTTAATATCACCGCAGTTCACACTCTGGCTGAACTGAAAATGACTGGGAATTGTTTGAGAGGCTCCCGCCCCATTCTGTCTTTTGATAAGGCGAGTATCGATCTCTTAGAATACCATACTACCTTCTGTTATCTTACGATCAATATTTTTTTTGCCGGTTTCTAAAATACTGACTTTCTCCCCACAGACTTTTGACCAGGAGCCACATTATGCTGTGCTGAAAGAGCTGTTCATTCAGGTCAGTATATGGCAGTGTTTATAAGTTAATTCTCCCATTTTAAAAATAGCAGGTGCTTTTTTGCCATAGGATAGCATGGTCCTCGTGCACCTTGATGTGGCAATGGCAACTTGTGGGTTCCTCAGGTCAGTAGGTCATATCTGAGTTTGCTCAGAGTAAACCCATTGACATCAATGACTAACTTGGGGTTCATTGTTTTCATTGAGTCTGCTCTGAGGAGAACCGGGTTGGAATCAACCCAGCAGTGCCAAAACACACGTGACAAAATGATAAGCCCTATCTCTTGAGCCAGTACACATTTCTTAGCTAGTGCTGTGGTTGAAGGGGCTGTGGGTTTTGCATGTGAATGTTTTCTTTTTGTTGTTGTTCCAAGAGTAGTTGTTGTTCCAGCGGGTGCAGAATGCCGCGGCGAGACGACTTACGGGGTCCTCGCTGCGAGATCACATTCACCCAGTGTTATACCAGCTGCACTGGCTCCCGGTGGAGTACAGGATCAGGTTTAAGGTGCTGGTTTTAACCTTTATTTTTTTTTTTTTTATAATAATATTTATTAAAGTTTCCAAAATACAGAAAGAAAGAAAAAAAAAATAAAGATACATTCGGAGCCTTGTTTTCAAACATCCACTTTCTGGGACTCCCCCCCTTCCCCCACCCCTACCGTATTCCCCTTTCATATTGTTGTTTCCACAAGTTCCATCTCTAATTTAAAACTTAATTTGTGTACCCCATTATTCAAATTTAAATTTGTACAAAACTTATGCCAACCCTTTGATAGCAAGACAAAAGATCTCTCCCCATGGCCCACCCCTTTTCTTTCCACAATGTCCCCCCTTTTTTTCCATTAACATAAAAGCACACAGAATAAGAATATAAAACATAAAAATATAGTAGAGAAAAAAAAAAGACCAATTCAGAAAGTAGTTGCAAGCCTTTGGATTCTAATTCTCCCCCCCCTTCCCCGGTTTAATTTCCCCTATCCACCAATCTATGTTTTCTGCCTGGAAATCCTAAATCCATCTATCCCATTTTTCCCCCAACTCCTTGCAGGATTATTTCCCATTTTTAGGATTATTTTTTAAAAATTAATTCCTTAATCTTCAAAACTGTCAAATTATAAAGCTCCCCCCATTGTTCTTTCAAGATTGTAGTCCAGCTTTCTCTTGTTCCACTGCTAAAACTTCCTTATTCAAATGTTTAGTAACTCTACATGGGTTGTTGTTATTCAGGAACAAAAACTTGCGTTCAGTCCCTTCCTTTCTTCATAGAGAATTCTATTGTCTTCTTTTAGTCAAAACACCCTGTAGACGAAATTCAGTTTCAGTTTTGCAGCTTTCCCAGGAAATAACCAGTTCTGTAAAATTCCGAAGTGTTGTTTTTTTCCCGGCTTGCGCCCATCTTTGTAATATCCCGAAGCTCCTCTAGGGGGTTGTTGTAACTTTGTTTCCAAAAGTCCGATTGTTATCCGTGTTTTCGCCATTTTGTATTCAAGTCTTAACAAATTATATCAAATTGTAACAAATTTAACCAGCAAGGTCCTCGTAATAAAATCCTCTTTAAAATTCCGACTTTGACAGCTACTTTGACAGCTGTCAAAATCACCGGCTCTTTTCACCAGGCTCACTCGTCAATCGCCCCGGTTCCCAGGGGGGGGGGTGCATTTTCCTTCTCCTTCAATTCTTCCTCCAGCACAGTTCTTGTAATTTCCCATCATGGAATTCTTAATTTTAGCAAAAACGCCGTTCTTTTTGGGCCTTGGCTTCCCGTTCCTTGTTTTAAAATGTCTACAATAGGGGGGGGGACTGACTTCCTTTTTAGATCCCCCCCCGCTCGTCTCCAATCCGAAAATTTTTTCCTCTTTTGAACCCGATTTCCAATTTACTCACGGGTTGTTGTTAAAAGTCCGAATTCTTAATGGAAGAAGTCAGCGCTCTCCGCCGGATGGCATGCGGCTTCGCTCGGCAGGGATGGCAGAGGACTCAAAGCACCACGCTTCTCCCCGGCACCCGATCCGTAGCCTTTAAAAAGGCTCCTTCACGAGTCGGGAGGGCGCTAACGGTGCGAGCCGAGTCTCCAAGTCCACGGCCCCCGTGGCCGTGGTTTTTAAGGGTCCCCGCATCGCCGGTGCGGTAGAACCCAGCCCCTGCCGAGCAGGCTCCCTCCGGAGCTCGGAGGGAGTCCGCCATTCGGCGATGGCGCCAACCCGGAAGTCCTGGTTTTAACCTTTAAAGCCCTATACGGCCTAGGGCCCTCGTACCTACGGGACCGCCTCTCCTGGTATGTCCCACAGAGGAACTTACGGTCTTCAAACAAAAACATCTTGGAGGTTCCAGGCCACAGAGAGGTTAGGCTGGCCTCAACCAGAGCCAGTGCTTTTTCGGCTGTGGCTCCGATCTGGTGGAACGCTCTGTCACAAGAGACTAGAGCCCTACGGGACTTGACATTTTTCCTCAGGGCCTGCAAGACAGAGCTGTTCCACCAGGCCTTTGGCCAGGGCACAGCCTGACTCCTTCCTTTGGCAATCTTCACAGAACTCTAACCCAATGGTTGCCATCAGTTTGATTTGAATTAATTTTATAATGAAATGATTTTAGAATGTTGTATTATTTTATTGTTGTTAGCCACCCTGAGCCCGGCTTCGGCTGGGGAGGGTGGGATATAAATAAAAATTTATTATTATTATTATTAAGAGAGATTGAGAGAAGCAGGGTGGCATTTATTTAAAACACTGTAAACCTCACTTTTTTGGGACGCGGGTGGCGCTGTGGGTAAAAGCCTCAGCACCTAGGGCTTGCCGATCGAAAGGTCGGCGGTTCGAATCCCCGCGGCGGGGTGCGCTCCAGTTGCTCAGTCCCAGCGCCTGCTAACCTAGCAGTTCGAAAGCACCCCCGGGTGCAAGTAGATAAATAGGGACCGCTTACTGGCGGGAAGGTAAACGGCGTTTCCGTGTGCTGCGCTGGCTCGCCAGATGCAGCTTTGTCACGCTGGCCACGTGACCCGGAAGTGTCTCCGGACAGCGCTGGCCCCCGGCCTCTTGAGTGAGATGGGCGCACAACCCCAGAGTCTGTCAAGACTGGCCCGTACGGGCAGGGGTACCTTTACCTTTAAACCTCACTTTTTAGCCTGAAAGTCTCCTACAGCTACATAAAATATTAGTGGTAAGGCAGTGTCTGCCATTAGGCTTATGCAGGTGGCTCTCATACGTTCTCATACACATAAAGCCAAAATTTCAGAGAGTCAAAACACATTGGGGTGCAATGGGGGGGAGGGATTGCCAAAGTTTCCCCAGACACCCACCCCTTTTCTGCCCACTTTTTATTTTTTTGCGGACAAGTTAAATGTGCGTAAGTTGCAAATCACCTGTAATCCATTTAGTGAATGACATTATTCAGTGTTTCTCTCCCACAATCCTCAGCAATGTTCTTTTGATAGAAAAGAGCTACAGGGCTTCGAAGTTGTCACTCTTTAAATCTAATGTTGGTGCCAGCAGACAAACAGCACTAAGCTGATCACGGAAAATATACTTTTCAACGTGTTGGATAAATCTCTGCCTCCAGTTCTTCCAGTATTCGTGTTTGTGCTTTAAGCTGAGCTGCATGCTGATCATTCACATTATACTTTGGAAGACTTGGTCCATAAGTACAGTTCCAAAATGGAGGACTGGCACTTAAAAATAGTCCAGTTGACCAAGCTAGGTAGAAGTTTCACCTCCATTACCACCAGCATGGTTCAGATGTCTGCTCTGGTCACTGCATTGCGATATAAGCATGTTGGTGCAAAGGCTGTAGCCATTCTGTGACAAAAACCAAGAATGACCAAATTACATATAATACAACACAGATGTAATCTATGACAGCAGAGCACCTTACAGCCTGATTGTGTGGTAAACAAATTGTGTTAGCGCCACACAGAGTGAGCTATGCAGTGCCCACCCAGAATTGTGCTGAATCTTATGATCATATGGATTGCTTTAAAAAGTTGTTGTTTTCACCCTGCCAGATTTTTGGTACTCCTCTGTATCATCCCAAAAGCCAGCCTTTTGTAGATCACGTCTTCACATTCTCCATAACAGACAAGAGGATTTGGTTTCGAAATTACCAGGTAATTTGCCTATGCTTTCCCTGTGGGATGATGTAATCAAAACACCCACGACCACCCCGCTGCCTGGGATCTATATGCAATGTCTTAAACTGAAAAATGCTATGTGAACATTTTCTTGAACTCAGTTTGCCTGGCACAAATTAGCATTTATATTTTTTAAAATATTCCTTAGTAAAGCAGATGAGGTGATATAACAGAGCAAAAACAGGTTTGCTAATGGCTTGTGTGACACAGCCTGTGTTGAGAAGAAATAATAAGCTATGGTTGATCATTGTAGAAATGAGCCTAGGTGAGGCACCTGCCTGCAAACAGGTTGGAATCTTTCACTAAATATTTGACTAACTAGTTTGTCATTTTGTCCAAACTTGAAAAGACTGTGGATAGTCCTAACAATCTTTGTACTGAAACAAGCCAACCTTGGTATATGAAGCTGCCTCCTTTCAATAAACTATTGTAAAGATAGGCATAGTTCGGAGTATGAATGTAACATTAAACCAGGGCTCATTGGAAGCTTTTGATCTTGTTTTTAATCTCATAGTTACACTGGAAGAGAGGAGGAAGGAGCATGGAAATCTGAGGGTTTATTAGACTTGTTTGCATATTGAACCATAGCTGATTAGAATATACCTCTCTCCTAATATAAGACATTTTAAGATGGGTTTGCTGGTAACTTAGCTTGACACATAAAGGGTAGTGGCCAAAACTCAAATGCCAAATTCTCCTAGACCCAGATGATCTTCCACAGTGCAGAACCTGTGCATGTGGCAGGCACATTGGTTTTAGATCACTTGATTATGGATCACATTTAGCACTTTCACAAGTGCCTATTATTTCCCTTAAAATTCTGAGAATCAGTTTATCATTCAAGAGTTTAACTGCAAGTCCTTGAGGTGGTAGAATGAAGAAACACACTTCAGTCACGAGTGATATCTGGTCAATAGTCGAAAGAGTGTTTTGGGGTTGTGTACGAACTTCATTATTCCACAGGCTCCGTGGTAAGGAAGCTACACTCATCATGCCTCCCTTTTTATTTTCCATGGGCTCCTGTTGTTCAGTCCTACATGCCTGTTGGTTGTACTCAGACTGTTCCTACGAAGAGCAAAAGTTTACAGGTTTAGAAAAAGGACACAAGTCCATTCTGAAACAAAAAGAGGCAACCCTTATATTGATATGGTTGTGCAAGCTGTGGCTTTAGTGGCAGCTAAGATGCTCTTACTTCCCACAAGCAATCTCCATATTCTAGCCCATTTTTCTTATTGGGGTCAGCTCAGGTTGATTCGATCCACTGGAGTGTCTGAGTACACAAAAGCCATTAAGCTGCTATATAACACAACCAGAGGGAATCTTGCACCAATATTGGGCATTTTAAGGTGCCTGCGGCAGTTGTGCACCTGTATGGTAGAAAAAAGGTTATTTTGCACTGAAATATCAAATGTTTCAACTCTGCAGATAATAGAAGATGGAGCCCTGGTAGAAATTGGGCCGCGCTTTGTCTTAAACCTTATCAAGATCTTCCAGGGCAGCTTTGGAGGACCAACCCTGTATGAAAATCCTCATTACCAGTCTCCAAATATGGTAATACTATTTTTAACACTCTAAAGCCTACACTCTTCAGTTGGCTGATGCCTCTGCTTACTGTGACAACGCTGTTAATGTGATCCTTTAGCAAAATGTTGTTAGTAACTCTCTCCACCCACAACAGTCCAATCCACTGGGTTCTCAGAAGAAGGCTTTAAATAACCACCCCACTAGTTAGTATTCTGTGTTGATTTTTGGCCTCAGGCTTGTGCTGCCTCTGGAGTACAAAGGCCGGCTTTGCCTTTGTTGCTGTGGGCTTTACTGCACTTGCCATGCCCCCTCTTCCCAAAAAAAAAGTTGGTGCAAGGGTTGAGGCGGCGAAATTGCATCAGGGCAAAAGGCTTAAGACAATGCAGTACTGTGTGATGCTGCACTGGTGTTTCATTATCTGCTTCTTTGCCTCATGCAGCAGAACGTAAGCCCTGCAGATAGCTCAGTCGGTAGAGCATGAGACTCTTAATCTCAGGGTCATGGGTTCAAGCCTCACGTTGGGCAAAATATTTCTGCATTGCAGGGGGTTGAACTAGATGACCCTCGTGGTCCCTTCCAACTCTACAGTTCTATGATTCTAAGTCCAGACAGTGGTTTCTAAGTTGTATGTCTAACTGGAGTTGCTGCGAATGTTCCGCAACCACTAATGCTAACCCATTGAAATATATTGGTTGCAGAATTGATATAGTGAGGGGCTGTGGCTTATGCTTTGCATATGGAAGGTGCCGGATTAAATAGTGGGCACATCTGGGCAGGACATGGGGGAAATCCTTTCCAAAACCTTGGAGAGCTGCTGTCAGTTAATGTACAGAGCTCTGAGCTTACATGGGCCAGTGATCCAACGGCATCAGGCAGCTTCCTCGTGGGTTTGGTCTCCTGTTGTAGTTCCAACACTTGTATTTTGGTGTAGCCATGCTAATTGTATTCTTCTGCTTCCAGCATCGCCGGGCAATAAGACTAGCTACAGCTGCTAAATTCAGAGAGAAGCAACAATTGAAAGAGCTGCAGAAACTGAAGAAGAAGGAAGAGAAGCCGCTGATTCCTGAAGATCCAACAGAAGTTGTTTTTGAAACGCCAGCTGAGGAAAAGCCCGAGGAAATACAACTAGTGAAGCCAGAGCCCAAAATGAGCTTGAAGAAGAAAAAGAAAAACAAACTACACCAGCGCTCGAGGAAGCTGAAGAGAAAACTTGGTGGAACTGGAGTCTGAAACATTTAAAAAGGGGACTTTTAAAATTATCTACAACCATTTAAACAGCTTTTACTACTTTTTTGTAACTGGTTTGTGTACATTAACTTTATAAACTGTCTGCATCATTGATTATGGGCTAGTTTTGTAATATCTTACAAGTAACATTTCTGATAGTGCCTTTTAACACAGATAGGTGATGTGTGGAGAAGGGTAGCAGTATCTCTGCAGTCGTTCAACAGGAACCCACTGACTGGGATAAACCAAATATCCACCTGGACTGGTTTTCTGAAAAAAAGCTGCAGCCAAGTCAGGAGAACATTGTACATTAAGAAAACTTGAAGACTTGCTCTTCGTTTGGTTAGATGGTTTTTAATGTCCTTGTGAAAAAAGGCAACAGCATAAAGGTAGTTAGAAGTTCCTCTTACACTCTTCCAGCAGCCGGCTTGTGTGTCAGCCCACTGCCATTCTCCATCAGTGCCATATGCAATAGTGTTGTGCAGAATCCTGTGCCCATAGCCTATCAGGAAGGTAGTCGTTGCTGGTGTCCTTCATGCAGCACATAGTTAAGCTATGGAACTCACTTCCACAGGGGGCAGTGATAACTACCAACATGGACGGCTTTAAAGGAGAATTAGACATTCAACAACACGTCTCTGAATACCAGTTGCTGGCAACTGCAAGTGGGCAGAGTGTTGTTGTGCCCATGTCCAGCTTGAAGGCCACATGGGCATCTGATTGGCCACTGTGAGAACTCTTATACCCCTCAATTTTTTGGGGATTGTAGCTCTTAGGGTTCTCCTAAAAGCTAAGCACCCATGAACTATAGTTCTCAGGATTCTTGGGGTGGGAACCATGACAATGGTATAAAGGTGTTTGGATGAGACCAAACAATGCATATTCATATTCTGTTATTCCTCTAAAGAACAGCTGAGGTGCTGCACTTGCAGTCACCCAGTTCTACCTTCTCAACAAGCCTGTGGGGTAGGCTGGGCTCAGAGATAATAGCTGATCCAAGGTCATGAAGGGACCTTTGTGGGTGGTGCAAGACCGGAACTGCAGTCTTGAGTACCCAGCACTGCTGTTTGGTATCACGCTAGTTTGGCTCTGGGTTGTTTTTTAAAAATAGCACTTTTCTAGTGCACTGCAAAAAGGGACGCACTGCTGTCTTCTAGCCTCTCGCTATAAAAATGGAACTTTTTGCATTATGTTTACTATATTCACTGCTGGGAGAAGAGCAAATAAGCTCACCCCTCTTGCACAAGCTCACCTCTTGCTTATTTCTGAGCAAAATAACGTCAAGCGGCAGCTTGCTTACTGCCAAAAAAGGGCTGCAGTCTTGCAAAACAAGACAAAATATCGCGTGTTTTTATTGGCCTCTTAGTGTCTTTAAAGAACAAATCGACCCGAGCCGCCGTAGGGAGATAGTTATTTGGAAAAAGTGGAGAAACAAAACATTACGAAACAATCGTTTTCGCTCGCTTTTTAGCGTCAACGGTGTTCCCAAGAGTTCTCCCCCCTCTACCTAGCCTGGGGGCGTTTATAGCTTTAGCGCGCACGCCTACGGGCAGCCTCCCCTACACAGCTCTGGAACGTTCATGTTTCCGGCGTTCTATTAATATCAAAGGAGCCTCCGCTGCTCCGGAACTTTCGCGTCTTGGGAGTTCTGACGCCGCCATAGCGCTGGAACGTTCGGGTTTCCGGCGTTCTATCAACATCAAAGTGGTATCCGCCGCTTCGGAACTTCCGCGTGCCGAGAGTTCTGCCCGCCACCAAAGGCTTCTCCGCTCAGCGCTGCGCCAGCTTCCCTTCCACCATCCAAGCAGCGTCCCCGGCGCTGACTCCAGCTGATCCCCATCTGCCGCTTCGCTCCGTCGTCAGCTCCGCCTCCCAACCCGGCAGCGGGAAGTGGCTTTGGCCTCCTGTATGGCTCCTCCGCTCCTTCCGGTCCCTCCTCTCCTCTCGCCGGCTGTGTCTCTCGGTGCCCTCAGCACGAGGGTGCCGGCCCAGGAGGGCTCCCCAGAACGCTCCTCTTCGCCTTCTGCTGAGTGGCGCTGAGTCCCGCAGGCGCCTCCCAGGATGAAGTGCCACTACGAGGTGCTGGGGGTCAAGCGCGACGCCTCCGACGAAGACCTGAAGCGAGCCTACCGGAGGCTGGCGTTACGTTGGCATCCAGGTACTGTATTTATTATTTACTTGTGTCATAAATAAATATATGTGTGTGTGTGTGTACCGCTTGGTTCTGGGGTGTTGGGTTTTTTTTTTATAAAAAAAAACAAACCCTGAGAGTCGTTTGCAAAAATTTAAAACCATAAATGGGAGCGGGGGTGGGGCGCGTTAAAATACATTGGAACACAGAGAAGTTAATATACTAAACCGGATATCACTAGGCAGGGAGTTCCAAAGGGCAGGTGCTGCCACAATAAACGATCGAATTATTACAAATGCGATAATTGGAGGTGGTGTGGCACCTGTAGTGGCGTCAGTTACAGCCAGGCCTGTCTCTTGAGCTTTGGGTGAGGGGTCGAGGTTGTTTCTGCCTGACCTGGTAGGACCCACCTGGCCTCTGGGATGTGTCCCCCACCCCAATCTGGAAAGAAATGAAGCTTTGAGAGAGAAAAACAACATGCAGCGTTGCTTTCCTATTACCTGAGACTCAACTTCCTTTAGTCAGGTCTTGATACTATGCACCTGGGAGTAAGCCCCATCGGAAAAACAAAGAGTTTGCTTCTGAGATGCAGTACAGGTGACTGCTTTGTAAGTTTAATAGCTGCACCTAGCAGTTCTGTTAAAATGAAAATCAAAATGTCTTACACTTTTCAGTGCAAAATCATTGCATACTCTGCTTAACAACATCAACAGTGAGGGCTACAGGCTTGGTGCCTCTATATCGTGACTAATATTAAATTAAAATTGGTAGCCTAGAATGAAGCTGTATTCTTAATCCAACACCTGATGAGTTATTAATTTTGATAGCTTAATATCCTGCTTTTTGACCCTCTTACTGTCTGCAGAGGGGCTTAGAACGGAAAATGGTAGTTTGATGTAAAATATAAAATAAGCAATTAATAAGCCATTGTTCGATATATTTCCCGAAGTGTAGCTTTGTTAGTCTGTTGTGGCGAAAAAGAGCAAAGACTCCTGTTAAAGAATAACAAATTTATTATGGCAAAAACCTGCACCATAACCAATTTGTTAGCCTTTAAAAGTGCTAAAGAATTCTCAGCTGTTTTTGTCTAATATATTAGATATGCTGAATAGCCAACTAATATATTAGTTATACTGTACTCAGAATAGACCATTGATTTCAGTACATGTACTCTAATAATGACTGGCATTGGATGCCAACCATATTGCTTTGTTATGTTGTACTCTTGCATTATCCAAACACAGGAAGGGTGCCTCTACATAGTTTATTAATTGTTTTAGTGAGGTCATAATAACTGTGGCTGGCAGCACAAATGCTATGGAGTGCGCTTTCTATGAGCAACCTCTGACAACACGATCCTATACATGTTTACTCAGAAATAGATCCCATTGAGTTCAGGGAGGCATCAGCAACAGGAGCCCCAAACATTGCAGAAGCACAAAACCACCAACGTTGGGGGGGGCATCCCAAAAAACAGCCCAGTGAAGACTTGTATGCTCAGTGGCTTTGGAAGACTGCCTGACTGATATGGGAGCTCTTCAGTATTTTAAGGCATGTTCCATGTGGCATCTTTGATGTCTTGAGCCTAAGCCTTCCTACTTGAAAGCACGTCCCGTGGTGATCAATAAGGATTAATAACTGTCCTTGATGGCTAGGAATGATTAAGGGCAGGCGTTCCCAAACTTGGCCCTCCAGCTATTTTTTGGGACTACAGTTCCCATCACCCCTGACCACTGGTCCTGTTAGCTAGGGATGATGGGAGTTGTAGTCCCAAAACAGCTGGAGGGCCACGTTTGGGGGTGCCTGATTAAGGGTCTGGAATCCAAGCCTTAGGAGGAACGGTTGAAGGACTTGGGTATGTTTAGCCTGGAAAAGAGGAGAGCAGGTATGATAGCCATCTTCAAATATCTAAAGGGCTGTCACATAGAAGATGGGGAAAGCTTGTTTTCTCCTGCTCCAGAGGGTAGGATTCAATCCAATGGATTCAAGTTACAAGAAGGGAGATTCCGACTAAACATCAGGAATAACTTTCTGACACTAAGAGCTGTTCAACTCCCTCCTAAGTTGGTGGACTTTCCTTCCATGGAGGTTTTAAAGCAGAGGTTGGGTGGCCATCTGTCATGGATGCTTTATAGCTGAGATTCCTGCATCGCAGGGGCTTGGATTAAATGACCCTTGGGGTCGAAACTCTACAGTTTTCTGAATCTAGGAATGCATTTCCAGTTCTGCCTGGTTCGCCAGCTATGACCCCTTTTGGCCAGAGATACTTGACCACCGCACTTGGAGATGATTCTGAAACTTCTAAAAGGATCCAGAAGAATTACCGACGAAAGATGATTGACGGATAAAATTGATGGACTATGCAGAACTGGATAAATTAACAGGAAGGAATTGAAACCTGCATGACCAGAGATTCTTAGAAGACTGGAGTAAATATACGAACTATTTGAAAAGTAATGGTAATGAACAGATTACGCTAGTAGGACTGCAAGAAGTTTTGTAAGGAGGACTATCTGAAATATTGCAAGAAAGACTATGAGAAGAATTATTAGTTAATGATAATTAAGAGTAATAAAGAAATTAAGAAATGCAGAATAAGTCATAAAGAACGGAAAATCATCAGAGGTGTTGACGGAAGTCTAAAGCATTGTATAAGATAAGAAGTTATGTTATATGATTGTTGGAAATGGTGTGTTAAAAAAACCAATAAAAATGTAAAAAAGAAACTTCTAAAAGGATCCAAAATGCAGCAGCTGGATTACTGGCTGGTGTGCCATTCGAAACCTGCACGACCCATTTCAAAACAGCTGCACTGGTTTTCTGTTTGTTTCTGGGCCCAGTTCAAGGGGCTCACATACGTCCCTAAAACCTGAAAGACCCCCCCTTTCCCTTAATACTTCCCCTAAGCTATGGAATCCCCTTCCCACGGAGGTGCACCTGACACCTGGATTATATCACTTTCTCTGTATGCTGAAGACTCATCTCTCTACCCAAATCTTAGACACCTGAGTTACATGAATTGTAGTCAATGCTCACTATTCTCAGAGTAGATCCATTGAAGTGGAATGGTGGCAAGTGAAAAATGTCTGGGGAAAGATATATAATGAGATGAAAAAGATGTTGAAATATATATTTATTAAGAAACCAGAAGCATTTTTACTTGGCATTGTAGGAGATGATATAAATAGAAAGGATTGTAAGTTGTTTTTATATGCAATGGCGGCAGCAAGAATATTATTGGCACAAAAATGGAAACAAGAAGAATAACCGACAAAAGAAGAATGGAGGATGAAACCGATGGACTATGCAGAGCTAGATAAACTAACAGGAAGGATTTGAAACCTGCGGGACCAGAGATTCTTAGAAGACTGGAGTAAATATATGAACTATTTGAAAAGTAATTGTAATGAGCAGATTACGCTAGTAGGACTGCAAGAAGTTTTGTAAGGAGGACTATCTGAAATATTGCAAAAAAGACTATGAGGGGAATTATTAGTTAATGATAATTAAGAGTAATAGAGAAGTTAAGAAATGCAGAATAAGTGATAAAAATGGAAAATCACCAGAGGAGCTGACAGAAGTCAAAAATATTGTATAAGATAAGAAATTATGTTATATGAATGTTGGAAATGATATGTTAAACACACACACACACATATATATAATGGAACTGTGGCACCAGTCAGAAGAGCATGAGGCTCCTAATTTGGGGGGTCGTGGGTTCAAGCTCTACGTCGAAAAAAAGATTCCTGCATTGCAGGGGGTCAGACAGGATGACCCTCGTGGTCCTTTCAGGTTCTATGGTTCTGTGATTCTGTAAGTTGTGCCTATTAATTTCAGTGGGCTTACTCTGAGGGAAACTAATATTGGATGAAACCCTGTATTTTTTGGACCCACCCTGTTCATCTTGCTCTAAATAATTTCAGCTGGTTTAATATATTTCCTTCCTGCCATGTCACTGGCGCTTTCCCATTCTTCCCTGATTTCAACCTGGCCGTGTTGCTTAAATCCCTCTGCTGTGTCTCTGCAGACAAGAACCTCGAAAATGCTGAAGAAGCGGCTGAGCAGTTCAAGCTGATCCAAGCTGCGTATGACGTCCTGAATGATCCCCAAGAAAGAGCCTGGTAAGCCTTTGCCATCTCTTCTCCTGGATGGTTGCAGTCCGAGTCCCCACTCAGCCGCCTATGATAGAGTCTAAGCCCTGGGACTGAAAGAAGAATAGTGATTTTCTTTCATTCTGCACTGAAAAGCTTCAGGCTTTGCTTTCTGTTCTTCTTCTTAGGTACGACAATCACAGGGAAGCTTTGCTGAAAGGGGGCGTCGATGGAGAATACCAAGATGACAGCCTGGACATCTTCCAATATTTCACCGTTACCTGTTACTCTGGCTATGGAGATGATGAGAAGGTAACTCAACACAAAGAGAACCACAGAAGTTAGGCAGTGTCCAGTGAGACCTATAACAGACCTTGTTGCACTGTGGCAGAGTCCTGTCCACAATACCAGCCAGCCATGCTGTTTTCAAGATGCTACACTCTGTTTCCTGTCTCAATATCCCTTTTATTTTTTTATCTTATTTTTTTTGCATATTATTTATTTATTAACATTCTTATAATACATCAGTAAACATTGTCATATTACATTACAAGGCATATTATAATACACTTTCCAACATGTATACAAAGACTATATACAAATTTTATATACCTGAAAAGAAAGAAAAAATTAAAGGAAAAAAAGAAAAGGAAAAAAACCACAATTCCCCCCCCCCAAAAATCATATACGTACCAACACATTGGACTTCCTGTCTTTCCCGCCGTATATTCCCCCCCCCTTTTTTTACAAATGAATGTACTCTTATTATTGTATATTTCTTTTACATTTTATCTAAAACATTCCTATAACAATATGTGCTTTTGATCTTATGTTTTATCAACCAACAGGTGTCTGTGGCTGCTGAGCTCACAGAGTTCTTTCTTCCCCCTTCTCTTCTTAGATTCCTCCCACAAAATATATATATATATATATATATATATATATATATATATATATATAT
>JAXCMG010000039.1:16029049-16073066 GCA_034642415.1 Podarcis siculus
CTTAACCCGAGGTACCATTGTACACCATTCAGAACTAGGCTAAACTAATAAGACATGTGGAAAAGTGAATTCTGGTCCTGATGTAGCTATTGCAACATGGGGGTGAGTCCCAACCATGCCATTTACAGTTTAAAATTGGCTTCTACCAGCCTGGTGCACCCCAGAGGTTTTAGACTAGGAACTCCTGCCAGCTGATGGGAGTTCAAAACATCTGGATGGCACCACATTGGTGACAGCTGTTTAAGGGTGTTAAAACCATTGGCTGCCCAGCTTCTGAGTGGGAAGCCACACAGGAACTGCTTGAATCCACAAAATGAATGGGGACCCCAATGGGCAGGTGCCAATTGGATGCCCCCCAGCTGCTTAAAGAAGGGCAGCTGTCACTCACATTCTAGGGACTGGTAGCAGCATTACTGTTATTTCACTTCTATACTACAGGCATGTATACAAATATATCTATAAAGCACAGAGAATCTCAAATAAAACCAAAGCAGCTTGACATACGTTTAAGGAAATCGAAAGACAAAAAAAACTGGGTCACCTGATGATTTATACAAACCATAAATCTCGTTGCTCAGGAGGTTTGCTGCAACTACCAAGGCTTCAGGTGGCACAAGCTGGGGCAGCAAATGGGCTGCTACGGTAAACGCGTCAACCGGTTGCAATTTGCTAGCTGCGGCAGTTCAATCTCAGGGATGTTTGTTCTTCAGCATGACAGCAAATGGGGTGCTTATTTTGCCTTTGCTGTTCTTTCCCTGTGTCTTGTTAAAGCGGCATGGAAAACTCCCAAGGCAAAGTCTGCGTCTTCCTTAGTGAGGCACAGTGGAGGTTTGATTCTAAACGTCTTGGGAAGAGGAAGAAGCCGAAATGAGGAGAGGGAAACGGGAACAGCTCACATTAAATCGGCAATAGAAAAAGAGATATCTGGATACACACTGTGGTTACTAAATTGGAGTTGCTACAAAAAGGGGTGGGGAGGAGGCCACTATATACCGTATTTTTTGCTCCATAAGATGCACCTTTTTCCTCCTAAAAAGTAAGGGGAAATGTGAGTGCGTCTTATGGAGCGAATGGCGCTGCGCAGAGAGGTAGAGCTGCGCAGCACCTGTCCTGCGAAGCTGGAGGAGGAACAGAAGGGTCTCCTTCTGTTCCTTCTCCAGCTTAGCTGAAGGGGCGCTGTGCAGTTCTCCCTCTCAGAGAGGGAGAACTGCACAGTGCACCTGAAGGGGCACAGCAATCGAGCCAGTGTGGTGTAGTGGTTAAGAGCGGTAGTCTCCTAATCTGGGGAACCGGGTTCGCGTCTCCGCTCCTCCACATGCAGCTGCTGGGTGACCTTGGGCCAGTCACACTTCCTTGAAGTCTCTCAGCCCCACTCACCTCACAGAGTGTTTGTTGTGGGGGAGGAAGGGAAAGGAGAATGTTAGCTGCTTTGAGACTCCTTAAAGGGAGTGAAAGGCGGGATATCAAATCCAAACTCTTCTACCTGTCCTGGCTTCTGCCTTAGCCCTGTGCAGACTCTTTGGGCAGGGGGAGCCTTCATCCCGCTGCCCTGAAGAGGCTTGGCGTGGTTATCCCAGAAGCCAGAACAGCCACACGGTATCCCAGAAGCCAGGGCCCTCTTGCTGTTCTGGCTTCTGGGATTCAGAATATTTCTTTCTTGTTTTCCTCCTCCCAAAACTGGGTGCGCCTTATGGCCTGGTGTGTTTTTTGGAGCGACAAATACAGTAGAAAGCTGGATTCAGTAATAAACGAAATGGCTGAAACCAGGAAACACAGGAGAGAGGGAGCATAGGATGTTGCTTTGAACCAAGTCTAGCCCAGTGCTGCCTACACTGACTGGCAGCAAGCTTCCCAGAATTTCAGGCAACAATCTTTTCTCACCTCTAGTTGGCAATTGAACCCTTTTGCATGAAAAAAACATGCCACCTTACTGCTGCCTTTTAAACAATTTATTTTTGGCAGCTGCTACACAGTGCCTCACAAGGGCCTAACTGCACATTATGTTAATGCTTTGATTGGCAACCGTGCCACTGCAGTTTGGAAAAATAAAATGCCAGGTTGTGGGGATAGTCATCAGCAGCACAGTATGGGGGGAGAGGAAATTCAAAGCTTTCTCTCCCCAGCTGCCATCTTATACACACACACATAATGCACGTCAATTAGAATTGCAGGGGGTGGGGATGCTTTCCTTAGCCCCCTACTGCTAATTCCCACACAGGGGTCATTTTATTTACTAAGACCGTGGCTTCAATTCCCCCTCCACTGATGCTGTAGCGCCATGAATGCTAATCATGTTATTAATGTAGCTTGCAGTTGCCTAATATTTCTAACTTTACCAGTGCACAGCTCTGGGAAATGCTTGCTAAGCAGAGCTGTTAGAGAACTCTGGGCAAAGAGAAGAAGAAGAGGAGGAGGAGGAGTTTGGATTTGATATCCCGCTTTATCACTACCTTAAGGGGTCTCAAAGCGGCTAACATTCTCCTTTCCCTTCCTCCCCCACAACACTCTATGAGGTGTGTGGGGCTGAGAGACTTCAGAGAAGTGTGACTAGCCCAAGGTCACCCAGCAGCTGCATGTGGAGGAGCGGGGAAGCGAACCCAGTTCCCCAGATTACGAATCTACCGCTCTTAACCACTACACCATACTGGGGAAGGGGTGGGCTTGCTGGGTTCATATGGTTCATATATCTTCCCAATGCCTTTCTCCGCTACTTCCAGACTGCAAAAAGTCCCAATCCTTTTCCAAAAGTGGTTCTCTTGCACTAGGGGAACAGAGAACGCTTTAAACCACAAACCTTCATTGCTGCAGAATAGTGACATTCATTCTCAAGGTGCCATGTTCTCTATTCCGATGTAAAGCCTATTGAATTCAATTGGGCTCACTTCCAGGTTAAATCTGCCTGCCTGCCCTCCTTATGAGTTACCGGGAGCATGGCTTTGATGGACATGCTGAATGGGCCTTGGTTGGATCCAGTAGGCAGCTCTTAGGTGTTTATTCTGAACACCAAACCGCCCCCAAGGAAATGCAGCCATTGAGCAAATCCTGAATCGCCAGCAGAGTGGCCCTTAATTCTGCTTGGCAAAATCAGATCGATGCGCTCCTGCTTTTCAGGCAGGAAGTAACAGGTTCAATCCCTGGGCTTTCCAGTTAGAAGGATCAGGCAGCTGGTTCTTGGAAAGGCCTTTGCCTGAGACCCTGGAAAACAGCTTCCAGTCAGACAATACTGGGCTTGATGGACATAGAATCTGCCTTGATATAAGACAGATTTCCTGAATTTAGGGTTCACAGGTTAAAAAACAAACTCTGACCTGCAAGCATGCAGTTCTTTAGCAACTCCCGTCCCTTCTAAAAAAATAAATAATGATTTTTCCCTCTCCGTGTTTTTGTAGAGTCAAGCACACCTCTATTTTCTACTGGTGTCTGTTTCATTATTTCATGTCTCAGTGCAGAGTTTGTGCTTTCCTGTGAAAGTAAGTCACTCAGCTTTGCATTTCCAGTGGCATTTGCTTTTATCCAACACCCAAGAGAGGCACTGCTGCTATAGCTGCCTTTCTTTATAAACTGAATGTATCTATATATCTCGGATTTATATATATAATATATATATATAAGAATACCTGGAAAAACATTCCTCCCCGCCCAATCAGCACTCCCATATCTTTGCAATCTTCCATGATTTGGTTTATCTCTTCAACTGGAAGCGGCTGACGAGTCTCCTGTGGAGAAAAAGTCAGCTTAGTTTTCTTCCACCTCTCCTGGTTCTTTTAACCGAAACTCACAAAAAGAAATGAACTCGCATCGATTATGCCATTATTACATTTAGCCACTAGGTGGCACTGGACTTAAGTTTTAAATCTGGGTGGAGGCAAAGGTTTCCTGTCGCTGAGGGAGAATAATAATTTAATAATAATAATAATTTATTATTTGTACCCCGCCCATCTGGCTGGGTTTCCCCAGCCACTCTGGGCGGCTTCCATAGAAACCAAAAATACACTAAAATACCACACATAAAAAACTTCCCTGAAGAGGGCTGCCTTAAGATGTCTTCTGAATGTCAGGTAGTTATTTATCGCTTTGACATCTGATGGGAGGGCGTTCCACAGGGTGGGCGCCACTACCGAGAAGGCCCTCTGCCTGGTTCCCTGTAGCTTTGCTTCTCGCAATGAGGGAACCGCCAGAAGGCCCTCGGCACTGGACCTCAGCATCTGGGCAGAACAATGGGGGTGGATACGCTCCTTCAGGTATACTGGGCCGAGGCTGTTTAGGGTTCTAAGTTCTGATCTGTCTTCCTGATTTGATTCCTCATTTTAAACCTTTCATGATAGAAGCTGTTAAATTGTCAGCGCCCTAACCCTGACAAGGCCCCGCTCCTGTCAGCAATCAGGCTGCAGCATTCTGCACTGCCTGCGGCTCCCGGATCCAGTGTGAGGGAAGTCCCACATAGAGAGCATTACCGTAATCTAGCTAGCAGCTGTGGAGTGTGGAGGGACTGTAGATATGGGCAGCATCTAGAAAAAAGACAAGCTCTTAGCCTGTCTGCAGGCTTCAACAGCATAGGAAACTCAACGTAGAGCATGAAACAAGAGGAACATCTGTGGCATAAAGAGCCAGATCTTCCTTGGGCAAAACCAAGGCAAGAAGAGAGACACCTAGGTAGTTCAGTTGGCTAGAGTGTGATGCTGATAATGCCAAGGTTGCAGGTTTGATCCCTGAATGGGGCAACTAAATATCCCTGCATTGCAGAGGGTTGGACTGGATGATCCTTAGGGTCTCTTCCCACTATGATTCTACGAGTTGCCACATCTCCAACTCACTAATCATTTGTAATGTGTAAACAATAAAAGCTGTGGCCAAATTTCAAACCCTCGTATCAGTGTCTGCCAACCACAAAGTGCAGCTCTGGCACTGAGAAGGCCCATGCAATTAATTGGAGGGTGATTTATAGTGGCCTTCATAGTAGGCCTTTAGTGGTGACAGCCCAAGAGCTAAGACGGATCTATAAGTCGAGGCTGCTTATACCATGATAGAGACCATTTCAAGCCCACAAAGTGTCTTCCTGACCTTATTCTTGACCATCTCTATTCCAATCATAAGTCCTTTGCCACGGACATCTCCGACTATTTCAAACTCATCACGCAGCTTAGCCAGCTCTAACAGGAGGCGAGTCCCCACCTCCTGGCTGTTTTTCTGCAAGCCGTCTTCTGCTATTGCCTGAGAACACAAAAGCCATGCAGGAAATCACCAAATACTCTGAAATACTGTTGGCTAGGAACTTTTTAGTTCTAAAGAAAGCAACAGCATGTGGAGTTAATCTGATACACCACTACTATGAGTGTAAATAACTGCTGCACAGAACATACAGATAATCCTGTCTTAAATATACCTGGGGGAAATGAGAAAAGGATAGGGAGCCTAGATGTTGTTGCATCAAGTGTCCTCCCACAGTTTCCAGAGCATTTTCCCATCGCTTGTTGCAAAAGATCTGATCTGCTTGGGAAGCGAGTTTGTTGCACAAGATATTAATGGCGCTTCCTGAATTTGCCAGAATGTGATTAAATCCCTCCCTGAAACATAGGGGACGCGGGTGGCGCTGTGGGTTAAACCAGAGTCTAGGACCTGCCGCTCAGAAGGTCAGCGGTTCAAATCCCTGCGATGGGGTGAGCTCCCATTGCTTGGTTACTGCTCCTGCCAACCTAGCAGTCTGAAAGCACGTCAAAGTGCAAGTAGATAAATAGGTACCACTCCGGCGGGAAGGTAAACGGCGATTCCGTGCGCTGCTCTGGTTCGCCAGAAGCGGCTTAGTCATGCTGGCCACATGACCTGGAAGCTGTACACCGGCTCCCTCGGCTAATAAAGCGAGATGAGCGCCGCAACCCCAGAGTCGGTCACAACTGGACCTAATGGTCAGGGGTCCCTTTATCTTTACCTAAAACATAGAGATCTAAGGATACCTAAGGATACATAGATACCTAAGGATGGTGGTGTACTGCAGTGTTAAGATGAAAGACTCATGGTGTATATGCTACAGTTCCCCATAGATAAAGATGCAAGTCACAGTCATTTTCTTACATCCAGAACTGCAGACCCAACTGCACAGGCCACAGGATTTCCTCCAAATGTGTTAAAATGTAGGGTTTGAGCCAAGGCTTCTGCAATCTCTGAAAAACAAAGCATGCTAGTATTTATAACTGAAACATTACAGTAAATAATTAAAGGCAGCAGCTGATGCTCTAGAGCAAGGGTTCCCAAAGTGTGGTTCATGGACTGAGCTTCATCCAGGTGGTCTGTGGTTGTCATGGACTGGTTGGATGCAGAGGAATGGTGGGAGGAACCAGCTGCAGATCCCAAGGGAAGAAGGCACAGAGCCTGGGGATTAGTGGTAGGATGATGATGAGTGGCCCGAGGAAGAAGACTGGGAGGAGGTGGTGTCAGAAGCTGAAGAGGTAGCAGGGCTTAGTATGCAGGGGGAGTCTGTGGCAGAGAGAAGTCTAGAATCAGAAGTGGAAGCAGGAGAGACAAAGAGGCAGAGATAAGTCAGACTAGTGAAAAGGTACGGATGTCTCCCCTTCCTGCTGTGACAAGCTCCCCTCCCATCTGGTTTCCCAGGACTGGGAGAGGCATGAAAAGGGCAGGGAGAAGTTAGCGTCAAGCAGGCACAGTCTCAGATTGCTTGGGAAAACCACAGAGAGGAGGGGGCTTAGGCAGCTATGGGGAGGCAGGGACCTTCAGTCTCTGCAATTGCTTCATGGGGGCAAGGCCTACTAGTGATGTGTTGCTGTGCTAATTAGGACTTACCCACCCATCCCAGTGCAGATCCTGTTTTTGCTAATAAAGAGTTAAATTCAACTTGCTGAGTGTGATTTACTGCTGTCTCGTACCTGCTAATGGTATGTCTGCATTGAATATTCATGCTGATTTTTTGGTCTTATCTCTATTGCTTCTTTTATTTCTTACATTAAAATGCAACATAAGAAATAAAAGAAGCAATAAAATTACAATTAAAAAATCCTCCGGCATATTGCAAAGCACATTATCATTCCTACAACAGGCGGGAAAATTGTTAAGTGGTCTGCCGAGACCCTCAGCAATTCTGAAGTGGTCCATAGGCAGTGAGAATTGGGAACCACTGCCCTAGACAAAGCATAGAAGCCAAGGTCCGTTCTCACCAAACAGCCATGAGAGCCCTGTTAAAACCCCAATTATTAAAGACTTTAGCATCTGAAGTATGAAAATCACTTGCACCTGCTGTACTGACAACGGCTCCCATTGGAAACCCATTGCCAATTCCCTTTGCCATGGTGACAATGTCAGGAACCACATCGTGTCCTTCAAATCCCCAGAAATGGCTGCCTGTTCGACCAAACCCCGTCTGAACCTTCAAAGAACAAAGAATTTTTTTTATTAAAAAAAAGAAGTTGCTTCGTATGTTTTGGGCTTGTAGTTCACACAAGACAGATTTCTTTCACAGATAACATTTCTGTAGAGGAATTGTGTGCACCCAGTGTGTGCGTTGCCACAGGTGATGAGCACACAGTTATTTCACCACACATACCAGCTTGTAGGAATCCTCTGCAACTGGGTCACATATACTGTGTATGTACATGCAAGGCTCACATGAAACTTTGTATACCAGGGTGAATGCTGCAAAATGGTTGAAGAGGCTGTTGGATCAAGCCACTGGCCAACCAGATAGATTTGAGAAACTTGCAATGTGGATTTTGGCACAAGAGCACTTTCCTCTCCTGTTGTTTCCAGTGACAGGTATTCAGGAGCATTACTGCCTCCAACTGTGGCGGCTGTGCATAGCCATCATGGCTAAGTAGCCATTGATATTTCTCACTCTCCACAAATTCATCTAATTCTCTTTTAAAGTTATCCAAGCTGGTTGCCATTATTGTATCCTGTGGCAGTGAGTTCCACAGTTTAACTATGTGCTGCATGAAGAAGGACTTACTTTTATCTGCCCTGAATTTTCCAACATTCAGCTTTTTTGGATATCCACGGGTTCTAGTGTTATATGAAAGGGAGAAAAACTTTACTCACTGAGAAGATACCCAGCTTTGTAAAGCTGCCTAATCCGTTTTATCCAACCTTTTTGGGACCAAAGGCTGCATTATTCCAGAGGAAAAGAGGCAGGAACTTTGCTCCCGTATGGGTGGGGCCAGGTTCCCACACGATCACACACCCTTCACTCTCTCATGCACCAAGTTATTTCCCATGGAAATATAGGAATATGTATAATTCTAGGTAACTCCTATGTCCTTCACAATATGTTTTTTCAAAAACAGATGTGTATAAATCTTTGGATAGGGGAAGTTAAGTTCAAGTACTCACTTCATCTGCGATGCACACACCACCTTTTTCACGCACCAGCTGAAAAGCCTCTTTCAGGAATCCCTTGGGGTACTGAACTGTTCCGTTGACACCCTGCCAAAAGCACACACATAAGTAAAGACACTGGTTTAGTGGCCAACAGCAGCTCCACCTTAGTGGAGCACCTGATTTCCACTGATACTCTCCCCCAGGAACCACTGCTCTCAGCACCATATTCCGTTCTGTTCCAGGTGGTTCCCCCACCCCTCAGGAGAAGCTTTTGTAGGGAGCAATCAACAAAATCCAAGTCCCCAGACTTGTAGCACAGCATGCTTCAACCACACAACAAACTTGCCACTATTCTATGCAGCAAAACATGGAAGCAAAAGGATGCATGTTTTCACTTGTGTCAGAGTTTTACTTTACATTTACTTTAAATCATGCTTTAAGAGGGGCATTTGGTTGCGGCCAGCGGTGGCTTGTGCCCATAGGACAAAAGGCAGGAATTCAAACAGTTGGTGGAGCCAGAATCAGGCACAGGCAGAGCCAAGAAATTCTAGTTTGGTCCCCACCCTCCTCCACCTCCCTGTTGACTTCTACAAAGGACAAGGCTGAAACTAAGGAGCAGGGAGGTGACAGGCCAAAAACAGCATAGTTGAGCAAGGCTGTTAGGTATGGACATAAGAAACCATAGACAAAACAAGCCTTGGTTTGTCAGCCAACTGCAAACCATCTTGGTTTGTTGGCAGAAAACAAACATGGTTACTCTGCTGGGCTGGGTTTGCCCACTACAAAACACTTTGGCTAAACAAGCCATGGCTTATGTGCAAACCAATCCACTGACATAGCATGTTATTACTACAGAGGGAATCACTTACTTGAATTGGCTCAGCAATAAATCCAGCTATGGCCTTTGGAACACAAGTCGTGAGAGTATCTTTGAGCTGCTCAATATACTGGTCTTTTGCATGGCAAGAGCCTGTATTGAGAGGATGGGGAGGGAGAACAAAACATTCACATGCAATAGAGGCCAAGGGTGGCTTCTAATGCTGCTCTTATAAAAATAAAAAATCCACCATGCATTTTGGTAACATCTAAATAACCTATGTTGGTCCAACCACTCGCAACTAATTACCCATACTCCAGAGGCTGGCAGAATGCATGTGATCTGAATACAAAGACACATGTGTCGTCCATTTCCCCTTCTGTTTCCAGTTTTCAGCTCTAGCAGCAGAGTCCTATGCCTGCCTGCTCAGAAGTAAATCCCATTGAGCTGAATAGAGATTACTCACAGGACTACAGCTAAAACAAGTGGGGCAAAAGCTAGAGCAATGACAACTGTTATTGCTCCTAGAGGAAATATAGGTAAAGGTAAAGGGACCCCTGACCATTAGGTCCAGTCATGACCGACTCTGGGGTTGTGGCGCTCATCTTGCTTTATTCGCCGAGGGAGCTGGCGTACAGCTTCCGGGTCATGCGGCCAGCAGGACTAAGCCGCTTCTGGCGAACCAGAGCAGCGCACCAGAGCGGTGCCTATTTATCTATTTGCACTGGCGTGCTTTCGAACTCCTAGATGGGCAGGAGCTGGGACCGAACAACGGGAGCTCACCCCGTCGCGGGGATTCGAACCGCCAACCTTCTGATCGGCAAGCCCTAGGCTCTGTGGTTTAACCCACAGCGCCACCTGCGTCCCAAGAGGAAATATACTGCACGGGTCCCACTTGCACCTTTTAAAAGCACAACTGGAATTGGATCGGGGGAGTTTGGCCACCATCCACGTTTGCCAACTGTTCACACTTAATCCCAGTCCACCAGACCCCTTTGTCCTCAGGGCAGTGCAGCTCTCCAAAGTGTCCAATTCTCAGCATGAAACACTTAGCAAAGAGCAGCAGCTTAAAAGGAATTATGATGGAGAGCTTGATGATGTAAATTTCAACTTGCCCTGCCCCCAGAATGCCCCCTTTGGAGGGGACGTGCTGACTGAGTTGGCATAGAGAGTTACACTGGCACATCCCCAGCAAAGATGAGATGAGGGAGTTGTGTTGCAGTAGCTGTGGCTCAGCTTCAGCCCAAGACCCACCCATTCCAAACTCGCTCATCCCAGTGGCTCTTGGGTTTGGATTTCACTGTCAGTACAATCATATCTTGGGACACGGGTGGCGCTGTCAGTTAAACCACAGAGTCTAGGGCTTGCCGATCAGAAGGTCAGTGGTTCAATCCCCGTGATGGGGTGAGCTCCCATTGCTCCTCTGCTCCTGCCAACCTAGCAGTTTGAAAGCATGTCAAAGTGCAAGTAGATAAATAGGTACCACTCCGGAGGGAAGGTAAACGGTGTTTCCGTGCGCTGCTCTGGTTCACCAGAAGCGGCTTAGTCATGCTGGCCACATGACCCAGAAGCTGTACGCTGGCTCCCTCGACCAATAAAGCGAGATGAACGCCACAACCCCAGAGTCGTCCGCGACTGGACCTAATGGTCAGGGGTCCCTTTACCTTTACCATCATAAAGATCCCTTTACCTTTACCATCATATCTGAGAGATATACTTTACATGCAGGAGGTGTGAAGTTCAATCTACACCCACAGTTTAAAGGATATTTGCCTTGCAAAACTGCTGTCAGAACTAATGGTCTGGCTGTGCATGAGAGGGTTTCAGGTGTCTATCTGCCCTAGGCATATCCAGTTTACTGCACTGAACCACCATGGTGTCATTCTCTTTCACCTCTGAAAATCAAGGCCTCTCTCATTGAAACAACCTGCAGAACAGGTGCATTTTCGAATGGTTTGCACTGGAGAATCTCGACAATGGCTTCCCCCCCAGGGACCACGAAAAACGTCAGGCAGCATTGTCTGAAAAGCACAACAGAGATATAGGTGTTGCAATGGGATTAACTGACTATGTCAGGATTTTAAGCTATTTTTCACATTTTGATCTGAGATATGCACTCATCAAAATGCTAGTACAGCCTAATTTCATAGATACAAAACATTTTGGCCACCAGCAGAAAGTTCACTCTTCATGAAAAAGTGATCAAAAGGTACCTATATTTAGAACCAACCCAACTGTATTGTCTTTGATTGAAAATGGAGCAAATTTCTCATTGTGCATTTTGTAAAACTTGAAGCAACTCAGAAGACTGCACATTGCTAATGTAGGTCTGATTAAAAAAGGGGAGAGGAGGTATAATTCTCTTCTCTGTTACCAGAGTGAAAACACTGTATTAAAGTGTCTAGTATTCTATTTTTTAAAATTATTTATAGGCTTCCACACATACATCTCAAGGCAATGTACTAGACACAATAAAGCAGCTAAAAGACAATGGAAAACAACACAGAAAGCAGCAGATATCTTAAAATAAAAATACAAGGTAGAGACCTATGGCAGAGAAACTCTCCTGCAGACCGCATTAATCCACTGGATGCATAAAGGATAAACAACGTGGTCCTGAGCTATTTGTGGCCTTATAGGTCAGCGCCAATACTTTGAGCTTGGCCCATAGCAGATTGGCAGCCTCTGGACCAACCTGAAGAGTAGCATCACATAGGGAGATTTAGGAAAAGTCAAGCAAGTAAGATGTTTGTTGTGCAACAAATGAGGAGGGAAGCAGCAAGAATCTCACCTTTTGGCAGCCAAGCCCACTGGCAAGTCCATGTTTGTAACATCCAATAGATGACAAGCCCATTGTGTAAGCACTGCTCCCGTGGTAGCCGCCTCTGTAGAAAAAAACCCACCACAACCACTTTCAAGCCCTTCTGATTAATCTCCCTGTGACTGTCTTTACAAATCAGAAAGAAACAAGAATAATTAAAAGAAAGGCAAGCTTCTGAACTGCACAGAAACCGTCTTCAGCAACCAGTACTCAGAGCTAACAATTAACAGAAAACCCTTCTGGCTTCTCAGTGGTTTGTCTTTACCAAACTGATCTGACGAGGACGAATGTTAAATATGCAACTCAAGAGCTCACACCCAAGAGTTTGAACATGTTTTGGCCAAGTAAGAGATCATTTCACCTGCTCCATGTTTCATGCTGAACTTAGAGGGACACTGAGCAGTTCAGGGTTTGTGCTAGTTCAGCAGCCTTTGGCATCTTGGATGGGTGCAAGACCCCCTCTTTCACTTCTGTATGAATCTCGCTATTCCAAGGCATGCCAGAAGAAAGCATGAATTTTCAGCAAATTAGAAGAATCCTAAACATTAGGCCCCATTTAGAGGACCATTCTGGGCTGACCAGTAATCTGTTTTAAAAAGGAATTGTCAGCCAGTAACACAACACACTCTAGAAAAAATAGATGAAGTTTCATGATCGAACAGTACTTTGTTTCAGGGGAATTAAAGATAAAATTGCAGCAGAAGATGACAGATAGGAACATCTGGACATAAATATCTCCAGCCTAGTTATGGAACAAGGGAAATCTGCTCACCCCTATATGGAACATAAAAGCAGATCACAACATACCCAGATAGCTAGAATGTTGATGTGTGTTTTAATCTGTTTTTATTTTATTGCTGCTTTTATTTTTTTAATGTTTTGAATTGTTGCCTTTAACTGTTTTTACCAATAATTTCATTGTTTTATTCTTTGTGTAAATCACTTTGAGGTTTCCTTACAACCAATGAAATAAAAACAAGGAACTAATATACAAGGTGTGATAGCTACCTCAATCCAATGATGTCAAAGTTGCGTGTAAAAACCCTTGCCATTAACATGGCGAGGTCATTGGCTTCCGAACCACTGTTGGTTAGGAAAATCACCTAGAACAAAGATATATTCGTCAGAATGCAGATTTAGGGAGAAGAAAAGCAAAGTTAAGTGTAGATCTATTCTGATGCACAGTTAACAATCTGGCAGAGTGGATTGTATTCAATGCAGCTTTAAGTACTTCATTCCAGGAGGAGAATGGCTTCTACTTGCGCAATGGGACTTTCCCCTGCCACTCCCTCTGTGTGCTGCCTGAATCTGTTCTGGGGTTTCCCTCAAACCTCTGGAGTAGATTTGGGAATTGTCTGTGGTGCATGCAGGGGCAGGAAAACCCCCTGTGCATTTGGAAGTCTTCCGTTCTTGCAATTATTTAGTTAAATACCACCCAAGGGTTATAATTCCACTATTTCAGGCATAGGAAAACTTGGCCCTCCAGATGTTTTTTGGCCTACAACTCCCATGATCCCTAGCTAGCAGGACCAGTGGTCAGGGATGATGGGAATTGTAGTCCCAAAAATTCCAGAGGGCCAAGTTTGATTATGCCTGCACTATATCTTCTGAAATATATATATTTTCATGGGGGGGGATGGAATTACATCCCTGACTGACCCTCCTACCTCTCAGAGCATCACCGTAACCCACACATTTCAAACTGAATTTTCTCAATGTACAATTCAGCATACCTTTAAGGGAGCTGGAAGCAACGAAGCCAGTTTCTCTCCATATTCCTGGATTTCTGCGTGCGCATAGAGGCTGCTTGTGTGCCACAAGCGACCAAGCTGTTTCTGGGCAGCTGCTGTTACCTTTCTGGGTGTGTTTGAAAAAAAAATGTGATGATTTAAGTCTTTGATCCAATTTGTTTTTGATATATCAACCCCCCCACACACACCTTAACAGCAAACTTAGTTTAGTTTCATGCTGTTAAATTAGGTTAGCAATCTGTATTGCTTTATATATGTTGCACAAACTATTTTCTGTATTTATTGTGATTGTTATTATTTGTTACTACAGTGCTACCTCGGGTTAAGAACTTAATTTGTTCTGGAGGTCCATTCTTAACCTGAAACTGTTCTTAACCTGAGGTACCACTTTAGCTAATGGGGCCTCCTGCTACCGCCACGCAATTTCTGTTCTCATCCTGAAGAAAAGTTCTTAACCTGAGGTACTACTTTTGGGTTAGCAGAGTCTGTAACCTGAAGTGTCTGTAACCTGAAGTGTCTGTAACCTGAAGTGTCTGTAACCCAAGGTACCACTGTATGTTAGTTAATAATATTATGTTTGTTTTTTTAATTGTCATTTCTTCCTTGGGTATGTTAGCAGCCACTTTAGGCACAAGATGCTTAAATTCAGTTTCTCTAGCTTTCTGAGACTGGTTGGAACATTGTTGAGCCTTAAGCTTGTTTTGAATTAATGTTTTGTGCTTCTGTTATTGCTACATTACTGTTACTGTGCTCTGTAAATTTTTTTCATAGTGTCATGTTTATGCGTAAACTGTTTTGAGGTCACTTGGGATGAAAAGTGATACATTACAGTAAGTAAGTAATGGAATAAAGTGGATATGGCATTGCACCAATATATTAGTTGGCTACAGTTTAGCCCAATAAACAGATACATAAGCAGCATGTTGCTGCAAAGTCACAGAGCTCATCTGTTGTAGCATAACTACAGAATCTAGTCTCTGAAACTGTTGCTGTTATGCCCTTTTATAAACAACCCAGGAAACACTGTGCAATACAGAAACTTAAAAAATGCAATACCAGCAAACAGTAGCATCATATTGAGCTGAAATATTTCATGGACAAGAGTTTGCTTCATCAGATGCATAAGATGGTAAAGCAATCTGGCAGGGTACTGTATGTGCAGCTGTAACATCCTGAGTGCTCCCAGGTTGCATTGCTGATGGAGAACTTGGCAAGAGTTCCATTGTTTTGGATGAGCTGAACAGGCTTCATGACGCCATAATTTTGGAAATAGAACCTCACGGCAGTGGCATTGCTTTTGCAATCGATCGTCATTGGTCAGGATGACCTCTTCGTTGTGGCTCAGGGTGATGCTGGGTTTGGGTAAGCTGTGATCCACAAAGGTCTCGCAATGAGAAGAGTTGCTGGAAACAGAGGGCACCATCCCAGGGAGACTCAACAAACCTGCTGTACCTGGAACTGTCTGAAGGAAGTGCAGCTGAATGGGACACAGCTGTGGGCAGCCTGAGGAAGTACCTGCCCATAAAAAGCATGTCTAGAGTGACAACTGGGGTGATGCCCTCTGTTTCCAGCAACTCTTCTCATTGTGAAACCTTTGTGGATCACAGCTTACCCAAACCCAGCATCATCCTGAGCCACAACGAAGAGGTCATCCTAGGAAGTAATGTGACGATCGATTGCAAAAGCAATGCCATTGCCATGAGGTTCTATTTCCAAAAGTATGGCGTCACGAAGCCTGTTCAGCTCATCCAAAACAATGGAACTCTTCATGGAAGAGCTTCAAGCTGATTAGCATGAACAAGGTTGCCTTTCGAAAGGCAACATTTACATGGCACCACTAAACAAGAATTACTCAGTACACCTCTGTGACATCAGAGTAGGTAAGCCAATGGCAACAAGAGCAGTTGTGACATCTCTACCTGCCCAGATTCACTGTGGCACCCAAGCAAATTCCCTGCTTGCCTGCAGATGACACTCAGGGCTCATTCATACTAATTTTCCTCTGTGCTTTCTAGCCACAAATCTGTGCTTTTCCGGCCCATGTCCTGCATGAAAGCCCAGTCTTTAATGCTCATGTCCATCTGCGGAAAACCTGAATTGCTGTTTGTTCCGATTCAGCATTAAAGAGGAGATTTCCATTGGGAAAGCGGAGAAGAGAGGGAAGTGCTCAAACATGGACTGGGAAAGTGCTTACCTGTGCTTAGAAAGTGTGGGGCAAAAGTTAAGTGTGGCTAAGCCCTCGTTACCCATGGTCTGTAACCATGCTAGTGGAATTTTGCAGATTTTTAGACGGTGGGATTAACCACATACTTACGGGTGGCAGTGACCAACACTAACAGTGGCAATTCCAGCAAAGAGATCAAGGTACCGACGTCCTTCCAAGTCGAACACCCACTGCATATGCCCCTGATGGATAAGCAGTGGCTTCTTGTAGTAAGTGAGCAAGGAGGGAGACACATTCTGCTTGCGGATCTTCAGCATCTGCTCATAGGGATAGGACTGCAAGCAGGATGCACAAAAAGGCATTTGTAGATTTATTTCCATTGTAGAGACCTGACCCCCATCATAATCAGTTGAGTAATCTGATTGTATCAACATAGTACAGCTTTGATATATCCGTCTGCAGATCTGGGCTGGGTAGAAAGTGTCCCAAACTCTCCCTGAGCCACTGGGGAAATAGAGCCACATATACAATACAACCACTTTTAAAAAAATTATGTTTCATATGTTCCTTAATAACACTAAATGGATGCCCGTTTCAAAGTTTTTTGCTTGCTTTACTAAATACAAGCAAAATAAACATGCCACTAGGCATCAAGACAATTTTCCAATGCAAACTGAATTTTCCAGTTCAAAACTCAATGGGACTTGTTTCTAAGTAGGCACATATAAGATTGTACAGTTAGCCTGCATTAAGCATCCTCTGCCTATGCATTGTGCACAGAACCTTGCTGAGAACTAGCAACACAGCAAAGCCCTCCAAGCCCTATCCACCCACAAACAGGACTAGCAACTCACACACTTACCTCATATTTTTCAGGTAAAAAGCGACAAGGAGGCATTTTTGATTGCAGGCGGCAAGAGTTTTGCAGCTTCTGTTGCCTGTATACCTCTAATTTAAAAATGCAAATCGTTAGGATTATCCACACATATCAGTGTAACCCTCTGAAGTGCAATTTAATTTTATTCCAGTCTCATGTGATAAGTTGGATCCTCCTAACAGGGGGTCCATGTTGTGTTCGGCCCTGGAACTCTTCCCCAACCGGCTTGTTGGGGCGGGGCTTGCCCCACTCCAAGCTGGTGGTGTCATAGCTATGCCACTGGCCTTTAGCGAATCAGCAGCGTGGCAAGGTTGGGGGTTGGGGGTATTTATTTGGCAGCGCAACATAGAGACTTCCTTTTGCTTCACGCTACCGAACACCTGCCCACCCACCCATCAATTAGGTCATGTTTGGCCTTGCTTTGGACTTCGGTTGGTCGCCTGTTTTGGAACGGGGGCCGGGTAGGAATTTTTTCCAATGTGGCAGATTGGCTTGGTTTTTGCCTACCTCTTAGCAATCGTCACAACTTTATAAGGTTTGGCGTTTAGGCATTGGTTTAGGGGAATGTGGGGAGGGGAGGTGCAGCCATCACCTGCCCCTCCAATTAATAGGGTATTCCGTTACAGGAATTTGGGGGTCTGGATCTCGTCTGAAGCCCAGAGAGGGGCTAGGGCCATGCCAGGACCCCCGGGAACCCCAGGGGTGAGCACCAGTCAATATACATTGATGGAGCTCCCCCTGCTGGTTGTTTACCCTTCCAGGCTTCCTGCAGGGTGGGGCAGGAGCAAGTTATAGTTTTGATACCAGTGCCTAAATCAATACCAGTCACATTTGTGTACAATATTTAATAAACTTGTGGCCAAAATTTGCCCATTAACAATTAAACTAAATTCTGTCTCCACTGTGTCTTTATTTCCATGGGGGATGGGTTTGGGGGCCTGGAGCAGCTTTAACATTTTCCTGCTGAGATACTGTGAAGCAGGCTTGGCAGAAAGTCAGTGGCTGGCCTAAAGTCACGGTGTTACGCTTGAGCAAGGAATGGAACCAAAGTCCAAAGTGTAATACCCCACCCACTGTATCACATTGGCATCAGAAACCATTCTTTTAGCACAAACACGCCCTGTCTACAGATGTTATTAGACTCCCTCTCCCATCAGCCCCTGCCGGCATGGCCAATGCTCAAGGAGGATGGGAGTAGCAGGCTGAAAACATCTGGAGGGAACAAGGCTGGGGAAGCCAGTTCTAACACAAATCAATATGGACCAGAATGACCCTGTGCACATAGTGCTTTTGGTCTTAAGTGGAATGAGTCCTCTAAGGTGGCCCTAAAATTGCTTCTTTCCCTTCTTGCAGCAGACCAGGGTGGGCTTAGAAAAGCAGGTGCAGTTTGTATGCTTGGAGTGTTGTCAGGGGATGAGATGCACATCAGATATGTGGAGAAGCAGCTCCTGCAAATTTTACAAATATGCACATTATAAAAATGCCACCTCTTTGGGCAGTGGTCCAGTTAGGTAATTCTAAGCTGTGGACTGAAAGGTTTTAGATGGCAATGTGAATTCTTTAATTCAGAGTTTGTGCGGCTCAGGCATGCAAGTTTTGCGCAGCATCCACATGCCATCTTCCTTATCAAAATGCTGCCCCATTTTATTTTCCCATTTAATTCTGATCTGTTGTTTTCATGGAAAGTCAAAATGTAAAAAAGAAAGTGAAACTGTGGAGTGTATTATTATTATTATTAATACACCACCCATCTGGGTGGGTATCCCCAGCCACTCTGGGCGGCTTACAGCACTTTAAAAAATGGTAAAGCATCAAACATTATAAACTTCCCTAAACAGGGCTGCCTTCAGATGTCTTCTAAAAGTCAGATAGTTGTTTATTGCCTTGACATCTGGCGGGAGGGCGTTCCACAGGGCGGGTGCCACTATAGAGAAGGCCCTCTGCCTGGTTCCCTGTAACCTCACTTCTTGCAGTGAGGGAACCACCAGAAGGCTCTTGGAGCTGGACCTCCTAGTGCTTCAGAGAAGCAGGAGTTCTGATAAAGGTAAAGGGACCCCTGACCATTAGGTCCAGTCATGGACGACTCTGGGGTTGCGGCACTCATCTCGCTTTACTGGCCGAGGGAGCCGGCGTACAGCTTCCAGGTCATGTGGCCAGCATGACTAAGCCGCTTCTGGTGAACCAGAGCAGCACACGGAAACGCCGTTTACCTTCCTGCCGGAGCGGTACCCATTTATCTACTTGCACTTTGATGTGCTTTCGAACTGCTAGGCTGGCAGGAGCAGGGACCGAGCAACGGGAGCTCACCCTGTCGTGGGGATTCAAACCACCAACCTTCTGATTGGCAAACCCACAGCGCCATCCCCAAATTACACTGGTCCAAATCCCACACTCCTGTCGTTGCCCTGCCCCCAACATCTGGTAATGAAGGGGATACTGGTTCTAAACATGGAGGTTTCAGTCAACCATCATACCTACTAGCTTTGGTTGATAGGTATATACATGCATCCTCCATGAACTATAATGTTGAATTCAGTTGGGATAGCTCAGTCAGCAGAGCAAGAAACTGTTAATCTCAGAGTCATGGGTTTGAGCCCCACGGTGGGTAAAACATTCCCCTATTGCAGGGGTTGGACTGGAGGATCTTCACGGTCCCATCCATGCCTACAGTTCCATGATTCTACAATGCACATTATCTTGAGAGTCAAGCAGGCCAGATGCAAAAGACGACAGGGCTTCTGCATCTTTTAATAAGTTGTGGAGAAGAGGGAATTTCAGCACCTGCTGAAGATGCTTCTTCCACAAGGCTGTTAAAGGCAAGCGAGTTCCGTCTTCTTTTGCATCTGCCCCCCCCCCCAAAAAAACACACACCTGGGGGCAAGTCCCACTGAATATATACCGAGCATTTATATACCGCTTAATATTTCAAAAACAAAATAATCTCTAAGCGGTTCCACAATACAGCCACGTTTTCCCTGCCCAGTAAACGCGCTGAGGGTTTAGCCGCATTTAAGGCAGCGGGCGCTCAGTCCCTCCAGCGGCAGCGAGTCCCGCAGATTAACGGGCTCTGCCAGCGCGCGGAAAAGCGCGTTCTCCGTACTGCCGGCTCCAAACCTCCTTCTACCTGTCGGCTTCGGCAGCCACCTGCACTAGCGGGGCCGCGTGGTGCAAATGGCCCTGCCGGCAGGAGGCTCCCCTGGCCGGTACGCGTTGAAGGGGAGGGGAGGGGAGGTGTGGTGTGTCTGTAGGCGCGGCGTTTCGAGCCCGCAATAAAAAAAGCCACGCTCTCAGGCGGCCTGAGGCGCTTCCAATCGCTCATCCCCAGGGCGGGTCTGGAGAGCGACCTCCGCGCGCTTGTCTGAGAGGAAAAGAAGGGCGCCTTCGCACGGTGGTGCGAATCCTCAAAGCCACTTTCCGCTGTGTAAACCCTTCACCTCAGCCGCCGCGCGAAGTATGGCTACTCGGAGGGAGCGCGCTCTGCACGCCCTCAGAGGCGCGCTCTTGCTCCCCCCCCCCCCCGAGGAACGAGAAAAGCTGAGGCGCGGCTCTCCGACTGTGCCAAAGGGGGCCGTTTCCACACACACACAGCCCCTCCGGCCTTTCCCGCTCCCCGACGCCGCCCCTTACCTCCCCCCGCCGCGCCGGGCCTGTTTCCCGCCCAGAGCCAGGCCAGGCGGGGCTTCTGGCCCAGGAGCGCCCCTCGGAGTCGAGTCGCGACCATCCTCTCTCTCGCTCCGAAACAGCAGGCCGCGGAGGGCGAGGTGGACTTTAAGGTCCGCGCGCGCCGCCAATGGCAGCCGAGTAGCGGCCGCCGCCCCCCGATGGAAGGGGTGGCTTGAGGCCGCGGTCAAGTGGGTGCTGCCCCCGGAGCCCGGCCTTCCCTCAGAAGCCTGCTTTTGAGAAGTCCAGGGTTAACTGAGAAGGAACTTCGCACTGAGGGCGTGGGCGTGCGTAAACTTCTCTGAGCACCTGCAGAGTGTTAACCCCCAAGGCTGGCTTGTTAAAGGTTGACCTGCAAATCCTTCCCCTCCCATTCATTCCAAGTGTGTGAGAGAAACAGTTTGGAAGGCAAGGCAGAAATGAGTCAGCCAAGAGTTGACTGGGAGCAAAGGACCTGGGGGGAATGGGATTCCTCTTTGCCTTTACTTATGCATCATCTGTGTGTTTGTTAGCTTGTGTTTGTTAATGTTGCAGCTGCAGCCCACTTGAAATCAGAACATGACCTGGTATTGGGTCCCAATGCACTGACTGAAGGCCATGCATTACAGATTTCCTGTTTATTAAGCATTGATCCAGATTTGGTTGCGCAAAGCTTGCACGGAGGTTAGACTATGTCTGCTCTTTATTGAGCATTTGTTCTGATTTGTTTGTGAAGAGCATTCTTCCTGGCGAATCATTAATTCAATCCACACTTTTCAATGCATTTCCCCATCACCCTAATCACAAAAACCTGAGGTTGTTTTTTTAAAAGTTGATTACTTGTGTTACAGCAGCAACTGAGGGATTTCAACCAGTTTGATTGCATGGACCTGAATTTCCAGTATGTGCTTGAATCCAAAATATAAGCTACTTAGTTGAGTGTTTTTCTGGAAGCCCAGATGACCTGTTACGAAACTGGAGAGATGCTACTTTTGAATATAGAGCATGAATGAAGACCTTGGATCTCCCACGTCAGGCATAGGCAAACTCGGCCCTCCAGATGTTTTGGGACTACAACTCCCATCATCCCTAGCTAACAGGACCAGTGGTCAGGGATCATGGGAGTTGTAGTCCCAAAACATCTGGAGGGCGGAGTTTGCCTATGCCGGTCCTACGTCTTCAGTTCAAAACTGCCGCCTTTCCTGTGTCTCCCTTCCTTTATTCTTTGGCCATTCCAGAACACTGACATGGCTGAACCCTTCTCCTAGTCTGGATTCCAAGCCATACAAGGCCACATGGCGTTGGTGGCTCTTCTAGAGGAAGACCAACAGGCCATGAATAATCTTCAAGAAATGGTTCAACAGTTCTGTAATAGTTGTCTGGATTGTATAGATTGATTTGGGAGAGGATGGGGGTGCTTGTGTGTGAGTAGGCTAAATCACCCTTCACCAGAATGCTTATGATTTAGACTACAAGTTTTGTATAGGCTGGGGTTGATGGGAGTTTGGTTCCAAACATCTAGAGAGAACCAGGTTGGTGAAGGCTGGACTAAATTGTTGTTGTTTAGTCGTTTAGTCATGTCTGACTCTTCGTGACTCCATTGACCAGAGCACGCCAGGCACTCCTGTCTTCCACTGCCTCCCGCAGTTTGGTCAAACTCACCAAACTGGACTAAATAGTAAGTAGTAAATAGAAAATAGTGTCCCTTTACAATCTTAGGAGGTTGTACCTGTAAGGAAGCTCTAGTTTTTGACTGCTGAACACTGCCACCAGATCCCGGTTCAAGCCTGACCCAAAACCCAGATTAGCACCTGTCATAGCTGTCAACCTTCCCTTTTTTTACAGGAAATTCTCTTATTCCAGCGCCGTTTCCCGCTGCTGTCCCGGATTGTTAGATATCCTGTAGACTGTCCCCGGGACAGGTGAGGCTGCTGATCCCTTATTTTCAAATCTGAAAGTTGACAGCTATGGCAGCTGTCCATTTTGAAGGCAGAAGTTACTTTCAAACCTTTGGCCTTGAGACACGGGTCCCAGATAATGTAGCAGGTGCAGTAAATGTTGTGGCTGCTAGCAATTAACTGAGAAAGAGAGAACTGTTTTCTCATCATCCCAGATTTTACCCAGAAATCTAAGCTTTATATTGAACCAAGGATTTGCAATGTTTTAAGAACAGAACCAAAGTTTAGGCACAAGCCACAAGATCTAAGTATCTTGGCCATTTCCCTTAAAAATCCTTAATTTAGTTTGGGTGAACACTTCCACATTTTTGCTCAAGAAACAGTTTAATACATTTTGTTGGATAGTAACAGAAAAGAAATCAAAACTAGCAGAAAGAGAACAGCAATGGAAACATTGGACACGTTTATCAGAGAAAAGTATATGACACAGCAACAATATTGATCATGAAGACAAAACCAGTGGTAGACATTATTGTAATAACTTAATTGAAGCAAACTTCCCCCATTCACATTCAGCTAAACAATTTGTCCTCCAAACACATTTAACAAACAAGAAAAGATTCCTGAGCATTTTGTTTTGTACCAGTGTTCTGCAAACAATGTATTAATTGCAGGGTTTTAAAAAATACCACTGTCCTATGTTTATTCTTTAGCCCATAAAACAGGAGGTTCAAGTCATCCACAAAAAGAAAACTAACATGTGTGATCTGGAATATTTCTAGATCTGTGAAATAGAAAGGAAATACTAGATTAATTAAAATGTCTCCACTAGACTAGCCATTGTAAAACTGAGCAGGCTAGTGATGTATAAGTTTGACCAGAGACGGTCAGACTTCTCTAAATGAAGAAGTGTGCAAGAGTGTGTGTAATTCAGCACATTTTAAAGGATTTATAAATGTGACTTTTTAAACAATAGCTTAAGAATACATCCACAGATCTTTGTGAGCTACAAAAAAAATCTAGGAAAATGTAGATCTTTAGCATTCATCCGTAATACAGTATTTACTTCTCACTTCATCTAGAAGTAGCATTTAATAAAATACAGCTGCAATTTAAATGTGAAAGTGAGCAAGAATAAAAGACTGCAAGGCATGCGGTCAGGTCCCAGATGCACATCACTAGACATCTCTTAGCAATAGAGAAAGCATCAAAGCAGATTCGAAGGCTTTACTCCAAGATGGGGGAGGAGAAAACAAAATATCAATAATAAGAATGCCTGTCCAGAAATCTGTAAGGTTAGGACCCACTCATGGCTTTCCGTTTACTACTAAGAGTTGAATTAAAAGTCACAAGGTTAACAAAATATCGAGGGATGGGAAAATGCAATTTCCTGAGTGGTGGGAAAATGCAATTTTTCCTACAACAGAAAACACAGCCTTGATCCTAGAAAGAATGTGCTGCTACCCTTCAACAACTGAGTAACAATTCCAATTATTTGGGGGGAAAGGGACTTTTGGATCACTTGCAACAACTAAGCAGTACCAGCCTGGTCTTTGCAAGCTGTGACCCACCAAGTCCAAATAAAGCTCCTGGTTTTGCTGACAGCGTCAGAATGCAAAAACAAGAGATTTGCCTAGCAGCCCACTATACACAATTTGTGTGATTTAAGCTGTTTTTGATTTGGTGGGTCATCCAAGCTGTACAGACCTGCTCAATGTCATGCAGGTACTCTGTTCACATTATGGGCTGATTTTAGTCTCACATGTTGAAAACTGTTAGTTTAGCAGCATCAGAACATGGAAAGAGAGAGAACACCCCTTTTGCACAATACGAAGCAAGCATTTTGTTTTCTGGCAACCCAGCCAGATGGGCAGGGTACAAATAATAAAATTACTGTTATAGTTATTTCTGTGACCAAGAGTCTTATGCATGCCCATAAGGGGAAATTGATCTTTCATTTCTTTCCCTTCTTATTTGTTTTGCATATAGGATCTTGCTCCAAGCATTTCAAACAAATATTTTTTAAAAACACATTTTTCATAGGGTTCTCCTGCCCCTTGGGTGGGGTCAAGGAATCAGAGCCTTGGCAAAAGTTGGTTGGCAAGCAAGGGATGGACCCTGGACAGACCTTGATAGGCCTGAGGCAGCTGAGGGGTGGAGGCAGTGAGAAACCTGCTTGAGTTATGGGTGCAATCTGGTAGGTCATGAAGGGTCACACGAAGCAAGAAATAATATGGAAATCTCCTCTCATGCAATCTTGCACCAATAAAATACCAGCTGGCTGGTGACCCTGTCGTAGACTAGTTTCATTTGTACACAGCTCAACACCACCAGATTGACCACCATTAGCAATGTTACTTGCCAGCCCCCAACTCAAGACATTATCTGCATACCTCAGCCAATTGTGGAACTGAAACAATTGCTCAGTTAATGTGTGCGCACACAAAGAATGGATTCTGGTTTGAAAAAGAAGAGTTCCAAAGTTTCAAGTTACATTAGTAAATGTATGCAAGTTGGGAAAGCAGACATAATGTCTGAAGAGTGCTACATACGTACACAAGCTTGTCATGGGTGCGCGACAAACTATTTTAAAAAAATAATCCGCCTTAAACGTCAAAGTGATTGTGAAGGGCTCAATTTGCTCCTTTTAAAATACAGTAATTGGCAATTTGACATATCATTGTCTTTCTCATTCTCTCTCTTAGTGGGAAAAGAAAACCTGAGGTAGATTTGCCTATAGGGGGGAAACCTTGTGCTTTCACAGCTGTCTTGATTGTAACATGACTTTATGGCTTTTCAGCAGAAATGTATTTAGCTGGTTTAGGTTACTTTGGTTTTCCTCCACAACATTCATGTTATTTAAACTCAATAAAAACATCAACACCCGCACCCACATTTACTAGGTAGAAATACATCTCCTCTGAGTTCCATGGGACTCACTTATCAATAAATGCGCTTAGGGGTTGCAGCCAAAGGAAGTGACTTAAACTCTGTCAAGTCGAACTGTTTCTACAGAATAGTTTAGAAGTCACCATAGAAAAAGCTGCCGATGGAGTTTTAATCAATGGTCATTACATGTATGAACGACAACAAAACGAGGCATGTGTAGCTTTAACAATGTTACACAAAAGCACGTTAACAAAGTTAGGACAGAATTTGCTACTTCAGTACCAGTCTGCTGGGGGTACAGATTTGATATATGAATAAAGTGTCAAAAATATTCATTGAACATCATATCGCACCACAAATAGCATACTCCAAAAATTTGGAGGTGTGTGTGCCCCCAGTAACCATAGCATATCATTAACTCCAAAGATTATTACAGTATTTTAATCCAGAAAATTACATAGAAATATTTGTGCAGGGCCTCTTATAAGTTTCTGCTAGTTATATAAATTAATTGCCTGCCTTATTAAAAATGTAAAAAGCACAAATGCAACTGTCAGCAATAGTGCAGAACTAAAGTAGATATTTTATTTATATAAAATGTATAGTTCAAAGGGAGGTAAAGGTACCCCTGACCGTTAGGTCCAGTCGCGGATGACTCTGGGGTTGTGTGCTCATCTTGCTGTAGAGGCCAAGGGAGCTGGCATTTGTCTGCAGACAGCATGACAGCCGCTTCTGGCGAACCAGAGCAGTGCATGGAAACGCCGTTTACCTCCCCGCTGGAGTGATACCTATTTATCTACTTGCACTTGACGTGCTTTTGAACTGCTAGGTGGGCAGGAGCTGGGAGGTACCTCTTTGCTAAGCCTTTATGTGCCATTTTGAATAAATTTGTCTATTTCTACAGGACTTTTAGTGAACTGCAAGTCTTAACATTGTCTACTTAAAAATATACTTGGATGAAGGTATTGTGGGGATGTTCATCAAATTTGCAGATGACACCAAACTGGGATGAATTACAAATTGACAAATTACAAGTGGACAAATGTACACTTAGACAGGAAGAACCTGCTGCACAAATATAAGGTGGAGATACCTGGCTTGCCAGTAGTACATGAAAAGACAGAGAGGAGATTTGATAGCCATCTTCAAATATCTCAAGGTCTGTCTCATGGAAGATGGAGCAAGCTTGTTTTGTGCTGCTCTGGCGGATAGGGCCCGAACCAATGGATTCAAGTTACAAGAAAGGAGATTCCAACTAAACATCAGGAAGAACTTTCTGACAGTAAGAGCTGTTCAACAGTGGGATGGACTCCCTCAGAAGGTGGATGACTCTCCTTCCTTGCAGGTTTTTAAGCAGAGGTTGGGTGGCCATCTGTCATGGATGCTTTAGCTGAGATTCCTGCATTGCATGGGGTTGGGTCCCTTCCAACTCTACAATTCTATGTTTCTACGATGCTATGATTCGTTTAGATTTCTCCTCTCCCCTAAATGTTGGAATACTTGTAAGTAATGCTACTGGTGCTAATGGAGTTTCTTTTAAACTTTGAGGAACTCGCACAGCAAATAATTCATCACAGTAAAAGAGGAGTGGGAAGCCAGTGGCCCTCCAGAAATTGTTGGACTCCAACTCATGTCATGCCTGACCATTGGCCGTGCTGGTAGGGGCTGACGGGAGTCAAGAGTTTGGCAATATCCAGAGAACCACAGATTCCCAATTGCTGCATTAAAAGCAGAAAAACATGTAAAAAAGATAACTCTGGCTAATGCCTTCAATATATTAGATCTCTCTCTCTCTCTCTCTCTCTCTCTCTCTCACACACACACACACACACGATTTTTAACATCCAGAAAAGTGGGTTTTTAAAAGAAATAAAAGGCAAAGAAAAATATATTATAAAAACTGTACTAGCCTTTAAAACTTATTTAAAATACATTGCAGAACATGAAATAATTTCGATTGATGGATTTTTTGCTAGTGCCAAAAATGGAATAATAATGCAATCCATTAAGTTTTTCATTTGGGCGTTTACTTTTCATTGAATTTGATATATTTGGCTAGTTTTCGTCAGGCAACAGCAAAGTATGTCATTTTCAGCTGGCCAGCCTATGGCACAGATCAGGCCCAGCATTGCTATGTTGCTCTGTGGGTGATGACAATGGTACTCATTGGTGGAACACTGCCTCCTCCTTGTGGGCCTTGCGCACTCTTTGTATCTGGTGGAAATAAAGAGGAGGAGAGGAGCTCCCTGCCCCGACATACATCTGTAAAGGCCCACCAGCAACCTCCGTGATGAGGACTCCCTGAAAGCTAGAGCCAGCTTCAGCACAGATGTCACAAGCAGCACAGACTGCAGGGGCCTGAGGCAGTCTGGACAGGAATGCTCCTGGGCTTAGCTATGGTACAGAGTGAGGCCTGCCCATTTCTCCTGCCTGTTCTGTTCAGGGCACTCCCCAATCAAGGAAATGCACATAGCCAATAGTTAACTCTTTGTCGTCAAACATAACACAGTCATTTCTATGGCTCTGAATACCTCCCACACCAATTTAGTGTCTAGGCGGCTGTTCCCAGGTCCATGGTCTATGAAGAAGAAGAAGAAGAGTTTGGATTTGATATCCCGCTTTATCACTACCAGAAGATGTCTCAAAGCAGCTAACAATCTCCTTTCCCTTTCTCCCCCACAACAAACACTCTGTGAGGTGAGTGGGGCTGAGAGACTTCAAAGAAGTGTGACTGGTCCAAGGTCACCCAGCAGCTGCATGTGGAGGAGCGGAGACGCGAACCCGGTTCCCCAGATTACGAGTCCACTGCTCTTAACCACTACACCATGCTGGCTCTAAGAAGAAGTTGCAGCAACAGGGGACCACTCCACCTCCACCAGTTTATGTACTTTCCCGCAAAATGCTGCATGCATGCAGCCATAGACTATGCCTATCCTCTGCTCATCCCTCTTCAGTCCCCTCCTGGGTCTGGGAGACAGTGGTGTGGAAGCACCTGGCCTCTCACTTGCCTGACCTGCCTCTTCCTCCTCTCCTTCCAACCCATCCTGTGCTCCACCTGAAGCTTTCCCTGCATCCAACTCTTGCCTTCTGTCCAGCACACTTCCCCACAAATCACTGGCTCTCTCTCCTGAGCCAGACTCCAGCCTCGCTTCCCCCGGCGCACACTCATCAGCGTCCTGCCACTCCCTGACATGCGCACAATGGCTCAACAAACTCGAGGACCTGTACACAAATTAGGCATGATGGGTTGTTCACACTGTAGTCCACACACTGCAGCAGACACCGTCTCATATATTGTACTTGCATTGTGTGACACACAGTTGCCAAAAACAGGTTGGACACTACTGGTGTTGTTCAAGAGTCTGATTACCAATATAATTTTTGGGACAATATTTTATAAGCTCAGCCTGCGTCTCTTAACCAGCATCATTTGGTGGTGATCTCAGGGTTGCTTTTGGAACATCAACACACAAATCCCTCCTTGTTGTTGTTTTTTTGGAATGTATTACCAGAAATGGATGCTTGTGTTTTCAAAACGATGCCACAAACTTTTACTTTTCTGTAAATCACTCTCCACAAAAAGAACTAAAAATCACAGGTAGGGGGGAAAATTGATCTGCAACCAGCATGTTCTTAAGTGATTGGCTATAAAGCGAAAGAAGGCATGAGCTACAACTGAGCTAAACCAGACATGTGAGCAGTTTTGTGCCAACACTGTTTATTTTACTTGTGGTGTTGTTACCTGTAGAAGGATGGCTAACCTTTCAGTTAAAGGGGCACATAAAATTATTTGGATCCATGTAGTCTAGCCCGCCAGTCTGTACTTTGCAGGTGCTTGGACCTGTGAGACAATAGCTGAAATTTAATTCTGCTTGGCTCTGCTGACAACTCTGGGTGAGCTCTTTCAGTGGCTCCTGAAAGGAAGGCAAAGCCTCCGCTTTGGGATCTGGGAACAACACCAAAATATGGTTGGATACGACTGTTGAAACCTTGGTGTATTCATTCGTATCCCCAGGGACAAAAGGCCTTTCCTTTTTGCCTACAGTTTCATTCTGCTTTGGTAGTACAGCCAGAGCTCCATCGTGGTTGACTTTGTGAACTTCCACGTAATCTGCGGGTTTTGCAGACGAGAATGGCGGCCTTTCTGGTGGGAGTAGCCACAACCCCGCTTGGCCGTGCTGAGCATTTGAGAGTAGCTCCGCTGCTTTCTCCAATTTGGCTGGTTTTCTTTCGCCAAGAGTCTCAATGAGTTCAGGATATTGCGAACAACCCTTTCCTTCCTCGCTCCCCTTCCTGTTTATATTCATGGCACTGACTGCCCTTTTACATACATCCACTGTGTCATGGTAGGGACATTTAGAAGTCTGACAGCTAGGGAGCTGACCTCCACACCACGTGGATGGCCTAGGTTCACCACTGTTAATCCAGGGGAACTGACCTTCAGCGCCCCCCTTTGATGACTCCTGCATGCTGTTCCTATGAGCGTTTTGCACCCCATTGGTATCTGGTGCTTTCAATTCCAAGAGCGGGTTTTGGGCTTCCTTGCGCTTCTCTGCCAACAGAGAAGGGCTCTCGCAGCTTCCTCTTCCCGAGTCGCTGTCTGTTTCCTGGTGCTCCAGCTTCACATTTTTATTGGGGTGGTTCTTTTCAATGCTTGGCATTAGCTGCTGGTCTTCGCTGTCATCTATCTCCAAAAACTCTACCAGCAGGTCCTCATAGCCCGGTGTTGGAGGGAACCCCTGGCAGCCAAGAGCACTCAGCAATTCTTCCGTTTTCCCTGCCTGATGTGAAGAAACATACAGGGGGAAATATAATATAATAGAAGAAGAAGAAGAGGAGTTTGGATTTGATATCCCACTTTATCACTACCCGAAGGAGTCTCAAAGCAGCTAACATTCTCCTTTCCCTTCCTCCCCCACAACAAACACTCTGTGAGGTGTGTGGGGCTGAGAGACTTCAGAGAAGTGTGACTAGCCCAAGGTCACCCAGCAGCTGCATGTGGAGGAGCAGGGAAGCAAACCCGGTTCACCAGATTACGAGTCTATCGCTTTGAACCACTACACCACATAACTATAATATTTGCATTATGTACCTGATAATGTCTGAAAACGCAAAGGAGATAGATGTGGTACAGAGCACTCAATAACAGCAATGATGCATGCTTTGATCTGAATTCAGTTAAACCCCTGTGTTGCAAGCAAATATCAGTAATATCCAAAGGCAACACGATGACCAAGTACAACAATGCAATGTCAATATAAACTCTTTATATAATCTATACAGAACACTGAACAATATGAAATATATGAAATAGGCACTCTCTGCAAAACCAAATAAACAGAAATCTTCTAAATCTCTGAAATGACCTTGTTATGAGCACCACCTGGGGTCGGCTTTCTAAGTTTCTTGCAACATGCAGTCAGTAGCAGTGGTTACATAACTTTATGACCACTGCTCTATAGCAATTGTTCATACAATTCCATTCACCATATAGATGGGGTATGTACTTTTGGTTTTATTTCATATTGAATTGATATTATAGTTCTTGCATATAGTTTCTAATAATTTGAGTTACCATGTATATGCAGGTCATTGTTTCAATAATTCAATTGCAGTTTTTGAAGCATTTCTTTATCCTTCTGCTGTGCTGAAGAAGAATTCCACGAAACAGTTGGTATATCCGGAATCACTGTTCACTACGTCTGTTTGCGGACCACTTCGGCAGCGTTGGACGTTATAAAACAAAGCTTTACGGCTTGTTTACTCCAGATATCTGACTCATTGCTTCTTTCAGAGACTTGCATAGCTCACAAAGACTTTCAGAGACCTATAAGACTTGTGTTTATTTGGTTCTATGTTTTCAAGAGAATCCATCAAGAGTGTCATATTCTGTGACTTTCAGAGATTTAGAAGATTTATGTTTATTTGGTTTAGCAGAGAGTGCATATTTCATATATTTCATATTGTTCAGTGTTCTGTATAGATTATATAAAGAGATTATATTGACATCGCATTGTTGTACTTGGTCATCGTGTTGCGTTTGGATATTATTGTTCTGAATTCAAGCAGATTAGTATCAGCAGAAGTGTTAACAGGTTAAAGTTGTGAAAGGCTTCCAATGAGGTATTTTCTTTTACCCCCCTCTAAGAAAATGCAAGACATTAAAAAATAAGAGTGCAAAACTTCTCTAAGTGCCCAAACACTTACTTCTAGTAACTGGGCATCAAAGCCTTTTATCTTTGGTCCTGGGACTGGTGGTAGAAGGCAAGCCACCATGCTGAAAAACAAGAAAGAGGGAAGGGGTTGGAATAAAGAAATGAAGGAAGTCATTTGGTTTCATACTTGGTTTCATTTTCTTCTAATAGGTTTTGAAGGAATGGGTTTCCCAAATCTAAAACCTGACTGTGCAGTCAGTCTGAAACGGGCCCCAAAATCCCATTTTCCTTCTCCAAGGGTGCATTAGCTAAAAACTATTAACTTGAGCTCTTGAGCAAATGTATAGCAGGAACCCAGCTGTATAAACAAAGCTCTCTCTCTTATCAGTCTGTGACGCCTAATGAATGGCCTTGTCCATTCCAAAGTGGAGCAGGGATGGCACCCAACCAATCGGTAAAGTCTAATAAAGCTACAGTTTGAGCATACAGAAAACCCTGCCTGCTGGAAAAACAAATATCCATGGCTGTAAAGAGGGGACCCACAGGATATTCCAATAAACTGATTTCACTTGTCCATAAGATCTCAGGCAGCAGAACCAAGAGTGGTCTCTTGAGTGAAGATGAATTCTACACGCAGAAACATGTTTTTTGTGTTTGTGGATTGTCAGAATAGAGCACTGGCAGCAAGCTTCACAGTTCCACTATGCATAACCGCAGCTGGATGATGTATTAAATGCATGTTTGCATTTAACATGTCTGCTTTTAAAAAATTTAAATAGCAGTTGGTGGAGGAGATGGAAGAAGAATCACAGCTACGACCACAATGTATGGAGAAGGCTTTCCAACCCTTTAACCCCATGCTGTGGCAACAAATTTGCTTGTTTTCTTTTTTTAATACACCACCTTACCATGTCAGAAGTAGCAACTTACTTAATTTTTTTCAAAGCCAGTGTCCAGATCATGATCAAACATACGACAAATGATAAAAAAGCCACGAAGATCCAAACAAGCATATCCTTCAGTCTGAACTCTAGGAGAGAAAATGAGAAGGGATTAAATTTTGCGCAGTTAAGAGTTTGTTTCAAAACATTATTAGCTGAGGGCAGGTGGCATCTCTATCATTTTACTCCCACAACAACCCTGGATGGTAGATCAGCATAAAATTGCCCAGTAAGCTCAGTGGGGAGATTTCAGAACAGGGAGTTTCAGCAGCCGTAGTTTACATGACAAGCTGTACCTGCATAAAGGTGCAGAAGTCTTGCCTTCTTTTGCATCTGGCCAACTCAATTTAGTTCAAGGGCAGTCAACATGGATACAGATGTTGCAAATGCCAATTCCCACCATCCCTAGTCAACATGGCCACTGGTCAGGCATGATGGGAGTTGTAGTCCAAAACTTCTGGAAGACACCAGCTTGGCTCCCCCTCCACTAGCAGTCTGGAACTCACACAGCTAATATGTTTACCAAGTTGTCAGCTGAACTTCCCCTGATTTCCCAAAGCAGACCACCACGCAAAGCCACTTCCGAGCTGGAGAGGAGGTGGGGTTGCGGGCTTCATGCCCTCCCCCCACATGCGCAGGGGCTGGCTTTCAGCCCCCGCGAGATCAGGGAATCCTCGGACGTGTCATCTCCCTTGCCAGCCAATCGGCTGGCCCGGGAGGCGTGGCACGCACTATTTAGGGCTGGCGCAGCCAAGGATTTCCCTCTTTCTCTTCTCCAGTGCCCCAGCTGTTCCGGTTTCCCACCCTCCCACCCTTTATGCTTTCTGACATTGCTATGGACTTTGGTTGGTCGCCGTCAAGGGGCCTGGTAGGAATTTTTTCCTCTTGGCAAATTGGCACCAGCCATTTGGTTTTTCGCCTACCTCGTAGCAAATCGTCACAATTTCCTCGGCATTGGCGGTTAGGCATTGGTAAGGGTATTGTTATGCAGATGAGTGGGGGCGAGGAAGCGCCATCACCTCCCCCATATTGAAGGGTAGTCCGGTAAAGGATTCCGGGGGGTGGGGGTGGCCCTGTCCGAAGCCTATGGAGGTGTGGGCCTAAGGCACGCCCCTGAGTGGTGACCCCGGGGGAGCTCCTAGTTGACGTGCATCAGCAGGACTCCCCCTACTGGTGGTTAACCCTTGCCGGCCTTCAAGCAATCAGGCTGAAGCCAGTTAGACGATAGGACCAATGCCTAAGCCAATACCGCTCAATTACTGTAATCAATAAAGTTGTGGCCTATTTTCGCCCATTAACCTAAAGTACTGGTGTCCTGTGTCTTTATTTCCGAGGGGGAGGCGGGAACTCGCCACACAATGTTTTGTAAGACGCACACGTCTGGCACCAGCTTCATCCCATGTCAGCCCTATCCTTGTTTCATTGTGTTGCTGTTATCATTGAACTGTGTTTCCTTTTGTGATGTGGGATTTTATTTTTATTCTAAATAGAAAAGCAGGGTATGATGAACAAACTCCTCAACTAGGCTTTCTAGCACTTTCATATGACTGGGGGGTTAATTAACGAAAGGTCACCCCCAGCAGTTGTCCTCACCTTTTCGGAGCTTTATAAAACTTTCAGGGCTCCAGTCGCTCCACGTTCCATGATCTGATCTGCAGCGAACTTTTGCAACATACTTTTCTCCTGGATTTACACTGAACATCTTATATGTTGTTCTCTGACCAACAAATATTTTCTGGAGAGATAAGAACAACACAGATATCCGTGACCCTGTTTTTTCATATACTGTTTCTGAAACACAGAGCATTTGGCGACTACCAAAGATGCTTCCAGACAGCCACTATTTTCAGATGGGATTAACTGGTTGCACAATTAAGGTTGATTTGGCATTCTTGGACAACATACCTTCAATTCCTCCCCCAGTTAGGCTGTGTGAGATAAGGAAAATGCAATGGGAAGTGTTGGAGAAAAATTGTTTGGGCGCAATGTTGTACACCTCTCTGTAAGCAAACCAGGGTAAGTGCTCATTAAACAGGTTGTCAGGAAATAGAGGTGGGGGCAACATCCAATTCAGTTCACATGTAAAGGCATATCTGCCAAGTCCACTCCATGGTGGGGAGGGGTTGCGGGGGACCGCGTGGCCACCCACTCTCCTCCGGGGGTGGGGGACGAAGTCCTGCATTGCCCAGGGGATCCTGGCAGTGTCAGTGACCGGCCAGCCAATCCGCTGGCTGGTAGGGGTGTGGCCGGGACCATTTAAGCTGAGGCGCAAGCTGGAGGGCTTCCTCTTGGCTCGCTTGAATTGTTCCATGGCACAGAAGGTGCACATGTTGGGTGGCTGGGTGATTGTGCACCCCACCATAGTTTACAGCAAGGTGGCACTATTTCGTGATGATGGCGTACACCTTTCTGATTGGGGGAATGATATCTGGTTGGCCGATATTGCAGAGGGCTTGAGGCATTGGTTACCGGTGTGAGGGTATTTGGCGGCGATACTTTAGGCTCTTGTGGTGGTTAGGCATTGTTTGACCTTATGAGGGTGGAGGTGAGGTGTGACCATCACCTGCCCCTCCAAGCTTAAGGGTATTCCATTTTGTCCGAAGCCTGGATTGAGGCTAGGGCCATGACACGACCCCTATGGGAACACCCAGGGGAGCTCGAGTTGGTATGCATCAATGGGGCTCCCCCTTCTGGTGGTTTACCTTTATCAGACTCCCTGAGCATCAGGCAGGAGTTAGATATAGTTGGGTCCATTCAATGCCTAAGCCAATACCGCTCACATTCTGTAACGTTGTGGCCAAATTTTGCCCAATAACATTAACCTAATATCTGTGTCCTTGTGTGTGTTATTCTTCAACAAGGGGGTGGTTTCAGGGTCACGACACGCAAATCCACACTTTGTGAAACCCCAAGAGAGCTGAAACTCAACCATCCTTTGAAGTTCACACTAATCCGAATGTTGCGGTGCAGTCTTCCAGCCAATGTTTACAAAAATGCATATATTAAGGGGAAGTGTGGGTAAAAATGAACATGTTATTGAAAGCAGCATGCAAGAGTGCATCATTTTACAGAGAAATGGCTTGCAGAACTGTGTGTAGGTTAGCTGAAGTTGCTGACAAAAACGTGTTTGTTGGGATAAATTAAAATGCTGGTGGATGTTCATGAAGATTTATCTATTGGAAATGGCTGCAGAAATGTAGAGAACTGGATTTAGAATTGGGAAAATGAGAAGCCGAGAGGGCTGAAACTGGCAAATCTACACATCTGGAAGTGGTTCAAGAGCCTTCACCATTCTCACCTCCCATTCTTGTCCCCCCTCAGGCTTGATATGTAACTCATATTCGAGGGTTAGCCAACCAGATTTGATGTCACCCAGGGAAGGTGGAGACCAGTTCAACAACAGATATTTTCCATATACTTTTTTCTCAAATTCCAGGGAGAGGTTTTCGGGAGGGTCTGGCTGAACTGGAAAAAAGAAGGATCAGAGAATATTTATTGATCAAATGTATAAGGACAGCCATCAATCCAGTCCTCTAAGGAGGCTTACACAGCAGATATAACCACAATACTTTAAAATGCAAAGTACAAGAGCTTTAAACAGCAAAAAGCAACTGCAAAAATTTCTCAATAGCGGAGAAATCTCAGTTTAAAAGCATACTGTGGCAAGAATGAGAGCGTAAGTTTTGTTTAAAATGTCATTAAAACAGTGAAGGCCTAGAGTTTGTTTTAAAAGGTACAAAAAAAGAGAATATGATTATTTATTAAATTCATGCCCTTTTTCATAGATAAAAACAGAGGCACATTTCAAATATCTCACATCAAGAGCAGCTTTCTTTCTTTTTATCTTCATAAACATTCACCAGAATTTTAGTGTGAATGCCTCCTAATAAACACATTTTTTATGCAGTTCTGGCTAATGCACACATTTTTGCTAGCAGTTTGCCTTAATATAATGCATTTTTGTATACTATTTTCACTAGTGTCAGATGGCAATGGTGGTTGCTCGTGAGTAACCAGCCAGGACTCCGGCCTGTCTTTTACAGGTTTTATTTAGTGTGCAGAACCACAAGTTCATGTCTGCTGCAATTGCTAGCAGAATCCGGGAGTGGTCGTTTCCAGGTCGTCCCCCAGCATAAGAGCTTAGTCACCCCCAGCCTTTTCCTTCCTTCTTTGCATTTTACACCTCTGCGCAAGGTGGGCGACGGAAGAGGCGTGCTTCCCTCCTGGCCGGCTTGGCCAGGAGTGGTGCTGAGGCTCCCAGCAGCATCCTGTAGCCCTTTCCCTTCCTTTACCCAGGAAGTGTGGCTTTCCCCACCCTCAGACTGATGGGGGCGGCGCTGGGGCTCCCAGCAGCATCCTCTGGTCCCTTCCCCTCTTCCCCCCTGGAGGTGTGGCTTTCCCCATCGCAGGAAGAGGAACTGCTTCTCAGGATTTTCGGAGGTTCCCTGTATCCCAACTGCCCCTCTGCCTCCCTTCCCTGTTCCAATGGCAGTCCCCTGACAACTAGCATATGTATTTTATGTATTGCAAAATTCAGAGAAGTGCAAATTTCAAAGCATAGCTGTGCGTTTCAGTTTATGAAGGGCAAACTGGATAGTTTCTCATTAAAATGCAAACAAATATTCTCCCCTACCCCTTATCAAGACACATGACTGGTCATATTTAGCTGATGGTATATAAGATGCATATAGAATTCTGGGTCACAACTCTTAGGGCTCTTGGGATTCCCTCCCACCCATCCCTGGCCTGCCTTGCACACTTATGCTTGCACCACATACCTATATTAGCCACATCCACATAATATGGCTGAGATGAAATACTCCCCATCTCATTAGTGGCTGTTATGGTAAAGTTGTATGTCATCCAAAGCGAAGTATGTTTTTTATCAAAATGACAGGAGTTGGGTCCCGCTGTTGTGTAGTCCGGGCATTCATAGTATGCCTTGTCTCTGAAAAACAGAAGACAAGATTGAGAAGGAAATACAAACACAGCCTTCTCATTACACATCACTTAGAAAAGAATCCACTTTCTCTCAGAGATGCCGGTTGAGACAACCGTAAAGCCATTTATAACGCCTTACCCTTCCTTGTTATAGAACAGAGTGTAATTGCTCGGCAGACCTCCATCGGAACTGGGCTTCCACCAGCAAGTAAAGGTTTCTTTCTCAGGTGAGCGACATCTTATTAACTCCGGTTTCCCAGGAGGTTGGCCTGGAAAGGAAGAGATAGACAAGTCCTTTAGGCCAATAGGGTCAGAGTCACAAAGGGGTCACAGAGGTCATTCGGTCCAACGTCCTGCTCAATTCAGGACCTACGAAGCAGGATGCAACTAGGGGAAACCCCAACAGATGGATGTCCAGAATCTGCTTCAACATCTTCTATGATGGAGAGCCCACCATCTCCTAAGGCAGTCTGTTTCACTGTCTACCAGCTGTTACCATTGGGAAGTTGCCTAATGCTTAGCCAAAATCTGCTCCTTTGCCATTCTAACACATTTGATTCTAGTTCTGCCTCTGGGAACTGCAAATAGGGAGAGAGTTGTTGCTCTCAAGTTCTGCTTTGCAGGCTTCTCACAATGGGCATCTGGTTGGTGACTGCGAGAAAAGGACTAGATGGGACATTGCTCTGATCCAGGAGGGTTCTTCTTATGTTCTTACTAGCTTATTTGGCCTTTCAAAACAGAAAAAAATGATGAATAATTGACTCACCACTGTGGAGCTGGAGGTAAGTTTCCGGGCTCCATTCACTCCTTTCACTATGCTCTGTTATACAGCGAACCTGAAAAGTATATTTCACTGCTAGGTGCAGCTGGGATATTTCATACTGTGTTTGCTCTCCAACAAAACGAGTCTGGGAAGCAGTAAAGACAAGGGAAACTAAGAGAATTGTAGAGCATACGGGTTTTCAAGGATGCCTCTATACAAGCAGGAATCTTTGGCACACTGGGCAGTTGGCATTGCAACATCTGTGACTCCAGAAGTCCTAGTCTTTTTAAGACTGAAGAACAGGATGGAGGGAATACATACTGTAAATAAATAAAATACATCAAGGATGAAGCCTGTGCAATGTGTGACCTTTCCAAACCAGCCCACGGATATCGTGTATTATGGCTTGTCAAGGAGGTTTATCATGACTGGTGTGATTTGTTTTGCTTGGGTCCATGAGCTGTAAACCCATTTTAAGGACCACGATTCCCCCTGGTGCCATCAGGAAAGGTCTTTTGGAAGCACACCCAGGGTTCAACTGAGCAAAATGAAGGGGGCCTCCAAAAGCAGTAAGCGAAATAAATATACATTGTGTGTATTCGCGCAAAATGGCAAGCCAAGGTTATTGGATCATCAGACCATACTTTTTTTAGGTGCTGGTGCACTTGCAGCTTGATTGCCCCTGCCCTGGCACAAATGAGTAAACAAACCAAGAAACAAATGCTTAGTATAAAATGTGAAGAAAAACATTATGAGTTTTTTTACCCTAAAAAAATCATGACTGATGAGCAACCATGGTTTGTCAGGTCAAAGCAAACCATGATCCCAGGTTTGGATATAATGCTAAGTTTTTGCCTTTGTGGCTTTTTTATCCAGTTGCACCAGAAAAGTGACATAGAAATGATCAGGCCACATGGACAACATGCAGCGTATGCACAGTAGGATTTATTAAGTCAAGAACATAGGCTTACTGTTACCTGTGAAAACCAACATTGCGATCTAAGGAGGTGCTCCCCATATAAGCATTAAATTCAGAGTCTAAAATTAACTCATTGCACCACTGCATGATTTAGCCACCTCTCTTTTTTAGAGACCTTTCAAGGGACATTTTTTGCCAGGAAAAATACAAATACAGTGGTACCTCTAGATATGCCCACCTCTGGTTGTGTATCTTTCAGGATGCAAACGTGGCAAACCTGTAAGTATTTTTCTGGGTTTCGCTGTGTGTGCATGCGCAGAAGTGCTCTATGCGCCAAGCGCATGCACAGAAGCGGCACCTCCGGTTGTGAATTCCTCAGGATGCTGCTAGACCTCCAGAACGGATCCCATTTGCAACCGGAGGTACCACTGTATGCACAATTTTCTGGTGACCACTGGGTACTTTTTCTGGGATGAACATTTGCATCCATCTCACAATGAACTGATGGCCGGTATCTCTGCAGTACCATTTAACTTGCTTCAGTGTCCCTGCTTACGTTTTACTTTACTGAGAGAAGATACGATTGCCATCTTCGAATATCTAAAAGGCATTGAAGATGGGGCAAGTTTGTTTTCTCCTGTTCCAGATTCTAGGACCTGAACCAATGGATTCAAGTTACAAGAACGGAGACTCCGACTAAACACCAGGAATAACTTTCTGACTGTAAGAGCCGCCCAACAGTAGAACGGACTCCCTCGGAAGATGGTGGGCTCTCCTTCCTTGGAGGTTTTTAAGCAGAGGTCGGATGGCCATCTGTGATGGATGCTTTAGTTGAGATTCCTGCATCGCAGGGGGTTGGATTAGATGAGCTTTGGGGTCTCTTCCAACTCTACAATTCTCTGATTCCATTACCTTTGGAGCACTTTTCAGCGCTCCCAGTCTAATGGACATTATTCTTTCTTATTGCCAACATGACAAATATAGCTTTGCAGTGCTCATTAATCTAAACAGTTCTCCGGAGGAAGCTTTGGAATGAAGGGTGGCCTCCTGTTCCATAGCTCTCTCTGTGCCTAACATATTAATCACAACTACTTCAACATATTCCTTTCATGATGCCTGAGTCACTTTCTGGTGCTGGCAAGAACACCTGATTTATTCCCTTTATTTTATCCACCCTGGAAACAGAACCCCAGCTGCAATCAAACAGATCCATATGCAAATACATATCCTAGGAACACCAAGAAGCTACCTTACACCAGGCCAGGTTGGAACACAGAATACAGGAAAGCTGTTATACACAGTCAGATCAGGGGTCAGATCAGCTCTATGGGGCCGAGGTTTCTTTGGCCCCCTCAAAATCTGTTGGGAGAGGGCCAGGCCCCCTCACTGTTGAGGAGGCAGAGGAAGCCATGTGTAAAGATACAGAAAATCACAGCTATAGCACAACAAATGGTATGTCTGGAGAGTCTGGATCAAAGATGTCCAAAATAAAGTCAGATCAGTGCATCTTGATAAACTTGATGGGTGTAATTAAATGTACAAGGCGGTTTTTAAAGTCTTGCTTTGCCTATGGCATACTTCCACTAGCCACTGTGTTTCAGGGCCTCCTTTGTAAATAAGGGAACAGCAACAACATCTGCCTTTCTCTCTCCTATTATAAGATGCTTGTGAATGGAAGAATGGAACTCACTTACCTCCCATTCTTTCTCTCCTGTAGGCCTCAATCGCAATTCATAGTTGCATATTTGCCCTCTTGTTTCATCATCAACCAGTCGAGGCGGCGACCATTTTGCCCACACATACGTTCTCTCTTTCAGCTGTTTGACTTCCAGAGATAGGTCTGTGGGAGGGCCGACCTCAGCTATACAAAGGAAACATTCATAAGTCAGTATTGTTTGCTTCTTCTGCCTAGGACACCTCTTTTGGCTATTCTGTATGTGAACTAATAGAATCAAATCAAAATACAACAGGGAGAATATGTACAAGGAGCTGCTGCATATTGAGCTACAGGCACAGGGAGCCTATAGCTCTCCAGATGGCATTGAACTCCAACTCTGAAAAGCCCCAGTCAGAATGGCCAGTGGTCAGGGAAGATGGGATTGGAGTCCAACAACATCTGGTTAACCTTTCCTGAATTAGATCCATAGTTTGTCTAGGCCAGTACTATCTAGAGATGGGCAAATATGTCACCTTTGGTTTCTCTCAGTTTCTGATTTTTCCATTGTTACGTTTTGGTTCTCTACCATCAGTTTGTGGTTTGTTTGTTCTTAAAGTCCTCATGAAAATTCATTGGATTTTAGTGCCAATTTCTCCTAATGTACCATTTAGCATGCAATTTTGTCTAATAACACACATTTCCAAAGCAATATCCCCTAATACAATGCACGTGTGTGTGTGTGTTTCGGTTCTTTCCTTGTTTCAGGAAATGTGAATTTGTCTTTAAATGTGAAGTGAATGATGATGATGATGAGTTATTTCATGTAGCCCACCTATCTGACTGGGTTGCCCCAGCCACTCTGAGCGGCTTCCAACAGAATATAAAGAAACTCATCGGAACATCAAACACTAAAAACTTCCTGAAACAGGGCTGCCTTCAGATGTCTACAGAAGGTCATATTTGTTTATTTCTTTGACATCTGATGGGAAGGTGTTTCACATGGCGGGCATAACTACTGAGGCTGTCCTCCCCCTGGTTTCACTTCTTGCACTGAGGGAATCTCCCAGAGGCCCTATGAGCTGGACCTCAGTGTCTGGGCTGAACTTCTTTTCCCATCCCTAGTACTTTCTATCTTGAATGGCAAGAGATCTCCAGAATTTCAGACCAAGATCTTGCCCTGCACTGATTTCCAACAGGCTTTTTAGCCAAAGAGTTCAGGGACTTAGAAGATGTGAATTATCTACCCTATCTGACACACTGAATTAGTTCTAGATCAGGAAATCATCTAGGTCCCATAGTCTTCCCTCTTCTGATGTTAAACTACACTAACAACTAACTTGTTTCAATATTGCACTTCCTCAAAACACCTTTGGCCTCTAGGTTTGGACAATGTTTGAAAAAATCATGGTACTGATGAATCAGTCAGTCCCCATCCACCCCCTGCCCCAAAGTGTTGCTTTAGAGTAGAGTGGAAAGTTGTGTTTCCATGTGGCTTCCTGCCCTCTCCCCTTACCTAGGGTTTGAACATCCACATAATGAGGGTCAGAGACATTACTTCCCATGCCATTGGTAGCCTTCACTGTGATATTGTACGTTTTCCAAAGCCTGGTGACGCTCTTATCAAAATAACATGAACTTGGGCCCCCGGTTGTATAGTCTGGACATTCAAAGGCATGCTTTCCTCTGAAATAAAATAATTTAAAAGAGTAGTTAATAGAGACCTGTCCACACTCGACAGAACAAGTAAGAACAAATGCAAATACTCAACTCACTAGTCAGATTCAGCTTAATAAACTCACCATTGCAAATGCATAACCTGGAGTCAGTGGGGATTGATTTTATAAAAACCTAAGAGCCATACCGGATCAAACCAAATGCCCTTCTGGGAGATGCTTGTCTAGGTTTAGTCTATTGGACAATAGCCAGACAGGTTCTTTCAGAAAACCCAGGAGGAGAGCACAAAGGCAATAGCTGTCCTTCCCTTGGGTTTGGTGCGAAATGTTGGCAATTGCATGAATGGCTTAAAAAAAAGTAAATTACACAATCTGAATTGGGAGTCTATCATGGTGCACAGGGCGGGGAGCGTTAATTAAGTGGTATATACAATTTTGTTAAATAAGAACAGTAAACTGTACCCTGGGCTTCTTAACAAATATGCAGAAAATAAATATGCTTTGGTCTTCATTGCAGGAGTGGCTAAAGATATACCTGTGACTGAAGCATGTTTGGTTTTTTGAGGGAGGGCATCTGAAGGAGCCAAAGAAAAGTGACGAAATATGAAGTAGCTTATATACCAAATTATGTGGCATAATTTGATGCACCTCTATCATGCCCCCTCACTCACATTTTCCTCTAAACTAAAAGTTCCAAAGGCTGTAACCTCTTTCCATTGGGAAGTTGCTCCAGCCCCTCGATAATTTCCGTTGCCCTTTTCTGAACATGTACCAATATGTTTGTCAAGGAGCTGTAATTGGCTACACAGCATGTCTTTGGTCGGCTGAAAGTAATATGGAAAAGGGCAAGTTGTATCTCAATTCAAGCTGAGGACACCCTTGATTGCACCTAAAGCAGTGGGACTCCAGCAAAACTCTTATGTGAAAACATGCTTTATTTGCAGTTCTTGGAAAACAGATTAACCCCGGAACCTCAATAAAGTTCTCAGAGGGAAGAAGGTGGCACAGTTACTCATCACTCCACCTTGTAACTGGGACTGTGTTGTCTTCCTCTCTTGAATCTGTGCAAGGAACAACAAATGACTTTAAAAAAAACCCCAAAATTTCCCTACCCTTCTGTGTTGTACAGCAGAGTGTAATTTGTAGGAAGTCCACCATCTGAATCAGCTTTCCACCAGCAAGTAAATGTTTCATTTCCTGAAGTTCGGCAACTCCTTACTGTGGGCTTTCCAGGAAGTGACTGACCTGAAGAAATGCAATCACAAATTAAATTATCATCACAAGGGCTCTGAGCAGATAGGGACCTAGAGTCGTGGTTTAAGTCTATTTTTGACAGCACTGGTGGTTCTGAGGCTCTCTTTTCCTCCCTCTGCTTTTGGAGAGAACCACTTCAGTGCAGTATTGTGGTCAAAGAACTGAGTGCACATCAGAAAGACTCAAGTTAAAGCTCACTGGGTGGTGAGAGCCAGTGTGGTATAGTGGTTAAGAGTGATAGACTCGTAATCTGGGGAACTGGGTTCGCGTCTCCGCTCCTCCACATGCAGCTGCTGGGTGACCTTGGGCCAGTCACGCTTCTCTGAAGTCTCTCAGCCCCACTCACCTCACAGAGTGTTTGTTGTGGGGGAGGAAGGGAAAGGAGAATGTTAGCCACTTTGAGACTCCTGAAGGGGAGTGAAAGGCGGGATATCAAATCCAAACTCTTCCCTTCTTCTTCTTCTTCTTCTTCTTCTTCTTCTTCTTCTTCTTCTTCTTCTTCTTCTTCTTCTTCTTCTTCTTCTTCTTCTTCTTCT
>JAXCMG010000039.1:16075618-16107229 GCA_034642415.1 Podarcis siculus
TAATAATAATAATAATAATAATAATAATAATAATAATAATAATAATAAATAAATATGAATGGAAACTGCCAAGTGTGTCCCATGAGCAGAGTTGCATTAAGGGCTGTTTCTACTAGTGAAAGGAGAGTGGCCTTTTTTTACATCCCTCCACTCCTGAACCCTCTTTGCACCTAAAAATTCTGCTACAGTGGGATCCTTTGGAGCAGGATAAAAGGGGAAAGGAGATTCTGTTTTGCATGCAAAAGATCCCGGGTTCATCTCCAGTGAATGTTCTTTGCCTGAAATCCTGGAAAGCTACCCACTGCCAGTCAGTGTGGACAGTATTGAGCCAGGTAGGCCAAAGGTCTGACTTAGTATAGAAGCAGTTCTATAGGTTCTTATGAGATCTGGTCCAGGTGGTTGCTGGAGAAAAGCAGAGATGGGTGAAAAAGGCCACCCCGCTCTAGAACCATAGAACTGTATTGTTGCAAGGGACCCTGAGGGTCAACTCATCCAACCCCCTGCAGTGCAGGAATCTCAATGCATGGTCTCCCATCCTATCTGAAACCATACCAGAACCTGCTTAGCTTTGCAAATGTGCTCACAGTTTTATTGCTGCACCTCTAGCAGGTGTCTTCTCTGTATCCCAGTCTCTTCTCAAAAGCAGGAGGAACTCTTTCATTCATAAGGGGTAGTTGGGCTCCAAGCCCAAGGGTGTATCTTTGGAAACCATTAAAATTGATATAAAGCTGAATGATTACACTTACATGGAAGTCTAAATGGAATTTATTGACTGGTGTAGAATTTGGAGTACGGTACTTTGGCAAGGGCCTCTGAATTAGATTTGTTCTTTATTTTGCACTTACTATATAAATTTGTTGGTAACAACTACAGCTTTGGTTCCCCTTAGCTATTCTCTCCTCTCTTCCAAGGCAGTCATCAGCTAGCTGCAGTTAATTTATGAACTGTCCCACATTTTCCTCGCAGCACTTAGAGAAAGTTCAATTTTATCTTCTCTGAAATACTGATCAAGCAAGTACCTTATTCCCTCCCCTAACATTAACAAGTCACAAGGGATTGTAGAGAAGCTTAATTAATTCCTTGCATCTGTGAAAGATTCTGGACTGATATCCACAACTGAATCCAACGCTTTCAGGAAAGGTGTCTGAAGACCAGAGAGGCATTCTTCTCCCTTTGCCATGAGCTGACATAATGAGCTCCTGGAAATCCATGCTCTCATCTTCTGTCTCTTTATTTGTTGTAGGAGAACAGACCCTCTGTGTCACCCTGCATTTGGATCAGAACCATGGCACTGGGAAGGGTGGCTTAACCCTTTCCTTCCTACCATTTTCCAGATGAGAACCACCTTCTCCTGAAACTGTTATGCCCCCCCATTAAGCCTAATCCAGATACAACACACACAAACACACATTTTTAAAAACAATATGGTGTACCCCTAGGAAAGTGGAGGTGGGTAGGGAAAAGTTGTGTATTGTTCATTGCCAGTGGTGTTGCATGTGGTATCTGGTAGGTGCCACAACGTTTGAGGCAAGCGCAATCTACATTCTACTCAGTACGCACAAGGGCAATTGATTTGATTCTTCTGCTCCTTTCCTTCCACTGTCTTCCTTTCCCTTTGCTCACAGACACAGAAGACAGGAACTTGAGTTTCTGTTGGGCAAGTCTTCACAAACAATCCCTGGAAGCAGGGGTGCCATTTTAGATTTCATTGGACCTGGGTGGCATTCGGGTGCTTCATAAGCAAAAAACAGGTGGGCTAGAAATCCTGAATCGTGTGTAGTTAGACAATTGGGCACGACCATTCCCCACAAATACCAGGCTCCACCAAGACAACAAGGGGTGTGTGCACTGGTGACACAACCCACTGAACAAACACAGCTTTTTGCAACATATTGGGCTGTAGAGGTTTTTGTCTGTATGTGATGGCCTGGGATTTGGACTCAGAGGTTGAACCTGAGGAATCCCAGCCTGCACAGGAGTCCCTGCCTCCAGAACCAGCTGAGCCGGGGCTGGGGCCTGAGCCTGAAGGGTCCTTACCTGTGCTGGATCCTCAGGTGCAGGCACCAGCTGAGTCTGCTCTGGCCCCTGAGGTGATGGAGGACCCATTGCCTGCAGGTGCTCCGCTCTCAGCCCCATCAGGGGAAGAGGAGGTTGCCTCTGGTTCCTGTAGCCCTCCAGCCTCTCCTGAGCTGCAGAGGCTCAGGGCAGAGAGGCGGAGGGAACTAAGTTCCTGCAGGAGGAGTGCTCGCCTCCAGGCCAGGAGAGGCGAGTCACCAGAGGATCAGGGCCGCCCTATGCCTCGGGGCAGATAAAAGCTAGTCAGCCCCAGTCCCAGGTTGCGGGAGCAATGTTGTTGCTAGCCTGTTCCTGCCTGCACCCTGTCCTGCTCTTCTGCCAGAGTTCTTGACCCCACCCGACTCCCCACCTTGGACCCAGCTACAGCTTTGACGGACATCCTCCATACTGCACCATCTACCTCGGACTGTACTCGGACCTGGCTAGCCCCCAGGACCAGCACACTGTAATTGCTTCAGTTATGCTCAGCCCTTCCTTTCCCATTTAATTAAAAGAGAAGGCCCCTTAGAGTCTAGAAGGCTACTTTCCACTTCCCAGCAGGGAAGCCTCTGTTCCTGATTTATTCCTTTTAATTTGAATCAGGCCGACTTGAAAACACAGACAAGATAATGCAGTCATGCAATAAGTGGTCTGTGGGATGATACTTTGAATCAGGCATATCTTAGGCACTAATAACTTCCCTGTGCAATTACAGTTCTTTTCAATAGCACTATTCTGTACTGTGTGTGTTTTTTTCTATTTGAGCACTTAGTGTCTTTAATTTCCATTTGCTAATTGTCTCTTTGCTTTCAAATTCGGTCGTATGTTCCTGAACATTGTATTAGTCACTTTCCAAATCTCTTTGTGTCCCACCTCTTGGTATTTATTTTCTTAAAGTGGAAGTTGTTGGAGGACAAAGAGCCCACCCCAAAAACTAATTCCACCCACAGACAACTGGGCTCAGCCTCCATGTCTCCCTCTTCCTTCAAGTCTCTCCTCAAAACACGCCTCTTTAAGTGCAACATTTACAGCATGGGTAGGCAAACTAAGGCTCAGGGGCCGGATCCAGCCCAATCACCTTCTCAATCCGGCCCGTGGACGGTCCGGGAATCAGAGTGATTTTACATGAGTAGAATGTGTCCTTTTATTTAAAATGCATCTCTGGGTTATTTGTGGGGCCTGCCTGGTGTTTTTACATGAGTAGAATGTGTGCTTTTATTTAAAATGGATCTCTGGCATGGCTGTCAACTTTTCCCTTTTCTTGTGAGGAATCCTATTCGGAATAAGGGAATTTTCCTTAAAAAAAGGGGAACGTTGACAGCTATGAATTCTCTGGGTTATTTGTGGGGCATAGGAACGTGTTCATATTTTTTCCCAAAATATAGTCCGGGCCCCCACAAGGCCTGAGGGACAGTGGACTAGCCCCCTGCTGAAAAAGTTTGCTGACCCCTGATTTACAGCAACAACAGTTTTTAAATACATTTAAAAAAGGGTGGTGGTGGTATCTGGACCGGGGCCAATGCAGACGGGGAGAGAAGGTTTAACTCCCAACCATGATGGCTATGATCGACCTCCACAGTTGGAGGCAGTATGGTTATTGGAAACTCATAGAATTGCAGAGTTGGAAGGGAGCACGAGGGTCATCTAGTCCAAAGGCTCGGACCTGTGCTTTCTCTGTAGAGCAGTGGTTCTCAACCTGTGGGTCCCCAGATGTTGTTGGACTACATCTCCCATAATCCCTGAGCTCTGGCCTTGCTAGCTAGGGATGATGGGAGTTGTAGTCCAACAACATCTAGGGACCCACAGGTTGAGAACCACTGCTGTAGAGGGAAGGTTTTTTTAAGGTTCAATTTTTTTTATTATGTTTTTATATCTGTTGAAAGCCACCCGGAGTGGTGGGGCAACCCAGTCAGATGGGCAGTGTTATTATTATTAGTTTTATTATTATGATTGGCATGGGACAAGTGCCAGTGTCGGTGAGCCCCCACCTGGTACTTAGTGTTCCATTCGTTCCTGAGTTCTGTGTCTTTGTTGCATCCCTGTGTCACACTGTGACATAATCAAGAAATGGAACATGGATAAATGGGCTCGGCTATTTAAAAATGAGTAGGTGTAATTCTTAATGGCTTCCATTCAGTGCTATGGAACAATATAACTAGGCTGCAATTAAAAGCAGTATTGGGCGGGAAAAGTGAATTCATTCTTCACAGGAAACTGGGGCCACAAGTTGCTTGTTTCCCAACATTGTGTTCCTAATGTTGTACGCCATCTTGGGATCTTTGGATAAAGGGTGATATAAAACTAAACTAAACTAAACTAAACTAAACTAAACTAAACTAAACTAAACTAAAGCATTGCTTGAGTTCCTTTCCCCTCTTTAGTCAGCTTCCTCCTCCTCCTCAGTCTCAGCACTGCCTTTGTAGAACTCAATGGAGAGAAGGGGACAAAATTAAGAGTTGTTGTTCCTTAGGCGCCACCTACTGGTGACCTCCCTGTCTTCTACCCTATCTGCCTCAATGACCACTGGCAATGACTGCTACCTATAAATCTGAATTTTCGTTCGATGACTAGAAATGGCGTACATCAGGAAGGTCAATGTTGCACAACCTTCACCTGTTTTGTTCAGCATCGATACTAAACCAGGAAGTGTATATTCCTCCTCATTTAGAGCTGCAGTGGGATAGTGGTGTTGATCACTTAAATACATTGTTTGACAGTGGGTCAGCTCCACGCCCTAGCTTCTGCAAAAAGACTGGTATTGATTCGCTGGAAAGATAATACTATGGCACCCTTTGAGCAATGGATAGAATATATGACAACTCTTGCAATAGACAAACGGATTGCTTTTAGATGCAGATTGTGTATAGATAAATACAATGATATTTTGAATGCATTTATTAAAAAATATAAAGTTGTGTTACTAGTTTTACATTAGTTTGCATAATTGCATTACTTATATACTCATATTTTGTATTGTATTACAATTTCATGTATTTTCTTCTTTTTCTTTTTGCTATATATATATATATATATATATATATATATGCACGCATCAGGGACGAGAGTCAGGTAAAGGAGTCCTACAAAGCTGATAATGAATGAATTGATTCTCAGGTGATCTCAACATGTGCATCTCAATCCCCATGCTACAGAAGTCAGTGGGGTGATATGTCTGGCTATTTACGCATTTCCTGAGTGCATACAAGCGTTCTTTGTATAAAGACTCTACCGTGCAAATGTATGACCAAAGCATCATTCTGTACTTATGCAAATAGTGCCCATAACTAATACATAAGAAACCAGCCAACTTACCGGATTAATGTGCTTGTTCATCTTCAGATTTTTCACGGGGGGCCTGCCAAATCAGATGACTACCTAGAAAGGAGGAGGGAAAGCTTTTTGAATATTTATGTTTAAGTCAAAGAACTTCATTTTCTTTTCAAAAGTAGATGGGACTGGTGGCAGGGGAGAAACTCCATGGGCTTATATAAAGCTTTGTTGATTTATGATGTGCAATGATTTGTCCCTTAGAGGAAAACAAAAACACCCCAAGGCTGCAATCCTACACTAATCTACTAGGAGTAAGCCCCGGGACCCTCACTGGAGCTTACTTCTGAGTAGACAGGTACAGTACAGTGGTACCCCGCTAGACGAATGCCCTGCTAAACGAAAAACGCGCAAGACGAAAGGGCTTTCCAACATTTTTCTGCTTCGCAAGACGTTTTTTTCTATGGGGCTTACTCGCAAAACGAATTTTTTTCCGTGGTTTGCCTTTTTTTTTTGCCTTTTCTGAAAGGTGCTAAGCTCCTTATCTCTAAATTGCCGCTTATCCGCTAATCCGATAAGCGCTAAAAGCCGCTTATCAGCTGTTTTACCGCTTATCAGCTGATCGGCTGATAGCGGAGCTCCGCAAGACGAAAATCCCTGCAAGACGAAGGCTCCCGCAGAACGGATTATTTTCGTCTTGCAGGGCACCACTGTACTGCACTGTATTGCACTGTATTTTGTTTAGCTTCCCCTTTATAATGGGAGAGAAGAGAAAAACTGAAATAGAGGAAACTGTGAGATTTATGTGTGCATTCTAGCTCCTTGACTTTATGAAAGGCAATTTCATTTTATATACAAAACACAGGGACCATAAGATTTACAATCCAGATATTTCTGAACATTCCTATTGAATTCACTCAGACCTTTCTGGCACAAACCATATGTGAAGATCACTTAAAGGACTTAACAACAACAACAACAATTATTTTATTATTTATACTCCTCCCATCTGGCTGGGTTTCCCCATTTCACAATAGTCGCATTGATTGCAAATGGCGAAGATTTGCAAAGCATCATTTGAAACGACATAATTAGATAGGCAGACAGATACAGGGCACTCCCAGAAAATATGTTTATTGAGCATTCATCCTGATGTGATGGGAGGGAAGTTAGGTGACATTGGCTATTTGATGAGCATTCACTCCTACATGTTGACGTGGCATCAAAGCAGTAATTGTCCCATGCTTCTCTGTGCCTTTTCCCGACACTTTCCTTATTGCAAAAAGTCTGCTCTTTGGAGGAAGCTGGTTTTTTGCACCAGAGATTTCACTGTGCAACTTGAATTTGCTAGTATGGGATCGAGTCCTGTCCGAAAACAGTGACAGTCTGTAAATGGCCCTAGAGATTAGAAATGAATGGAAAATGGAGCAAAATAAATACAGTGGTACCTCAGGTTAAGTATTTAATTCGTTCTGGAGGTCTGTTCTGAAACTGTTCTTAACCTGAAGCACCACTTTAGCTAATGGGGCCTCCTGCTGCCGCTGCACGATTTCTGTTCTCATCCTGAAGCAAAGTTCTTAACCCGAGGTAATATTTCTGCGTTAGCGGAGTCTGTAACCTGAAGCGTATGTAACCTGAGGTATCATTGTACAGTGGTACCTCGGGTTACATACGCTTCAGGTTACACACGCTTCAGGTTACAGACTCCGCTAACCCAGAAATAGTACCTCAGGTTAAGAACTTTGTTTCAGGATGAGAAAAGAAATTGCGCTCTGGCGGCGCAGAGGCAGCAGGAGGCCCCATTAGCTAAAGTGGTGCTTCAGGTTAAGGACAGTTTCAGGTTAAGCACGGACCTCCGGAATGAATTAAGTACTTAACCCGAGGTACCACTGTATAGATATATCGCTGGCTCATGAATGCAACTGGGTATTCACATGGCCATGGCTTACAATTTTCACTGTTCCTTTATTCCACAAAGATTCCACTTAACAGACACACATGCAAGGACTTGTATCCTTAATCCCATTTCACTTCCAATGCAGTGCACTCTCCTGTCCTCTAGAGGGCTCATGCTCACCGGAAGGCTCAGTGTGTGCCACCCCCTACCCAGCCGAGTCCTTGTCAGGTGCGAAGTTTTAGTTACCATGCAGCAAGCAATTAATGCACAGGTTGGGTTAGGAAACACACCTACCCCCATTCATTCTATGGCAATGGCCACCTGTCATAGCAAGAACTGCTCCCTGATCTGTTTCCACAGCTGGTATTTGCGACAGGCATTATGTTGGTCTACAGCAACAGGCTACTCCAATTTTGGGGATCACAGGGGAACTCCCTCTTTCCATTGTTCAGAAAATGACAGCTCTCTGCTGACCTCTTTCTTCCTCTGTCCTACACCCCCCTTGAAGCGATAACCCTTCTCTCCTTTTCCATGCACGAGTAAGTTACCAGTGCAAGGGTCAGTGGCTAGAAAAAGGGCAAAGAGTGCATTGGGAAATGGCTGAGATCTTTCAGCCATTACACTAGAACATTATTCATATCAAGACGAGTTTTTACAACCACCCCGGACACTCTACGCAAACCATATAAGGCAAGGGTTGGGGAACTCAAACAATAAGTTACCAGATCTCAGTGTGTTTAGCACACCTGCAATAAACTGGGTGGTAAGGATAAGAAATCCAGCTTTTCTCCCCAGAAGTACAACACACTGTGAAACTGGGTTAGTTGACAGAAGCACCTTGTGCGTGCAAGTCTTGTGTGTGCAGCGAGCCTCTTTGTGTATAGTAGATGCCATAAAAATTGAATATGATAAGCTGTGTTTATGTTATGACAAAAGCTTGAGCAATCTCGCCTGATGTAGCCCGAGCTGAAAGATTATGTGATACAGAGTTCAGAAAAACAACTTAGGGACATAAGAAAACCCTGCTGGATCAGGCCAGTGACCTATCTAGTTCAGATTCCCATTGTCATGGGCTGACAGCATGAAGGTGCAGCTGCTGGGAACCCCCAAGGGAAGACAGCTCAGAGCCAGGGGATTGGTGGTGGGATGAGGATGAATGGTCAGGGGGAGAAAAGGGAGAAGACTGGGAGAAGGAGGTGATGGAAGCTGAAGAGGCAACAGGGCAAAGGAAGCAGCAGCAGCAGGTGCACCCTACACCAGTGGTTTTCAACCAGTGTGCTGTGGCACCCTGGGGTGCCTTGAATGATAGACAGGGGTGCCGCGGGCAACACTGGCCTCTGTCCCTTTCCTTCTCTCCCTCCTCTGATGCTCAGAGACCAAGGGTGGCTGCTGAGAGGACTCCCAAGGAGAGGGGAAGCTGAGGGAACACTTCACATGGGAGCGTGTTCGCAAAAGGGTGAGAGGCTGCCAGCTCTGCAGGCAAGGGGTGACATAGGTGGGCTCCTGAGCCCCACAGGGGTGTTACAGAATGAATGTAGTTGGTCAAGGGAGCCTCGGACCAATCTCTGCCCTACACCCACCATACTGTTCCTTGTGCTTCCGAGCACAATTCTAAGTGTTGGTGCTTTAAAGCCCTAAACGGCCTTGGTCCAGTATACTTGAAGGAGCATCTCCACCTCCATCATTCTGCCCAGACACTGAGGTCCAGTGCCGAGGGACTTCTAGCGGTTCCCTCGCTGTGAGAAGCCAGGTTACAGGGAACCAGGCAGAGGGCCTTCTCAGTAGTGGCACCTGCCCTGTGGAACACCCTCCCACCAGATGTCAAAGAGAAAAATAACTACCAAACCTTTAGAAGACATCTGAAGGCAGCCCTGTTTAGGGAAGCTTTTAATGTTTAATAGGTTATTGTATTTTAGTGTTTTGTTGGAAGCCACCCAGAGTGGCTGGGGAAACCCAGCCAGATGGGTGGGGTATAATAATAATAATAATAATAATAATAATAATAATTATTATACTAGTTTGACCATCTAAAAGGGTAAGGAAGGGCTGTAGCTTAGTGATTGAGCATCTGCCTTGTTCATAGAACTTCATAGGATCTCCAGGTAAAGGTAAAGGTAAAGGGACCCCTGACCGTTAGGTCCAGCCGTGGACGACTCTGGGGTTGCGGCGCTCATCTTGCTTTATTGGCCGAGGGAGCCGGCGTACAGCTTCCAGGTCATGTGGCCAGCATGACTAAGCCGCTTCTGGCGAACCAGAGCAGCGCACGGAAACGCCGATTACCTTCCCGCCGGAGCGGTACCTATTTATCTACTTGCACTTTGACGTGCTTTCAAACTGCTAGGTTGGCAGGAGCAGGGACCGAGCAACGTGAGCTCACCCCATTGCGGAAATTTGAACCGCCGACCTTCTGATCAGCAAGTCCTAGGCTCTGTGGTTTAACCCACAGTGCCACCCGCGTCCCTTAGGATCTCCAGGTAGGGCTGGGGAAACCTAGAGTGTTGCTGTCAATCAGTGTGGACAATATTGAGGCTAGATGGACTAATGGTATAAGTCAACTTGCTCTGATTAAGAACTTCAGAATGCCCTTTTTCCCTTGGTTAGCTTTTAACTGACTTTTCCCACCTCACTTTTCTCAGTGTCTGGCGAAGAAGTCTATCGCCTGAGAAAGTTTACTATGCCATTTATTTATTTATTACAATAAAAACCTCACAAAAATAGTTAGATACATTTTCTTCTCCCCTTCCTCTTATTGCATTATTTTGCAGTAAGGAACAGAACTGCCTCAGTGGGGGCAACTTACACAACCTAATAATATTGTAAGTCGTGTGCAATTTGCATGTTCAGTTCTGCTGGGGATGCATTTGCATAATTTAGCTGTGCAATGCCAACTTGCAGCAAACAGATCCATAAATGGCTAGCTATTCCTGCCGGCTATTTAAAAAGCCATTTTTGCACAATGACCTCCTGCCATGCCCAGCCTCGTAAACTTTAGATTAGATCCAGAGGACTGAGAAAATATTGCAAGGGAGGGGGAAAGAGAGAGAAGGTAAGCTGTGAAAGACCAGGTGCCTTTTTACAAGCGCAAACATGCCCAGTTCTTAGCAACAGCCACCAGGCACATCTGACTGCTGTTTGCTCAAACATTCCCTCCCTTAAGTGGATCTCTGTATGAAAGCCTCCCTCTATTTTGCTATTAAAAAATTAAATCCAATCCAAGCATGCTTCAGGCTTGCAGTTCTGCAACAACAAGAGAGCTGTTCTTCAGCAGTACTGAATTAAGTGACTGCCAGACCATTTGAAGGGGAGGTGGATGTTTCGGTTTTTAAAAGAATCTTCATCTAAGAAGTTGCCAAGCTCAAACTCCTATAGAGGGGCTATTATATATTTAAGGATTGCTTAGAAGGAGTGCTGGTACTGGTGTACAAGGCCTGATGTAGCTTAGGACCAGGCTACCTAAAATATTGTCTCACCCCTCATATACTCAGTTGATCACGGCACTCTCCATCTCATCTGGAGGTCCGTTCTGTATGACGTAGGAATTGGGCTTTTAGTGTGGAGTCATCTGCCTTTTGGAATCCCTTCCCACTACACATTAGACAGCTGTCGTCTCTGTTGACTTTTTGGCAGCTGCTGAAGATCTTCCTCTTTTAAGAAACCTTGTAAGTGGAGATATTTATCCCAGTCTGCATCTGTATTAGACAATATATATATTTGGAACTATTTTTTATATATGCAATTGTTTTCAAGTTTTTGCATCGTCTTTAAATGTGGAATAGTTTTAGTTGTTTTAGACACAGCACTGGTTTTTTTAAAAATTGTTTTTACAGTTTCCTTGTTCTTTGGTTTTCACTGTTTCATAACTGTGTGTTCTATTGTTGCAATCTTTTCTGGGGCCGTATGGTAAAGGTCAGGCAAGATACCAAACAAATAAAGTGATGTTCATTTCGAAGTCTCCACAGTCGTGCTTTTGTAGTTGCCTGAGAACAAACCAGACATTACAAGGTTTATTTATATTTAACAAATTTCTGATCCAGTTGTTTTTTTAAGAAAGATGCTTCAATAAGCAGCCTGTGATCCCCAGCAATTGAAATTCAGAGGCATATGACCTCTAAAACTGGAGACGATACAGCCATCATGATACTAGAGGTTATAAAATCACCATGACTAGCAGCCATTCATAGTCTTATCTGCCATGATGTTATTGAATCATCGTTCAAAGCTATCTAAGATGGTGGCTGTCACCAACTACATCTCATGGTAGCAAATTCCATCACTTGTCTCCATGCAGTATGATGTGTTTCCTCTTACACTTTCCTCTACGAACTAAAGAGACCAAAGGAGAAAATGAATGATAGTAGAATGGAGAAATCCAAGGTTTCAAATTTGCTTTTTAAGCAAGTTCAGTGGCCTGGCTTGTGGTCTTTTCAGTAATGTGAAGAATAACAGCAAATCACTCTTGAAGGACTGAGTGTCCATGACTCGTCCCATTTACTCCTCAGGACTTATTGCTGAGACGTTTCCCCCTTTGAACTCAAACCTCAACCCAGCAAATATACTCAATGAACTTTGGTTGAGAAGATGTTTATGGAAGTTTTATAAACTTTGCCATAGCGATTGGTGAGGCCAAAGTCTAAAGGACACAGAAAATATTGCTAGTGGGAAAGGCTCTCCTCTTGAGTTATGGATTCAAGTAAAATGCAGAGTTGTAGCCAAAGGCCACAGTAAAACCAAAGCTGAATAACTGAATGAACACAGGTGCCTACAAAAGGAACACATCCCCTGGGAGTTACATGTGATGCTTAGGTGACATGCAGATTGTTCCTAACAGTGAGATTATAAGAGGCTGTAAACTTAAATGGAATGGCTAAAATGGGTAGAAATAGTTTGAAAGAGGAGGATTTTTAAAAAAAGCTGCTATAGGGAAAGGAGTTGGGTTCCTCCTTGGCCTATAACAGCCTTCTGCTTCAGAATGCAACCTCCTCTGCAGTTGCATTTTGAAAAAGATGAAGCAAAAATTCACGGCCAAACTATACCTGATGAAGGACATGTGAATCTGTAGTTTCTCAACAGTTCACATTTCCCCAATCTGAAGCTCATTTCCCCACAGTTCCACATCTGTTTGCAAATTCATTTTCTTTTTTTGAAAAAAGTCTCCATGAAAAGTCTCCAGCATTTTAGTGCAAATTTCTCCTCATATGCAATTTTTGTACAATACACAATCATTGCTAGCAATCACATATAATGTATTTGTTGACGTTCTTTTCATGAATCTGTGCACTTTCCCGCAATGCATACATTTTGTTACGCACTACTTTGTTGGAGAACTGCATTGCAAAATTCGGTGGGATAAACCACAGTGCCTAGGACCTGCCAATCAGAAGGCCAGCGGTTCGAATCCCCGTGACGGGGTGAGCTCCCGTTACTCAGTCCCGGCTCCTGCCAACCTAGCAGTTTGAAAGCACATCAAAGTGCAAGTAGATAAATAGGTACCAATCCGGCGGGAAGGTTAACGGTGTTTCCGTGCGCTGCTCTGGTTTGCCAGAAGCGGCTTAGTCATGCTGGCTACATGACCCAGAAACTGTACACCAGCTCCCTCGGCCAATAAAGCAAGATGAGCGCCGCAACCCCAGAGTTGGTCATGACTGGACCTAGTGGTCAGGGGTCCCTTTACCTTTACCTTACTTTGTTGGAGAACTGCGTTGCAAAATTCGGAGAAGTCTGAATTTCAAAGGATGACCCTGTTTCAGTTTACATATTGTTTCAGGAAGGGTGAATTAAGTAGATTCATCTTTAAATGAGCACTGAACCAGCTCTCTCCACCATCCCTCCACTTGACTGGGCCTTTGTGAAGAACCCGCTGTGCTTAACCATAGGTCACACCTCAATTAAGCTACCAGCACCAGAAAAATGTTTGAGAGTTGCTCTGCATATCAAGCACTATCTCCTTATCAACATAGTTTCTTGCAGTAATTTATGTAGAGGGATTACAGCAATGGCCATTAAAATTGAAAGGTATCCTTTTGTTTCCTAAGTCCCAAAGTCTATGAGACTAGCCTGGGCACCATTCCAGATAGGTAATAGAACACATAGCTATAAAAGGCAACTTTGCTAAACTTTGAAACTAAAACTGGTGAGGAGGCAGTCATGCAAGCAAATTAGAGGTGTGGATTCAATTTTTACAATAAAAAATACTTTTATATCACATGAAAAGGTCAGCTGCTTGTGTAATCCCTGGTTTAAAGAGCCTATATTCTGTTCTCGATGACAGGCTTTCCTCCCCTGGCTGCGCACCTCCTTTATTATTAAGTCAAATAAAAGCTATTTTGACATCCAAGTTTTATTTCAGACTGGGAAAGCATACAGCTGCATTTGGCCACGGTAATACACTGTGGTTTATGTATAGGAACAAGCTGCAGCCAGCTTAATCTTGCATGATAACCACCTCCCTTCTCCTTCTGTGATGGGGTTGGAAGCATTTCTTGATAAATCAGAGTTCAGCAATATGCACACACCCTAAACTGTGGTTAATATTAACTATGGTTTGCTGAAACAAGGTGGCTTCATAACCCAAGGTCTGAAGTTCCAATAAATAATAGTTAATTAAGGTCAAACACTGTTCAGCCAGGTTCAGACGTCATGGCAACCTGCAGTTAATTAAAAACAGAGGTGAAGACTACTGATTTCCTCCCTGGGGCCTCTGTGAACATTGCTAACATATGATTTGATAATTTAATACAAGCGCCTCACTAGCAACCCTGCCAAGACAGGAGACAGCATGAAGAATGTGCTGAAGACTGGATTAAAGTGACAAAATTCCACAGGGAGAGATATTGGAAGACACATCAGACAGAGATTTTGTCATGCGGTATGAAGCGGAAAAATATGCTGAAGACTAAATTAAAGTGACAATATTCCAAGGGCAGTGACTTAGAAAAAGATCTTGTCAACCTCCCCAAGACAATTCTTCAAATAACCTGGTGCAAAAAGTTATTGGATTTCAGCAGGACCTTAAAGGGTATACACCGGAACTGAAAGCACCACATAACATTAGCAGGCATAAATGGCATTGGAATTGGGCCCTAATAGCATCATGAGCACAAATAATAATGGATGCACAATAAAAAGGACATATGGAAGGGCTACATCACCTTGCCAACAAAGGTCCGTATAGTTAAAGCTATGGTTTTCCCAATAGTGATGTATGGAAGTGAGAGCTGGACCATAAAGAAGACTGATTGCCGAAGAATTGATGCTTTTGAATTATGGTGCTGGAGGAGACTCTTGAGAGTCCCATGGACTGCAAGAAGATCAAACTTATCCATTCTGAAGGAAATCAGCCCTGAGTGCTCACTGGAAGGACAGATCGTGAAGCTGAGACTCCAATACTTTGGCCACCTCATGAGAAGAAAAGACTCTGATGTTGGGAAAGATTGAGAGCACATGGTTGGATAGTGTTTTCAAAGCTACCAGCATGAGTCTGACCCAACTGCGGGAGGCAGTGGAAGACAGGAGTGCCTGGCGTGCTCTGGTCCATGGTGTCATGAAGAGTCGGACATGACCAAATGACCAAACAACAACAATGGAAGGGCTCCTGGAAGAGGTGTCCATGAGGGTTTGTTACATGCTCATATCTAATCATAGACTTGTAAACTTGGAAGGGACCACAAGGGTCACCCAGTCCAACCCCCTGCAATGAGGGAATCTTTTTGCCCAGCTCAAACTGGGCAAAAGCAGGGCTCAAACCCACAACCCTGAGATTAAGAGTCTCATGCTCTACCAACTGAGCTATCCTGCATCTACCTTCATGCACAGATCTACCCTCAGAATCAAGTCCCACTGTGTACAATGGGTACAACTTCCTCCCCTGGTAAGGTGTGCAGAAGTTCACCCTTAGCTGAATTATTGCTCAGCCTCAGCTGAATTCTAATTATGTTGTTGATGCAGACACAACTTCACCAGTGATTTCCTGTAAACAAGGCAGCTAGTCTCCAGAGGGACCTTCTTAAAAGACACCCCAGAACAGATGTGATGAATCTGTAATTCATGTGGAAATATCATGCTTCCAGGAGCCTTCCTGAAAGAGGGCTTGCTTTTACCAATAACAGAACAGATCATGATATTCTTTGAGAAAACTGTGGACTGAGAGGAACAATAACTTACAAAAATAACAATAACAATACCTTTGGGCTAGTGGGAAGCAATGAACTATGGCAGCAACTGAATTATGGATTACAGTGGTACCTCGGGTTACATACGCTTCAGGTTACATATGGTTCAGGTTACAGACTCCGCTAACCCAGAAATAGTACCTCAGGTTAACAACTTTGCTTCAGGATGAGAAGAGAAATTGTGCTCCAGCGGCGCGGCAGCACCTGGAGCCCCCATTAGCTAAAGTGGTGCTTCAGATTAAGAACAGTTTCAGGGTTAAGTACGGACCTCTGGAACGAATTAAGTACTTAACCCGAGGTACCACTGTATTATTATTTTTTTAACAAAATCAAATAGAGTGTATCCACACAGCAGTTTTCTGTGGACTTTGAGCTGCTTGTGCTAAGAAGTTTTCCTCAGCATCTGCATAACATTACTGCCAATATAGTTCCTTCATTTACGTAATTTGAAATTGCCTGTGGAAAGTCCAGTGCTGTGGAAGCCTCTTAGTGCATTCTTTCTGGTGGGCGATGCTTCAATGAGCAACCTCTGTTGCTACACCCTTACTTCTGTTTGCTCCTTGCATGAGCAGATTTATGCAAGACTTGTAATAATAATAAAAAAATGTTTGGGTCTGCTTGATGCTCTGAGTGTGTGGGGTGGTGGTGGGGATGCTATGTTTGTGTCAAACATTCTGCAGATTAAGATAATTCCTATCCCCCTGATTTCTCCAACTGACGTTCAATTTCAACTGCAAACACCACAGAACTTGGGTGCATTGCTGAGATGGAATTGGGAGTCACATTGGTCCTGACTGCTGAGCCTCTTCTCACTGTTTCCCCCAGCTTCTCTGAGAGTTTCCTTGCTGAGTGGGGCTGTCTGATGATAGTTGAAAGAGAAAAAAACATAAAGAAGAGGCAGGCATCTCTGTGCGGCAGGAAGCGGCATTGAAATCTCTTGCTTTTTCTCTCCAGTGCTGCAGGGAACTCTAGAAGAGGTTTGAAAAACAAGACAAATAGAGGTTCGGAACTGAATGTATTCTCCTCCCCACAATCAAATCCTGAGGTGCTTTAAATCGAAATTGAACGTCAGTTGAAGAAGGCTAGGATAAAGGAGTTATCTTAATTTGGCTTGGCACATGCACACCCAGTCAGTGAACTAAGCAACCCCCTTTGGTTTTTATTATTGCAGATCTAGCATATCAGAGCTGTGGGGAAAAATTAATACTGTTAACTAACTGTGATTGACGGGTAGGAGAAAATAATAATAATAATAATAATAATAATAATAATAATAATAATTTATTATTTATACCCTTTCCATCTGGCTGAGCTTCCCCAGCCACTCTGGGCAGCTTCCAATAAAACACTAAAATACAGTAACGCATCAAACATGAAAAGCTTCCCTAAACAGGGCTGCCTTCAGATGTCTTTTAAAAGTCTGGTAGTTGTTGTTCTCTTTGACATCTGATGGGAGGGCGTTCCACAGGGTGGGTGCCACTACCGAGAAAGCCCTCTGCCTGGTTCCCTGTAACTTGGCTTCTCGCAGTGAGGGAACCGCCAGAAGGCCCTCAGTGCTGGATCTCAGTGCCTGGGCAGAACGATGGTGGTGGAGACGCTCCTTCAGGTATACAGGACCGAGGCCGTTTAGGGCTTTAAAGGTCAGCACCAACACTTTGAATTGTGCTCGGAAACGTACTGGGTATTTGTCAACAGCCAAAAATGAAAACAGAAAAATCAAATCTAAATGATCTGTTTGTGGGATTTTGTCCCCATGTGGACACAGCTCTAAACAAATTTCATTGTGGGAATTAAACTGGCCCTGTTCTCTCCACTTATCTCAGGCTAATCCAGGCAAGAAATCTAGCAATTGCATGATAATACATACAATCTGTTCGCCAAGATGTCTGAAGCAACTGAGTTTATTGGATTAAGAGAGAATAAGCCATTCTTTTCTCTTTCAGATCTCATAAGAGAATAATATAACAACCTTTTTAAAATGAAAAATGAGTGAGACTTCAGGAATTAAGGATAGTATATATTTATGGTAATTGTGCCAAACATTTTCCCCCCAGTATGGATGTTTCTTATTCCATTAATCTTGCTTATGATACTTATTCCAACTGTGATATGTCTTTATGCTGACTGAGATTTATATGTTAAGTTGTTTGTGTGCTAATTATTTCTCCTATTTAGTTCATTAAATTTATGCACTACACGATTTTAAAGAAAAACCTCAAAGCAGTTTACAAGATTACGATACTTAAAAAACTTGTGGAACAGTAATTACAGTGGTACCTCGGGTTACAAACGCTTCGGTTACAAATGCTTTGGGTTACAAACTCCACTAACCCGGAAGTAGTTGCTCCGGGTTGCAAATTTTGCCCCAAGATGAGAACGGAAATCGCACGCCGGCAGCGGGAGGCCCCATTAGTGAAAGTGCGCCTCAGGTTAAGAACGGTTTTGGGTTAAGAACAGACCTCCGGAAAGAATTAAGTTTGTAACCCGAGGTACCACTGTAATTGTGTTTCCTGCTGCTCAATTTCCTGCTTGGCAGGGGGTTGGACTCGATGGCCCTTGTGGTCTCTTCCAACTCTATGATTCTATGAATTTCTCCACCTGGGGTACAGCTGACCCTGTAAACATGCAGTTTGTTCCTGTGTCTTTGGAAAGGACCTGCCCATCTAAACTGGACAGGGGGAGTTTCTGCAAAAGCGTTCCTGTTCTACTGAGTCATTGGCTGGGCAGCACGTTAGCCCTGACCCTCTACATTTCTGAAAACTCCTTCAGGACTGCCTTCCTGGATAAACTCCTATCTCACCTCCAACAGTTCCTTATAGCGCAGTCTTGGCACTGTCTTGCCCGTTGCCTTCTTTGGCATATATATATACTGAGTCACACTGAATACAGTCAAATAAATATTGTGAAACCCCATCTTTTTGTCCAAGAAAAGACAAAAGGAATCATAAAGTTTCCCAAGGGAAGTCAAGTAGAAATAACTCACCGTTTTGTCAATGGTAATTCCTTCTAACTCAAGGATTAGAATGCTTACATTGACAGGTCATCTAGGGTGAATCCATTTTCCTGAGAATGTCCTGGTTTTTACCTCAGGTTCATTAACTTGTGGGAACAGGCCCAGCTAACAACAACTACTGCCAAATATGCAAACTGAATGAACTGGTAGGGAATAAGAAGGGGTGGGTGGGACGAAATACCATACCGCTAAACAGTCGTGATTTGAGTGGGACACCCTTGGATTACAGAAGCCATCCTTGCTTCTCATTGGATCACAGAATGTTCCTTTTTTAGGTCTTGTGCCATGACGCCGGATCAAAAGGTACTCGTGTTTTTGGCCAAAAGACAATTGAGAGGGCTAGACCAAAACACTAGAATCCTGGTTTTTATCAGCAGGATGTTGGAGGGTATGAGATACTTCTTTCTAACCTCTTCTGGGTATACGGGGGAGATTTTATATATAATTGGCCAAGCAATTTCAGGCCAAAGTAGACTGACCCAGTTTTGCTATTCTCTCCTTTACCCTCCCAGTTTTATGGTGATATAATAAAAGTATGCAAAGTTCACCCACATTTCCACTTGTCCCACAGCTTTTCCCTAGGAAAACCCATTGTTTACAATTGAACTGGAACAAATACCTGCAGAATGTTCTGATTCAGCAGTAAACAGTGGGTTTTCCTGGGAAAAGTGGCGGTACAAATGAAAAACCTTTACCAGGAAATAGGGAGAGATTCATGGCAGGCATCCCTTCTGCTTAATGGTCTTGGATTATTCAACTGGTTGGCAATACATTAACAGACCATCATTGAGCAAAGATTTTCATGGAAATTAGACATGATGTCCACAGATGCAGTAAACAGAATATTTCCACAGATTAAGACAGCTAGAATGAAGCTCATAGATGACTTAATCCAACCCCCACTAATGAGACGCAACACATCTTTTGCAAAGGTTAATCTTACAAGAAATCAAATTAGAGTTTCCCAAGCAGACCACAACAGGAATGACTGAAGTTATTCAGTTCCACAGAAGCCTTTCACACAGTGCATGATGTTCTGGGATGGTGGAATGTCATAGGATCAAATAACTGATTCTGTGAAGCTGGAAATGTTTGAAATATGGCAGTCCTACTCAGCCAAAGCGTCTGAAACAGATGACCATCCAACCTCTGCTTAAAAATCTCCGCTGAAGGAGAATCCACAACCTCCTGAGAGAGTCCATTCCACTGCTGAACAGCTCTTAACGCCACAAAGTTCTTCCTAATGTTTACTTGGGATCTCCTTTTGTGTAACTTGAAGCCATTGGTTCAAGTACTACTGACTAATTTAGATCCATCACAACCTGCAACATAACTGGCACCTAAGTAACAGTCTCCTCTCGCTCATTAATTTTACAATTCTTTAAGTAAAATGGAAATTAAACACAGGTCCATTTTTTAAAAAAAGGTGATTCTTTGAGTTAAACACAGAGGGAAAAGATGTCTTTTAAAAATGCTAAACAGGTTGCACTCGTCCCTCTGCTTCAACCAATTTTGACTGTGATAGGAATTTTATGGTCTTAGATACATGGTAATGTTCATAACCGCACATACATAGATCAACACAGGAAGGCCAACCTGGAACCATTTTGATTCCTAAACTGAGCAAATGTTTTCTCTGCAAGGTCAAACTGGAAAAGCCTCCCCATTGTCTTTTCCTTCGCAGGTCCTGTCTTGGGGTTATGTCTGTGTTTGAATAAGTATTTATCACTACAAAAGACTGGCCAGGCTACCAAGGAAATCCAATCAAGTAACCTGCCAGACAGGAGATAAACAAGGACAAGAGAAAAACAACATTTAAATTTCTGTGATGTAGATGGGATGTATCTGAGGGGTGGTCTTAGGTTACACCCCTTCTGTGATGTATGTATAATGTTTCTGGGGGTGGTCTTGATCTACAGGATGGGAATTTCAAGTCTTTATAAGCCCTTGCACAGCATTTTTGTTGGTCCTCCTCTTTTCCTGCATGTAAGGGGAGCACCCTGTTGCAACAGATCAATAAAGATCAAGCTTACTAGCTGCTTTGCTTCTCAATATTCTCTGGTTGGCCTCTGTTATTCTCTCCTACCAATAGGAAACCGATGTAAGGACTCTATATGGGCTCTTGGATACCCCATAAGGAAAAAGGGCATATTTTTATTTACAACAGACCATCAACTTGCAATGCCATTTATTTTCTTTTTGCCATTCTCTCCCTGTAAATATAAGCTTTATTTATTTATTTCTCTCTTTTTTTGGGGGGGGGAGGCAAATGTCTAATCTGAGGCTCATGGTTATGCTCCTGCCTCACGGACCACAAGCTGCAATCTAGGTTTGTTTTTGATTACAGTTCTTGGATGAGGAGCAGAGAGCTTAACCCAAAACCTGGGTTTGGACAACATGCTAAGCCAAACCTTAGCATTTTTGCTCAGGCTGACTAATTCCCTTCTTTCCTCGCCTATAAAAATCCAAGTTTGTTCCTTTTTTTACTTAAAGCTGCTGATTCCCATAGCTCGATGAACCGCTCTTTTAAATGAAGAATTTCTTTTCCAATACAATGTCAACTCTAAGACTCTAATACACAAGGACGCAGCAACAAAGCCAAACAAAGCCTCATTTTCTGAAAGGAATGTGGAAAAAGCACTCTAAACAAACCATGGAAAGCCATTAGCCCAGAGTCCCAGGGCAGGCTAGATGGAACCACCAAGCGGCGATTTTGGCAGCCACATTGCAGAAGTGACAAAGATAGCATCTTTCCATGTTTGGCTTTGTTACATGTGTGGAAAGGATGCTTGCAAGAAAATAATCCTTCCAGGAAGAAGGAAGAAGCCTTCAGTTCCAAGAAATGTAGAAGGCAGTTACCAAATTATCCTCAGCAATTGCTCGTCACCTTAGACTGCTTCTTCTAAATTCAGACTGTAAACAACTCATTAGTGGGGTTTTTTTGATGTTGCTCTTGTCAAACTTGCATCTCCTTTCAACAGAAAGAGCAAATACCACTCAGTACCAACACGTGACGCTGAACCACATGGTGGTGGCAACCTCACAAATTATTTTATTGGTCTGGTCCGGGCTTTCTGAGCCACTTAATGTATAATTTGATAACATACAAATTGCCTTGCTTCAAGCAGACCTCAACCTCCAGCATGCTGTTTCTAATTGCAGCAAAACAGATGTCTCTATAACCAGGGTAGACAACAGGAAGACTTCCACATGCTTCAGACTCCAGCTCCTATCAGCTACAGCAAGCATGGCCAGTGCTCAGGGATGATGGGATTTCTGGGTGGGTGGGGCAAGGGGGGTTGTTGCCTCAGCACATGTTCATTGAGGGCACATTTTGCTCCTCATGCTGGCCCTGCCAGCCCCGTACAGTGGTACCTCAGGTTACAGACGCTTCAGGTTACAGACTCCGCTAACCCAGAAATAGTACCTCAGGTTAAGAACTTTGCTTCAGGATGAGAACAGAAATTGTGCGGTGGCAGCAGGAGGCCCCATTAGCTAAGGTGGTACCTCAGGTTAAGAACAGTTTCAGGTTAAGAATGGACCTCAGTCTGGCAGATGAAGATGATGGACTTTTTGGAGCTAGCTGACCTGACTGGAAGAATCTGCGACCAGAGGATTTCAAGAAGACTGGAAGAAATTTAAGGACTATTTGAATAAATATTGTACTATAAATCATTAGAAGTCACTTGAAAGTACCAAATAGGCCTAGGACTAAATTAGGATGTAATTATATAAATGTGATTTAGATGGTAAGAAAAGTGAATATGATAGATAACAGTTGGAAATAGGTTTGTTTAAGAATGATACTGGAAAGCTGTTACATGCAGATACAAGGAAATTCAGAAGGGAGGGAATAGAGGAAGTTAACATGTAATTAAGGTTGGGTTTTTAAAGGACTAAGTTCGTCTTTATTTATTTTTTTATTATTGTGGTGGGTAGGATGGAGTCTTTTGAATTGTTTTTCTTTCTTTGATGTATTTCCCCCCTTTGTTGTTCTGTTATGTGATATTTGTTATGATTGTGGAATATTAATTTTTTTAAAACAAACAAAGAACGGACCTCCAGAACGAATTAAGAACCTGAGGTACCACTGTACTGCTTTGCGAGTCCGATCCCACACCCTAGGCTCACAAAGCAGAGTGGGGTGGGCAGGGGGTCAGGAGCACGACGTCAGGGACTGGGCAGGGGAGGAATGGTGGAGACTGCCTCCCCAGCCTGACCCTTCCTGTTCAGAATTACAACAGGGGTTTGAGGGAGGTCACAGATCAGAGGCAGATGAGGGGAAAGCTAATGGGAGAGAAGGAGGAAAAAGCACGAGAGTGGGGAACAGCTGATGGACACAGTGTCTTTAGAACAGACCCTCCTCTCCCAGAACCCGGCGGGCATTGAAAGTAGGAGAGCAGAGAGCTCAGAGGCAGAAGGCACATTTCAGCAACTGTTGTGATGATGCATAATGGGAGAGAGGGAGGGGATGGAGACTCACTTGGAGCAACCCCATTATTCCAAGAGGCCACATTCCCAAGCCTCTCTCTGTGAATATTGTATAAAAAGCATTGGTAAGAACAACCATAGGCAAACTCGGCCCTCCAGATATTTTGGGACTACAATTCCCATCATCCCTGACCACTGGTCCTGTTAGCTAGGGATCATGGAAGTTGTAGTCCCAAAACATCTGGAAGGCCGAGTTTGCCTATGCCCGGGTAAGACAACCTTCCTTGTCTTATTCATTCCTGGCAACCTATCTTGGGGGTTGAATCCTCTGATCCCTGACACATGCACCCTTCAAATCAGATGGATTTGAATGGCATGTGCCTGCTCTGCTGCATTCTCCTCACATCGCCTGATGACAGGACAGCATGAGAAGAATGCAATAGCCATGCAGCCTTTGACCCCATCTTTGCAAAGTGAGGGTGAGGCTGAGATCAGAGGGTGCATGGCTGTTGCATGCTTCTTATGCCACCCTCCCCAAGATCATCCCAGCCTTGCAAAGCAGATCGGGGCTGGGGTCACACTGGTGGCGAGGGCTGGTGCACCCTGCCTTCCTGGTATGCACACATGCTCTCACCCCTTGGGCACCATGAAGACATGCTCCACCACTGCCAGAGAAAGATTGGAAGAAATACGATGCAGTTTTACTGCAAGAAACCAGTTCTCATCAGTTGTCTAGATGGGGCTTCCCAGCAGTGAGCAGGAAGAGCAGGCAAAGGCAAACTCCGCCCCTCCAGATGTTTGGGACTACAGCTCCCATAATCCCTGACTACTGGTCCTGTTAGCCAGGGATGATGGGAGTTGTAGTCCCAAAACATCTGGAGGGCTGGAGTTTTCCTATGCCTGAGGAAGAGGGGGAAAGCACCCAGGACCCAGCTATATAGCTGCAAATAAAACACTTTGAATGTGTTGTAAAATGCAATATACAATTGTGACACTAAATGTTAACTGTGAGCTGGAGCAGATTTAATGCATTTTTAAGAACAATTTTTTGAAAAAGCATTTTTCACAATATTTTTAACATGTTTGTAGATTCCACCCAAGATCAGTAGAACAGAGTATTTAAAAAAAGATAAAAATAAATCACCACCATCTTTGTTTACAACGCCTGCCCAAGGAGCTTTAGCTTGGAAACAAATTGAGCTAAATGAACATCTTATTTCTTTAATCACCGGAGCCTGTCTTCTTTCTGTTCTCAGGGCTGGCCCAAGACATTTTGGCACCTGAGGTGAACCACAAAATGGCATATCACCCAGATCTTCCAGCCAGGGCTGAGTGAGGATCTATATCAAGAACAATGGGGCGGGAATTATGATCTACAATGGGACCTGCTGCTCCTGTGGATCCAGCCACCTGAGGCAGTCGCCTCACCTTGCATCCGGTCCCATCTGTTCTGCTTCCTTCGAATCAGACATAAGTTGCTCTGAGCACTTTGGAGGAACACAAACCAGAAATATGGGCCAAAATCCCAAACAGCTGTGCTTCCAGTGTGGTGTAGTGGTTAAGAGCAGTAGACTTGTAATCTGGTGAACTGGGTTCGCTTCCCCGCTCCTCCACATGCAGCTGCTGGGTGACCTTGGGCCAGTCACACTTCACTGAAGTCTCTCAGCCCCACTCACCTCACAGGGTGTTTGTTGTGGGGGAGGAAAGGAAAGGAGAATGTTAGCCGCTTTGAGACTCCTTAGGGTAGTGATAAAGCGGGATATCAAATCCAAACTCCTCCTCCTCCTCTTCCCATGGGCTTAAATACAACTATCTCTATTTCTATCTCTGCTGTGCCTGTCTGGAAAATCTGGCCTTTCAGTGCATCATTCTGGATTTTATAGGCATTAATTTGCATGCTTCTGCTTTTAGTGATTTTTTTAACCCCTTAATGGTAGTATGGGAATGATCCATATGTGCAAAGCTTTCATAATCCTGACACACAAACCTTAATTGTCCTTTGGGCAAGCCACTCAGTATCTCTGTGACTCACTTCCCCTTTCATAAAGTGAGTATTATAGTAGTACAGTCCTGTCTCAAATGATTAGGAAGGCGGTGACTTAATTTTAGGACCTTGGGTGTCCTCCAGCCCAACCCTCAGAGGCGTCTTTCCCATAGGGCTTAGTGGTTCATTGCGCCAGGGCACTGGCCTCTCAGGGGTGCCCCAGTGAGTGGGGGAGCGGTGCGGCTTTTCCGGCAGCCTCCCCTTTCCCTGCACCTGCCAGCTGCGCCTTGCCAACCATATGGCTGGCAGGCGTGCAGCGCTCTCTTTCTCTCTCTCTTTCACCTGCCCACCCTTTGGGGAGAGGGAGGCAAGCGATGCTGAGGTGGAAGCAGAGTGCGATGAGGAGGGAAGAAGAAGAAGAAGAAGAGAGGCGCCCCCCCCGACTTGCCCCCTTTCTTCCTCCTCTAGCCAGCCCGCAGAGCCTCCAAGCTGGGTTTGCAGCCTTCCTTGCAGGGTCCCCTTGCCCGTCCTGTTCAGCTACATCTAGCCTGAGCTGTGAGTAGCAGCAGCTGCTGCCCTGGTTTCTCTCTCTCCCTGGAATCGTGCCCTGTGTTTAATGTTACGGGCAACTCTATTCCTGGGAAGGGAAGCCTCCTCCCTTCACTCTTCTTCTTCTTCTTCCTGGGGGGGGGGCTCCTTTTCCACCCCCAAGGTCCCTAGAGGTTGTAAAGCACGCCAGATAATTTAGCACCGACCCCATTCATTCCAGCAGCTGGCCATCACCCACTCACTCCAAGCCCTGCGAAAAATATCATCACCATTATTTATTACTACTACTACGGTGGTACCTCGGGTTACAGACACTTCAGGTTACATATGCTTCAGGTTACAGACTCCGCTAACCCAGAAATAGTACCTCGAGTTAAGAACTTTGCTTCGGGATGAGAATAGAAATCGCACAGTGGCAGCAGGAGGCCCCATTAGCTAAAGTGGTGCTTCAGATTAAGAACAGTTTCAGGTTAAGAACAGACCTCCAGAACGAATTAAGTACTTAACCCGAGGTACCACTGTACTGCTACTGCTACTAGTACTACTACTACAGCCCTCCACCCATAGATATCAGGGCGGCTCACAGCCGGAAACTACGGTGCTACGCACATGCTAAAAACTAGAACAAAGGCAAACCAAACCAAGCCAGCAACGCTCTTTCTCCCTTATTTGTGAAACAAGCCTGTTAATTGCCTATCCAACTAAAAAAAAAAGGCACTGAAGGTTTTTGAGATCAATGCAAGCTAAAAAGCATTGCAGGGGGTTGGGCTAGATGACCCGCAGGGTCCCTTCCAATTCCACATTTCTCTGAAAAACACACACACACAACCCAACTATGGTCCCTCTGCAGTCCTCGCCCCAAGCAACTGTGTGAGAGACTTGCTCCCCAGAAACTGTGCCTCGTCTTGCTACCTGTGGTTTTTGGTCTCTCGTCAGCCCCCTCCCCACAATCTATTCATATTCCTTTCTCCCTAATCTCCAATATTACATTTTCCTCTGGTTAAAAAAGAAAGCCCTAATTCCCAACTGTGTTTCTTGCTGCAGTCCTACTGTCTACTCAGAAGTAAGGTCCTATTAGATTCAGCAGGGCTTACTCTCAGGTAAGTGCAGTTAGGGCTGCAGCCTTTGTGACCCAAGTTTGGGGTCCTTTTTAGGTTCTGGATGTCACTGCTTTACACCCACCCACCCCCAATATTTGAAAATGTCATCTTTGTACATAAACACAAATTGGCCGGGAACTTCATTGTCTGTTGTTTAAATAAATTAATAAAGACACAAACTGGTGATTCCTTTAACTTTTTGTTATGTGGTGATTTAAATCATGAGGATGAATTAGAAGAACTGCTGAGTCTTGAATGAGTCTTGCTTTGGAACTGAGGACTTAATTAGATTTTCTTCTGCCTTTTCATTTTATTTTAGTTTATCTTCATTTGCTCTAAGGGCTTGTTAAAAAAAGGTCAACAATTCTGGGGAACCTTTCCTAAAAAAGGTCAACAACTTTGGGGTCCCCCCCCTTAAAAGAGGTCAACAACTCTGGGAAAGGGGGGACAGAGGGATCTTTGCACCACAGCACCCGATATGCTTAAGATGGCCCTGCCAACCCTCCTTGCTCAGTACAGGTTCTGCAATGTATGGCTATAACTACAGCATTTCTGACAGGTGACGCTGCCTGTCCTCTGCTTAAATACCCCCAGCATAGGAGTGTTCACAGGTAGCCTGCTGTGTCCTTAACGTCAGGTGGTTTCGGCTCACGTTTCACCAAAATTTGCTTCTCTAACCCACTGGTTCTAGTCCAGCAATAGTAAGCAAGATACATGCTGTTTGCGTGTTTACCTATCCTGTGGCTGTGGTTGTGTGAAAGGGAAAGTGAGGCTGCATTTGATGGCCCTCCCCGTATCACATCCCACACCCGGCTTCCCATGTGTTAAGGTGAAGACCTGAAGAGGGGAGCATACACTACATTTGTAGGTTCCTCACATGATCTAGAACCGAGATAATGTTGAATGTCCAATTAGGGCTGCAACCCAGCAATGTAGGGATGCAGGTGGCGCTGTGGGTTAAACCACAGAGCCTAGGACTTGCCGATCAGAAGGTCGGTGGGTCGAATCCCCGTGACGGGGTGAGCTCCTGTTGCTCGGCCCCTGCTCCTGCCAACCTAGCAGTTCGAAAGTGCAAAGTAGATAAATAGGTAACACTCCAGCGGGAAGGTAAACGGCATTTCCGTGCGCTGCTCTGGTTCGCCAGAAGCGGCTTGGTCATGCTGGCCACATGACCCGGAAGCTGTCTGCGGACAAACGCCGGCTCCCTCAGCCAATAAAGCGAGATGAGCGCCGCAACCCCAGAGTCGGTCACGACTGGACCTAATGGTCAGGGGTCCCTTTACCTTTTACCCAGCAATGACAAGGAATGCTCCAAAGGTATTGATCTACTCAGATACCAAGTCACTCTACAGAAGAGCAGCTACAGTTGTTTTGGAATGTATGTTATCTTGGAAGGCAAAAGAAAAATAGTACAAAGTTTGAGGCAAAAGCTAAGAGTGGAAGAACCAACTTGAGTGTTTGTGGAGCTGTATCCGTTGCGTGTATCAAAATGACTAAATCGAATGAACATGTTCCATGATCCAACTGTGGTAGCACAGGGATGACTGATGGCTTTTAAAAGAGGACTAGGTAAATTCATGGAGGAAAAGGTTATCAATGACTACTAGTAGCAGTGCCAACTTGAATAAAATATGGGGGGGGGGGGACCAGTCACAAGATGCAGCAGGCACACACCAGACAGGTTATAGTGAGTAATTGGGAAAATGCAAAAGTGCTAAGGGTGAACCAATGGAGGGGAAAAAATGAAAAATATCATAATCTAACTGTGAATATACATAAAATGAAAGGGTTTAAGGTCAGTGAGGAGGAGGAGGATTGGTGTGTGAAAGTATTGAATTATTTGGGCAGGTTTGAACAATTTGGGGCAATTAAAATGTCAAAAGTTAAATAAACCTTGTGGAGGGAGGCGTGTTAAGGTATATAGAATTGTACATATGGTTGATTTGAATATGTTATTATTGATTATGTATACCCAATGTATCAGCTGCCTGGGGGTTTTCACTGTGTTTTGGTTGTTGGGGGGGGGGGAATCAAAAAATCAATGACTACTAGTAGCAGTGCGAACTTGAATAAAATATTGGGGGGGGGGGGAGGTAAGCCCTGTCCTGCATAATCAGTCACAAGATGCAGCAGGCACACACCATTTGAATGGCAATGCCCATAAACTTGGGAGGAGGGTTGGCCCCCACAAATATTTTATTGGGGGGGGTTGAAGGGTCCTCGGTCCATAGAAGTTGGCTCCTAGGATTACTAGCCATGATGACTATGTTCCACCTTCATGGTCAGAGGCAGCAATGCTTCTGAATATCAATTGTTGGAAACTGCAGGAGAGACGAGAGTGCTCTTGCAGTCGATACTAAACTAGATAGGTCATTGAGCTGATCCAACAAGGCTCTTATTGTGTAACTAGTTTCTGCTGAGAGTCCAGGGCTGTAATATTTCTGGTGGGTAAGTTATAGGTTAGCAGGGACGTGGGTGGTGCTGTGGGTTAAACCACAGAGCCTAGGACTTGCTGATCAGAAGGTCGGCGGTTCAAATCCCCACAACGGGGTGAGCTCCCGTTGCTTGGTCCCTGCTCCTGCCAACCCAGCAGTTCGAAAGCACGTCAAAGTGCAAGTAGATAAATAGATACTGCTCTGGCGGGAAGGTAAACGGCGTTTCTGTGCGCTGCTCTGGTTCGCCAGAAGCGGCTTAGTCATGCTGGCCGCATGAGCCGGAAGCTGTATGCCGGCTCCCTCGGCCAATAAAGTGAGATGAGCGCCGCAACCCCAGAGTCGGTCACGACTAGACCTAATGGTCAGGGGTCCCTTTACCCTTTTAAAGTTATAGGTTGAGTGCTCCCCAATGTAAATAGGTAAGTAAGAAAGAAAATAATGAACCTCCTAGAAAACATGTACGAATTGGACAGCAGTGGGTGAGAGCTAGCATTCTGCAGGCAAGGTCTTTGAAATGGGGAGGAAATTTCATGCAAGTGGTTCCCCACCTGGCAGTCCTGATTATGTAGAGGAGCTCTTAATCGCGGATCTTACTCACAGAATGTAGCCAGAATGACAAAGTGCTTTACAGCACCCATTAACTAAAGACATTAAAGGCAACCTGACAATACAAATTATGTCCATGAAAAATGGATATTTTGCTTGCATAATTATGGGAGGTTTAGGCTAGAGTGATGGGGGCAGGTGGGAATGCAATCAAATTACATCCGACTGTGGCTGCTAAGAACTGTTGTTCAGCCACCCTTTTCTTTTCCATTTGATAGTGTGAGAGGAATCTGAATTATTCTAATTAGCACACAAAAGTTCTCTAGCAGAAGATTCGGCATAAATGACAACTCCTTGCAAAATGCCAGAGTGGGGAAAACAAACAGGACTGCGTGGGATAATATTGTATAAACAATCAATTATGTTGTCGTTCAGAGCTTCTTTAAATATTTTAATGGACCACGTAATATTGGATTATTATTATTTTTTTAAAAAAACTGATTATCTTTTTAAGGGAGATTCTGTAAGATGTGGGAACTTGTATCTTTTCTTCATAGGCTGAAAACTAGCTGTGGGGGTGGGTTGATTTTGAGCTAACAAAATCTGGAGAGGAAAGTTAACTAGTGCTCTTCCACTCCTGAGAGCAGAATCAGAGGTTGCTTTTCATCTTTAAACATCCTCCCCCAAACCCCTAACTGTGGGCCATGTTTACTCAGTCTGCAAGATACACGAACCAGCTCAGTGGCAGATTTATACTGGACAAGGTCTTATGTCAAGTCACCACTCAAGGTTACTGATGGGGTCCTCCAGAAAGAGCTCTCTTGCCTGTCTTAGGATCTGAGCAAGTTAATATACGGAGAGGCTTTTCTTCAAGTATTTGGGTCCCAGCCAGTGGTTACTAGCCATAATGGCTGTCTCCTCCATCCTCAGTCAGAGGCAGGAGGCACCTAAATTTCTGGGAATCACAAGTGGGGTGTGTGCTGTTGTGCTCAGTTTCTGCTCGTGGGCTTCCCATGGGTATTTGGGTGGCCACTATAAGGACAGGGCATGGGATGAGATGACCTGATCCACCAGGCTCTTTTTATGTTCAGAAGCTGTTACGGGCTTTATATGTCAACAGCAGCACCTTGAAGTGGGCTCGCTAGCACACAGGCAACCAGCAAAACTCTTATAAAACCAGTGTTATATGGTTATAATAAGACGTGGTGGCTTCATTATGCACTAGCTGCAGTTTTCAAACAGTCTTCAAGGGCCGCCCCACATACAGTACATTATAATAATATAAACATTTCATTCATTCATTCACTCACATGATTTTTATCCTGTCCTCCCTTCCCTTAGGAGCCAAGGGTGAGATTACGATAATATATAACATGTAACCTAAACACACACACACAGAGGTTCGGATCATAAAAAATATTTAAAAGAGAAGTAAATCAGCTAAGCAGACCATAGTTTGGGTAGCACACACTCTGTTGTCAATCATTCAAAGGCCTAAGTAAAAAAAAATTTCAATTCTCATTTAAATGAGTCAACCGTGGGGACAACTTGAATGATCCCTGGAAGAGAGTTCCACAAGTGTGTGTGTAGACACAGAAAAGGCTTTATCTCAAGTCACTTGCATATATTGCAGATCTGTGATGCTGCAAAACAGGAATCATGTCTGGAAGGATATAGGAGGATACAAAATTGTACTGCAAAACCCTTCAAATTAGTGGCTACTTTAAGAACAATTCTTTATTCAGCCAATCAGCACATGCAGTAATGTGCATCGCCTGGATGTGCTTTAACTAGTAAGGTGCTTTTCATAAGCAGTGCATCAGTCATTTTCTGTCCACCAAGCAGGTGCACTTGTGCCAGCCATATTAATTTGGCTGACAACATGGGAACAAACCACAGTAACCACCCAACCGTCTCCAGATGTTTCTTAGCATCATAACAGTGTTCATGATATTAGAGAAAGACCCAAATATTACAAAACCCCACAGGCTATTTCCATTGGATCAGCTCTCATTGCACAGTCAGGTATGCAATAAGTAAACCTGGATGGCAATACATGTTGCTATCCTATCATGGGCACATTGTTGTTTAAGTACAATGCGGACTGGATACACACACTGGTGGAGGAAGAGGAGTGGGGGTGGAGGAAGAGGAGTGGGGGTGGAG
>JAXCMG010000039.1:16107239-16193738 GCA_034642415.1 Podarcis siculus
GTGGGGGTGGAGGAAGAGGAGTGGGGGTGGAGGAAGAGGAGTGGGGGAGAGCACACTGCCCCTGGCAGCGCGATCCCAGTGGGGTTGCCATCACGGCTGCCCCCCCGTGCTCGGCACCACGCCCCCAGGATGCGTGCCAGCCACGCCCCCGCCTGCTCTACGCCCCCCCCCGGTGCCAGAGCATGAAGCTCCGCCACTGCACACACACACATTTTATTCTATAATCAATGGAGGCTGAGCATGCATTTTTTCCATGTAGTCCACACACAGTCTAGATCTATTGCATATTTGTTGCCCCTGAAAAATGCTTCTCAAGAAATGGGTTTCATTCCAAAGATTGAAGCTCATTGCAGATTGATTCTGCATTACCCTGCAGTGTGTCCATTTGAAAACAGATGGCAGTGGAACAGAAGCCATCAGAAGATGGTGGACTCCCATACAATCTGAGATTTTATGCAATCTCAACGAAAACATGCACGGCAGCTGGCTATCCAACCTCTGCTGAAAAAACATCCTAGGAAGGAGAATCCACCATCTTCCAAGGGAGTCCGTTCTACTGTCAAACAGCTCTTACTGCCAGAAAGTTCCTGATGTTTAGTCAGAATATCCCATCTCATAACTTGAATCCCTTGGTTCAGGTCCTACCCCCCCAGAGCAAAAAACAACAACCCAAGCTTGCTCCATCTTCCCTGTGAAAGACCTTTAGATATTTGAAGATGGCTAATGGAAGTTTTTAAACAGAAGTAGGGTAGCCATCTGTCATGGAGGCTATAGGTGTGATTCCTGTAGGGGGTTGGAATAGATGACCATTGGGATTGCTTCCAGCTCTACAATTCTATGATTTCATGATTCACCTGTGCATGCGCTGTCATCTGTGCATGTGCAAAAGCTGAATCGTGGCTTCCATTTTTGAATTGTAGGGAAGCTGGATTGGAAAAAAAAGTGCATCAAAGTAGAGTATTTCTCTACATGATACAGATGAATTATTGCTAAGGGTATCTTAAAAACAAAACAAAAAAACCAGTGGTGGGATTGGGCTGGAACAAATGTTCATGTGGACACAACCCTTAGACATTCTTCAAGATGCAGGAGAGTTGCTCATGGATAGACAATTCACAAGGGAGTAAGTCCCATAGAAGAAAGCTCCACTGAGTTCCAAGTACAGTGGTACCTCAGGTTACATATGCTTCAGGTTACATACGCTTCAGGTTACAGACTCCGCTAACCCAGAAATAGTGCTTCAGGTTAAGAACTTTGCTTCAGGATGAGAACCGAAATCGTGCTCCGGCGACGCAGCAGGAGGCCCCATTAGCTAAAGTGGTGCTTCGGGTTAAGAACAGTTTCAGGTTAAGAACAGACCTCCGGAATGAGTTAAGTACTTAACCTGAGGTACACATACTTAGGATCCAGCTGTTCACCTCTCAACCACCTCTTTGCCTTCCTTCAGTATTTATTTCACACTTCTGTCCTTGAACTGCCTCCCTGGTACATGATTTATTGGAAGAAAAACCCGTGGTTGTTTTTATGACTGTAGTAATCTGTTCCTCACCTGCTTTATTTCCTTGTTTTATTATCTTGGTACATTTGTATTTGTTAGGACATGTGCTCACTTTCTCATTTTGCTCACCTGGGTGAGACGTGCACTTTTTATAGCATGCTTGTAAAATCCCCTTTATGGCTTCCAAAGGGCTGTGAAAGGCTGTGTGGGAAAGAGCCAAGGCCCCAGCAGCCCTTCTCTGGCAAATCCCATTGCTGCAACTGACACCCCACCCACAACCCTCTTTACAGTTAGGGGTCTTTAGTCTCCATATTCCCAGTTGCCAGGTGGAGGGGCTGACATCACCTCACCTCAGAGTAGGCCCAGGGACTGATGGCCCAGAAATGAAAATCAGACTTTAATAGGATCACAGATACATGCAGCATTGCAAGATCTGGTGTTTATCAGAATGTGCAGTGTGGAGAACCTTTTGTGCTCGCTTTTGACACAGCAGTCCTGGAATCTGGAGCAACTGATAGCATCTCCTGTAGCGTCAGAAAGGTGTACGGGTTAAGTGAAAAGTATTCTTTCAAAAATGGTTTGGCCTGGAAGATCTTGATGGGTCAGCCAACTCATGATTGTGGGCTGTTCAAACTGGATGCTCAAGTTTACCCAAGGCACACCTCCAATTCCTGAGGTTGTCTCGGCAGCCTTGATCTTTATCGGCCTGGCACTTCCCACAAAAGGAACTCTGGCCAAGACACGGTTTCTTCATCCAGGTTTCATTGCTGGTTCCATCCAGGCTAAGTAACAAGCTTCATGGAAATGGTGGGTCCAGCCAAAGTTAAATGCATGTAAGTACTATTGTTTGGATGTGTGAGAGAATTAAAAAAATGTGCCCTCTCTTCTGCTGGAAATGCCAAGAGAGGAAAATTGGACTGAAGTCACTACTGATAAAAACAAAAGTATGTGCAAAACAATTTTGTAAAAACTTACACAATAAACTTCTATTTAAAAGAGGTATGGGGAACCTGTAGCTCTACAGATGTTTCTGGACAAATCCCTTGACCATTGTTTGCTTGTTGGTTGGTTGGTTTAGTATATTTATCTACTGTTTCAAACTTAATAACTATGCAATTTACAAAATAATGAAACTGAAAACTAAAATTTGCAATGCAATATAAAACAATAAAATCCCCCTGAAAAACAAAAACATAGCAGTATATTTTGAAAACATCTTAAAAGTCAAGGATTCCTTCCTTCTCCAGCCTCCCTCTTGCCAAGGGACATCGTGATTCACAATATACAAGATTCACCCCAAAACACATATACATTGCACCCACATTCTGTCTTATTTAAACAAATCATACAGTATCTACTTGTCAGGAGTAGGTCAGCAATAAAGAAAAACACTGGAGCCATTGAAGTTAACTCTTTCTTCAGGGAAACGAAAACAGTGCAGGCCTAGTGGTCACAACAACTCTTCCCAGTATGTCTTGCCCCAAAGAGGCAACTGCAAGGACTGAAGGTCCCCACCTTCCCACCTCTCTCTAAGGATCCTTCCTTGGTTCCTTCCCCAGCAGCCTAAGGCTCCATCATCTTGTCTCATCATCCCACCCTCTTCATTTCTCTGTATATTCTGGGAGACCAGTGGAGAGGGGAGCTGGTCGCAGCAGATGAGGAAGATTCCCTAGATTCTTCAGCAACCTGCCTCATCTCTGTCGCCTGGTCCCTCTCTTCTCCCGCCTTTGAGTCTGGACTGCTCTCTTCCTGGTCACTAAACCCTGTTGCCTCTTCAGCTTCTGACACCTCCTCCTCCCTCTTCTCACTCATCATTGTCCCACCACCAATCCCTACCTCAGAGCCTTCTTGCCTGGCCCAGCTGGTTCCTCCCACCACTCCTCTCCATCCAGCCACTCCACAACTCCTTCAATATCACTCACCCCATTCTATTCCACCTCAAGTCACTCCAATATCTCCTTCTCAATCACCAAACCACTGCCACCAATTATTGTTATTGCTCCAATAAAAATATATTGCAAAACCCACAATGAGACAATGAAACCATTCACTGGCAGAACCATAAAAGAATGTAGAAACAAATGGCTGCCTGTTAGTTGCATGGCTATATTGTTCCTGACAGCCATCTGGCTCTCACCCAGGTGAGTTTAACCCACCCAAGGATGGGTGGAACTGCACACCCACTCCCTGGTGCCCCTTCCTCTAATCTAGGAGTGTCCTGTCGACATTTCAATTTGCACACAAGACGCTCCATTAGTCATGCTGTTGGATTTAAAACATATCTAAACTAAAGTAACTACAGTGGTACCTCGGGTTACAGATGCTTCACGTTACAGACTCCGCTAACCCAGAAGTAGTACCTCGGGTTAAGAACTTTGCTTCAGGATGAGAACAGAAATCACACGGCGGCAGCGGGAGGCCCCATTAGCTAAAGTGGTGCTTCAGGTTAAGAGCAGTTTCAGGTTAAGAACGGACTTCCGGAACGAATTAAGTTCTTAACCCGAGGTACCACTGTACTAAATGTGCAGCCCAATATTTTCCCTATAAGGACTGGGCCAAGCCTCCCTCCACAGTTTCCCCAAAATATTTTTATATGCCACTGCAATTTATGAGCTGTGCGAGATTCCAGGTGCCGCAGATGTCCTTGCGAGGGTCTGTGTTTACTTTTGGAAATGAGGCACAGCGGAGACCATGGTGTCTTTATGATATATGGTTTATTTACACATATATACAACCTAAGCCCGCAGTTGAGGGGTTCACAGCATTAACACCTCCCCACAAGAGGTTCTGGCTTCTCCCATAGCCACTGCATTGGTTTCAAAACAGACATAAGCATCCTGATTTTTGACTACTTTTCCAGCCCACTCCAGTAACTCTGTTGCTTAACTCTTAACTGCCCTTCTCAACTCTAACCTCCCTAAAATAGTGGCATTGTTATTATGAACTAAACTCAAATGAAGGAGGGAGGAAATCCACTCGTTTGCAAATGAGAGATTTGCCCTTCCGTCCTTTGTCATGCTAACGGCTCTGGCTTTTGACATTTAGCTTAATTAAGGGATTAGCAAAGTCTAGCACACGGCTTCAAAACACACTGGGACTGGGTCTTTCTTAAATACACATACGAGTCTGGCTTTCACCTCCACGGAAATTAGCTTTGACACCCCAAACCTTAATTAAATTCTAGCACCTATTACAATATTCTGCCGAATGGTGCTAATGGAAACACATGGATCGGGACCATGGAGGGGCAAAGGGTTAAAACCCCTTTCTGCAACAATACAGTACCAATTCAGCGCTCTCTCTTGTACACACAGACTGCACCAACTATTTGTGAAGGAAGCAGAATAGCAAACCACATAAGAAGCATAGCATCTAATTTGTTGATGAAGGAAGCCTGTACTAAACTGACCCAATTAGGTCTTGTGTTTCCGCCATCAGAGACTAGACTGACACAGAGCTATGTCTTCTCATGGCAGCGATCACAGTTGTGGGATTCTTTCCTTGCCTATTTCCCCCCACTAGCCTAATTTTTGGTGTCTATCAGCAAAACAATAAACATGTGCTTGCTTTTGACGCTTCATTGAGCTTCTTCCTCCCTTTCCTTCTTTCTGAGGTGTTCCACCTCCAATATGCCTCTGAATCCAGTTCCTGGGAATCCCAAGTGTGGAGAATGCTCTTGCACTCAGGTCCTGCTTGTGGGAGAAGCCAGGACAACGTGGAGTTGCTCTTGGAGCTGCCGAGTGATGCAGCATCAGGTGGCTGATGGAAGTTAGCAACAACTTTGAGGTCCACAGTGGGCAAAAGTGCTATCACATGTCTAGTCATTCTCCCATCGTAGGAGTCTTGTACATGCCTGAGAGGTGGAAAGAGGTGGATTCAGAGATCCACCATTTCTCTGAGATCTTTATGGTAGAGGCCCATTTGGGTTCAAATGGCAAGCCTCATGAATTGCTCCATGTTTATAAAGGCCCCTTTAACAGCATCTCTTTAGTACTGTCCTGCTTCCCTTTCATGGCACCAGTTTTGCAAGGCTCTTGCAACCATTAGTCATATGCCTCTTTTGAGTGAGCCTTAATTGCCCTCTCTCATGCACAGACACACAAGTGCACAATGTTTACCTATGCCCATGATGAGAACCGGATGCTGGACAAGCAAGAGTCCTTACATTCAAAGTAATTTAATGTGTGTCAGATAAAATTCTGCAGCCTTGGAACACACGCAACTGTCTGTATGCTCAGCACACTGGAAAACATCCTGGCTACTTTGCTGTGCTGCATGTACAGTGGTACCTCGGGTTACATACGCTTCAGGTTACAGACTCTGCTAACCCAGAAATATTACCTCAGGTTAAGAACTTTGCTTCAGGATGAAGCACTATTTCTGGGTTAGTGGAGTCTGTAATCTGAAGCTTATGTAACCTGAAGCGTATGTAACCCGAGGTACCACTGTAACTGTGAAAACCTCTTTTTTCTGTTGAGTAAGACTAGAGTTTCAAGTTAAGGGTCTTGTGGAAAGAGAAATCAGCTTGTCAAATTTATTTTGATTATTTTTGCCACTAACTCCCAGAAGTGGACACTGCTAAATAGGGTTTAAACTAAGATATGTACCCCAACTGGATGCTTGATTATTTTCAAGCAAGTTCAGCCAGGGTCAATGGGAGTGACTTCCTAATCAGAATTAGGACTTTAGCCTTAATCTGTATTTAAAACAGGATGTGCTTAAGTGATAGCAACCACTGTAGCTGAACTAGAGGCATTCTCTGTTAGCAAACCACAGAGAACTTATGCCTCAGGCCTGTTCTTTCCTGCTTTTAATGACGACATGCAAGGCATGAATGGCAGAACTGCCTGCCTGTTTTGACTTTGCAAGGGGCCATCACAAATCAAGGCACAAAACAGTTATTAGGTACAAGTTACACTTAAGCATGTATCCATTTCCAAACTGATGTGCTTATTCTTCTTTCACCACCATCCTTGCGGCATATGCTTTCAAAACTAACAAACTAGTTGAATTTTGAAAGTGTATTACAAGAATATCGAGGGGTTATTTTGTTTTTAAAAAGAAAACCCAAGCAAGTCTAAAACAATAAAATCTAAGCGCGCGGTTTTTGCTTTCAATAAAACACATATATCTAGCAGTTGCTATAGCAATGAATATAGTAAGTTAAAGCTGAGCAACCATGAGATTGATTCAGAAGGCAATAATTGATTTAAAGCTTCAATGACTCACTCGGCAGATCCTGCCTTGACTATTTTGCTGTGGGGCACAACATGCTCTTAAAAAGGCACATACAAGTGGATAAATAGTTCTGGGCTCTGCAGCTCCTTTGATGACTGAATGCTGTTTGCAGGGTTAATGTGATGGGATGATGAGCTGCTTGTGCGTAAAATCCTAGTCCCTCAGAGTTTGGCCGAGTCCCCAAACCTCTGCCTCCGACGGAGCCCCTCAAGCATGGCTCTGTCAGTCGCTAGCAGAATCCGAAAGTGGGCGTTTTCGGAATCTCTTCCAGCATAAAAGCTCCTTAACGGAAACACGTCTTCTGGACTCCCGGCGTGACAGTTTCCGGCGAGGAGTGGGTGTCCCTATAGGAGGTCTTGAAACCTCCCCACTGTTTTCGCTGGAAGTGTCCCTGAGCCATTCCTCCGACTCACTTTCCCTCGGAGCTCCTCCTCTCCCCCTGCTGGTTCCCTCTTCAGCTGTTAAGTCTGTCTCAACCTCAGTGAGCCCTTCCACCTCCTGTCCTTCCGATGGCAGTTCCCTGACAGTTAACATAAATAAGAAGGGAGATTACAACATCTTCCAAGTCAATAATGCCCACTCACATCGCAAAGAACTCATAACCCACCTACTATCAGCAGCCAGAAATACCATAACCAGACACTGGAGAGACCTGTCAGAAGTAAGCATGGACCAACAGTACCAAATAGTATGGAAAACAGCCTTATTAGAAAAACTAACCAATAAACTGAAATGGAAGCAGATGCCTTCACCCCTTATGGCTCCCTTTTATCACATACACAGCCCAACAAGAGAACGACAAGAATCCACCAACAGCATACGAATCAATATGGCTAACCTGATTCAAAAACATCCACTCATCCCACTCACACATGGAAACAAGCCAATCACAACCAACCAAGCACAACCTAGGCCAACCCCAACCTCTTTCACCACCAAAGAAACACAAGCAAATAGTAAAGAGAACCCGCACAAGCGACGCTGACACAAAACCCCACACATACATTAAGTAAAATAGAAACATCGCCACCCCACCCCACCCCACCCCACCCCACCATGGCCCCTCCACCTCTTCCCCCCTTTTCTTCCTAATGTAACACTAATGTCTCAACAAATGAAACTGATCTGCAGAAAATGTAACTTGAAAAAAAGAGACGTTGCACATACTGTTGTAAACCAATCTTTAATAAAAAAAAAATGTTTCAAGAAAGAAGGGAAATTACACTTTGTCTAAAAAAATCCGAATACTATACCATGTCCTGACCGTCAGGATTTGTATGAAGGGCTGCAGCTCCAAGGTAGTGTGTCAATCCCAGGTTCAGTCCTTGACATTTTCATAAGGTCTGTGAGGACTTGAAACCTGGGAACTAATTGTCAGCCAGCGCAGTTGAGCCAGGTCTGGTGTTATATGCTCGAACCATCTGGTCCCGGTGAACAATCTGGCCATTTAAATTTTGCACCTGCTGAAGTTTCCAAAGGGGGTGATACAATAACAAAAGGGGGAAATAAATTTGTGTCAGAGCTTATAGCCAAACTGCATGTTAAGTTGAGTGAGTAGTTTTGCCTTCTTGTGTCAAATAGTGGCTTTGGAGGAAGAGTAGGGAGTTTGGGGTCAATAATTTGGCATTGGGGAAAGGGTTAACCCTATACACCAGTCCTGATCAACCCTCCTCCACCAAACTGGCTGCCATTTAAAGTTTTAAGAACAAGCACTCATTGCCAAACCATGTGTTTAGTGTAGCATGTTGTTTGAGAACATCTCTTTTTTGAGAATGCCAAGATTCAGTGGTGTTCCTTGAGCATGGAGCGTTTTCTGCTGCAGAGGTGAGCATACAAGGCATTGTAAAGTCTGGATAATGCTTTAGGGCCAGGGGTAGGGAACTTGTATCCTTCCAGATGTTGCTGAGCTCCAGGTCCTATCGGCTCCAGGCCCAGCTAGGATGGTCAAGTGTCAGGGATGGAGGAGTAAATCTGTCAATTTTAGTTTTTCATTTTCCCAATCTTAAATACCGGTACATCAGTTTGTGCTCGTTTTTAAACTCATGAAAATTCATCATCACTTCAGCACAGATTTCTTCTATTACATTATTATTGTTATCACCACTACTACATACATCGATTATGGACAATTTTGCTGAATGCACGCATTTTTTCAAAGCACCCCCCCCCCAATATAATGCATTTCCTGTATATTATTTTGTTTTCATTACGCATTTTAAGGCACAGTATGTGCATTTTAGTACCCATTATTTGGCTGGAGAAAAGCACTGCCAAAGTCAGAGAGCAGCAGAATTCTGAAAGGTGGTTGTGTTTTAGTTCTTGTATTGTTTTAAAAAGTGCAAACAAGATCAGGTCGCCTTTAAATGCAACCAGAGTCCGAAAAAGTTTAACCGTTTGGCAGCCGTAAAACGATACCAGAAGTAGCGATACAAAGGCCTGTTCATCGGCTGTTTTCCTGATGACCAGCCAATTTAATGTGTGGAAGCTTGTAAGCGATCTGTTTATGACTCTGTTGAAGTGTGAAGCTGTCGTCAGTACTTAATTGCTGATGTAGTTCAAATATTCACAGCCCATTTCTCCCCAAATGGGAAACAAAGCTGCTAACAGATGCCACAAAGGAATGCGCTGCAGGTTTGGCACAGTGGCTAAGAGACCGAGTCTGAGTACACACCTTACGTTCAAAGCATACAACTTGCCCTAAGGAATCCTGAGAACTGTAGTCCACTAAGAACTGTGCTGGGAACTGTAGATCTGCAAGGGTAAACTACAGTTTCCATGGTTCTTTGAGGGAAGTCATGTGCTTTAAATATGTATGGAGGCTGAGCTATGAATGTCCCTGGTTCAAATTGTGGTGCTCACAGGGACTTCCGGGTTGGCGCCATCGCCGAATGGCGGATTCCCTCCGAGCTCCGGAGGGAATCTGCTCAGCAGGGATCGGGTTCTACCGCGCCGGCGACGCGGGGACCCTTAAAAACCACGGGTGCAGAAGCCCGTGGACCTGGTGACTCGGTGGGCACCGTTAGCGCCCTTCCCGACCCGTGAAGGAGCGGTGCTGAGAGTCCTCTGCTTCCCCTGCTGAGTGAAGCCGCATGCCATTCGATGGAGAGCGCTGACTTTTTCTTCTGAACATTTGGACTTAAAACAACAACCTGTGAGTAATACGGAAATTGGACTTAAAAGGGAAATTTTCTGTCTTTTTTGAAATTCAGCACGAGCGGGACTTTGGTGGCTAGATTTGTTACAATTTGATATAATGTATTGAAAACAAGGAATAACAAGTTAATTTGACTTTTGGCTTGGATTTGGAAGGAAACTAAGTAACTATAACCCCTCTAGAGGGGGTTTTGGGACATTACAAGTATGGCTGTAAGTGGAAAAATACTGATGGAGTTGAACAGGACTTTTTATCTCCATGATGTGGAACCTGTGAGAAGGGACTTCCAATGAAAAATTCAACAGTATCCTAATTACTTCACATTAATTAGTCCGCTTTTAAAATATAAGTCTCCACTGGCACCATCCGACAAGGAAACTTCATGCCGGTGGCATTTTTGAAACTAGGTGCATTACTTGAATCCAAAAACATGTTAATCAAAGCCTTTAAAAGGATACATGATATGGTTATGTTATTTAGTCAACAGAAAGCACTATGGACACTTATAATTTAGCATTATCCTGCAATATCCCAACTGCAGTTTTCTTTTTAGTTCTCTTTAGTTGCTCTGTCAGTAAAAAAGGTAAAAACTAAGCAGACCTCTGCCAATTCCATACTGATACCAGTATGAAAGATGAAAGGAAGGGCTTTTTTGTTCATTTGTTATTCTCAAGCAGAAAAAGTGCTGGTTATAAAGTTGATGTGCTTCCAAGGCAGTGTTTATATTCAGGTAGATTAGTCTTTTGAACACTGTCTTTGGAGCACCTGGGCACTTCATTGTTTCAAGTCCTTTACTTGTTTATTACTCTGTCATAGGCTTTAGCTGTTGTTTTGGATTTTTCATCTCATGCAGTTTCACAGCTCTTTTCTTAATTGTTCCTTTAAGGGCCTCTTCTAGATCCACACAGATGAACCCACATGTGGCTATTTCCATTAACGATCAACGACAACTCTTTGAGGCAGGAAAATGATGCAAGTTAGACCTCCAATCACTGGGTTCTTAAAAGGCTCAAGGAAGAAAAAAATGAATGATTTAATTTATTTATATACCACTTCATGTCAAAATAAGCTTTTATATAATGTCCCTGCAGAACCAAATCTGAACCTAAGCCATTTGCAGAGTAGCAAAGGATCACCTATGTCAAGGATTGAAGACTTCAGTTTCTGTGAATTTTAAAGCAAACCGACCCCCTTGGACTAATGTGTGGTTGGGAACATAATTATGCTAAGATTTTTGCATGTCTCTGAATTTTGCAATACAGTACTTGGCTCAGAAAAAAATGACAGAGCACATCTTTGATCTGACTGCCACTGTAGCTAAACAGGCGAGGCAGGTTTTGAGACAATAAATATCTGTTTATCAAAGGCAAAAGTTGAGAAAAAATATACATACACCACAAGCCCCAACCCATCTTCAAAACCACCTTCAACTGTCTGGGAAAATTCTCCTCTGAGCAAACAGTACAACACTGTGCAGAATGCAAATGCAATGCAGGTAGTGTGTAACTCTGTGCTTCTCCAAGTGCCTTTGTAAATGGTGGGTTTTTCTTTTCTTTTTTGAGGAAACACGCCTCCTTTCTAATCATCCATGTGCCAAGAAACAATATTTATTACGTGTTTGTAAGAACAAATCTTATGCATTAAAAAAAGAGAAAATTGATGTTGGATCAAAGTGTTTCAAAGTTTGCCAAGTCAAAATATATATAAAAAATGGAATGGAGTTACAATTAGCTACTGCAGGTATGAAAAACTGGCAGTGTTTCTTCTTATGTAATCAACTGTGAACCTGCTTAATTGCATTTAAACACATACAAACAGAGGCGCGCGCACACACACACACACACACACACACACACACACCTTTTCGCAATAGTTCCCAAAAGCTCAGTTCTCATTGCTATTCAAGTTTGCACAGCTATTGTGAATGTCACTCAACATTACCTGAAACTGCAAGCCATTTCTTTTTCTGTTCCCAGTTCAGTGGAGCCTCACTTGTAGTTCAGTTCAGTAGTTTATTGTTCTAGCCAAAGGCCATGACAAACTTGTAGCAATAATATTAATAAAATACAAAACATCCATCCATAAGAAGCTGACATCCATTATGTAAGAGAAGATACCAGAGAAACCAACAAGCTTAAATGTAGTTTGATTTCAGATTAAACCTTTGTATCGCCAAAACAACTCAGTGATTTGATCTAGCTCCCTTTTCCTAATTTTTTTTGCAGCCAGTGCATAGAGGGCCACTCTGCATGTAACTATCCACAGGATTTGTCAATCAAAATCAGCACCCACAGAAGATGTGGCACAAACACAACAGATCTCACAGGAGTTAGGCAATCATCCTCTTTGGCTCCTCTCACAGGACTTGTCCTGACTAGAAGTCTTGACTCCCAAGTTAAACTATTGCCAATCACAGATGGGAGTTCTGGGAGTTATGCCACCAGAACATTATCCCAGAAGAAGGCGGCATATCCATGCAGGATCCATCACCCTCTTTGAATGTTCCACCACCATCCACAACTCCCTGTGCCAGCATATCAGGCCGAAGGATTCTGTCTTAACCTCGTGTGGTCTGAGAGCTTGGAGCAACCAGCCCAGACCTCTTTACACCCAGAATTCACATGGCAGACTGAGAGAAACAATAGGCTTGACTTCATTCCTCCCAAGATGAGGGGGAGTAATCTTAGTTATGGGACGCGGGTGGCGCTGTGGGTAAAACCTCAGCGCCTAGGACTTGCCGATCGTCAGGTCGGCGGTTCGAATCCCCACGGCGGGGTGCGCTCCCGTTGCTCGGTCCCAGCGCCTGCCAACCTAGCAGTTCGAAAGCACCCCCGGGTGCAAGTAGATAAATAGGGACCGCTTACTGGCGGGAAGGTAAACGGCATTTCCGTGTGCTGCGCTGGCTCGCCAGATGCAGCTTGTCACGCTGGCCACGTGACCCGGAAGTGTCTTCGGACAGCGCTGGCCCCCGGCCTCTTAAGCGAGATGGGCGCGCAACCCCAGAGTCGGACACGACTGGCCCGTACGGGCAGCGGTACCTTTACCTTTACCTTTAATCTTAGTTAAGCCAGGCAGCACAACTTACTCTATGGCATTAACCCCTTCATGTGTTAATTAGACTTAAGCATTTTGGTTATACGAGGCTTGTTATCCTTCATTGACAACTGATTTGATTCTTCCAAACTGTTGCAGAATGACATGTTGTTTGATGTCCACTCTGTGCTCCTGTCCAGTCTGCACTCCATGCAGGTGTCCCATCACTATCTTTGCTTAGGACCTTGCTAGATTTGTTTTTTATATGATAGGAGATGCTGGGCTTTTTATTTCTTTTGCACTGAGCAGCATTCAAAATTATGATCGCAAAAGGACAGTGCCAATGACTGTTCTTCAACGTCACTCAGCTCCAAGTGTGGGGAGAGCCTGTGTAAACAGCCGAGATGGGCTACAGCAGAAGGCAGTCCCTTATAGCTATACCATTAAAGGTGTTATTCATATGGTAACTGGAGGTATCATTTGATACTCCAAGAGTGTGAATAAGCTTCTGCCATCGTTCATCATGTTATGAGTCACCACAAATCAAAGTGTCTCTTCCCACCTCAGGGAAATAATTAGCCAAACAGGAGCCTATCTGCAAGATGATAAAAAGACAAGAATGTGTGTTTTGCATCTCGCTAGCTGAATGATTGATGCTGCAAATAGTGTCTCAATTTTCTGTTTTCCCAATCTAAGCATCACTCATTCCTTTCAACTTTTCCCCATATGCCAAGTATTTCAAACTTATGGAGTGCAATCCAGCTCCTTCTCCACACTGATTTTAAGGGGGAAGCTATCCAAGCCTTTAACATTAACATTCCTCTCTTCTGACTTCCCTCAAGCCTTCAAGCTTGTAAATATGCTCATCAAGTTTGCTTTAAAAAATAAATGATTACAGATTTTCTTGCAAGAAATAAGCAAAACAACCAAACATGTATTGGAAGTCACCCCAGAACTGGCCCTGCTGAACCACAGGTCTCTCACAGCAGTCTATACCACACAAAATATTTCACACTAACCTGCTTGTAGCACAGAAATGTAGTTTTTCCTCATTCTGGCACCGTTCATGCTTGTCCTCAGCATGTTGCTTTCAATCTAGATTGATCCTAGATCCTGCTGCTGTACACTAGGATGGGTGAAGTTACTTGGTACACATTTGAAAACCTTCCCCTTGATTAGGTTATGCAAGCCCTTTCCTTCCTGCACCTGCCCCAGCTGAGGGAAGGAGGAAGTGATGATAACCATCTTGATAAATGCCCACCCACAATGCCATTGGGCAGGGGAGGATACAACTCCCACTGCTGGGATGGCCAACTATTTTTTCAAATGGATATGCAGTGGGGTAATGCGAAAATCAGGACGCGGATGGTGCTGTGGGTTAAACCACAGAGCCTAGGACTTGCCGATCAGAAGATCGGTGGTTCAAATCCCCACAATGGGGTGAGCTCCCTTTGCTCGGTCCTTGCTCCTGCCAACCTAGCAGTTCAAAAGCACAGAAAAGTGCAATTAGATAAATAGGTACCGCTCCAGCGGGAAGGTAAATGGCGATTCCGTGCGCTGCTCTGGTTCGCCAGAAGTGGCTTAGTCATGCTGGCCACATGACCCGGAAGCTGTAAGCTAGCTCCCTCGGCCAATAAAGCGAGATGAGCACCGCAACCCCAGAGTTGGCCACGACTGGACCTAATGGTCAGGGGTCCCTTTACCTTTACCTTAATGCGAAAATCAATAATCAATGAGCTTTCATTTTTGGAATGGAACTCGTTCCTCAAGAAGCACTTTCCAGGGGGCAACACATATGCAATAGATCTAGATTGTTTGTGGATTATATAGAAGAAATGTGTGCTTCATTGCGTCTAAAATAAAATGTGCGTACACTCTCTCAGAAATGAAAAAAAAAACCCAACAGAACTATGGAGGCTTCCTAAAGTATTGGTTCGGTTCGGTAGACCAAGTGTCATACAGCGTATATTTAGCCTAGAGAAGAGACGATTAAGAGACAAAAGCTAACAATTTTCAAACCACGTTCAAACCATTTTTCTGCCCACTGTCATGGAATACCCTGCCAATAGAGATTCAGCAGGTGCCTTCTCTTTCAATCTTTAAAACGCAGGCTGAACACTTTTTTATTCTACCCAGTTTCTCTAAGCAACTAATAACACATCTTTCTATGATTGATGGTCTTTAATTGATGGCCTCTGGTTTTAATTTGTATGTGTTTTTTCTTATTAAAAAAACAAAGCCGTTTACAATAATAGCTCTCTATATTGTGGCATATAAATATTTTTAAATGAAATAAATGAAAAATATTTGAAGGACTGTCAAACAGATGGAGTTAATTTGATTTGACAGTGGAAACTAGAAGGGCATCCATCAGAGAAGATGTGGGGTTAGATCTGGTAACATTTGAGGTCCCATCCAACTCGATTATTCAAACAACCCCAGTTCATTCAGAACTCCCAGATCAAGGAGGAAATTTTGATTAGGAGAGTATCAGAAGTTTCCCTAGCACTAAGGTTGAAACCTTCTACATTCTGCTACAACAGCAGCAAGAATACTCGTGGCAAAATATTGGAAGACACAAGATTTACCCACTTTGGAAGAATGGCAGATGAAAGTGATGGACTATATGGAATTGGCGGAAATGACTGGCAGAATTCGTGACCAGGGAGAAGAGCTGGTGGAAGAAGATTGGAAGAAATTTAAAGACTACTTACAGAAACATTGTAAAATTAATGAATGTTAAAATGATGTTGGAATGGACCTAAGTGGACTTAGTAATAAGATCAGTAAGAGTATGTAAAAATGGTATGACAATTGGTTAAGGTATAAAGATGTAAATTTGATGAAAATCGAGCTAAATGTTATGAAGAAAAAGGGGTAAGGATATGCTGAACTAATGATATGACTGGGAATACAAAAAAGGGAGGCGTGAGGAGGTCAAAGAAACAAGCTAATGAGAATTTTGGAAAAATGAGAAAATCGAGTTGGTTTTTAATTATTATTATTTTGTGTTGTTATGTGTTTGAGTGTTTTATTGGTGTATTTTTTGTAGTATTCTGTTTTTGTATGTTTTTTTTTGTCATGACTATTTTCTGTTCTGTTTGTTAAAACTTTAATAAATATTTTTTAAAAAAAAAAAAAGAAACCTTCTACATTCTAAGTACTGTAGAATGTTTAGGGAAGCTTTTAATGTTTAACAAACCATTGTATTTTAATATTTTGTTAGAAGCTGCCCAGAGTGGCTGGGAAAACCCAGCCAGATGGGCGGGGTATAAATAAAACTATTGTTATTATTATTATTATTATTATTATTATTATTATTATTATTATTGGTGCTAGTTTCTAACTCTAATTCACAATCTGGCCTCTCTTAAAGAGCTACGGCTGTCATTCACTTTGCCCATACAACCTTGCTGAACCACCAAATTGACTTCAAAATACTACAAATGTAGGAGCACAAAGTACTTTGGACTGGAGCCAGCGAGACCGTTTAAAGCTTACAAACTCATTTTGCAGACAAATGCCAACAGTGTATACATTTTTCTTGTAGTTTCAACAGCTTCCTCATGTTCCTCTAAAGGTTAACAAGGCTGAACATGTATGGATGTGTCATCAAAATGGCAATATTACCGCATGCTTGACTCACTGGTACATGAACTAAAGATCCTTCCCTTATGTTCCTTCCTAAAATATCCTAAAGATGTGTGTGTGAGAGAGAGCTTTATTATCTCCAAGTGGGCAGTAGAACCAAGACATATTGATTTTTGTACTGAATTCTGTAGTAAAATTGCTATAGTATCACACAAATACTTCTTTCTTTGATATTATGATCATATTAAAAATAACTGAAAGAAATTCACTATACAGGGCTGCCTTCAGATGGCTCAGGAGTCATAACTCCACACCCTCCAACATTTCTCCGATGAAAATAGGGATGTCCTAAGGAAAAGTGGGACATTCTGGGATCAAATCAGAAACCAAGATGGCTTCTGTAAATCTGGGCTGTCCCTTCAAGGGTTGTGGAAGTTCCATTGTAGAAGCAGACCTAGCACTATTTTAGACACAAGCCAGATGCTCCAAGGGGGCTGAGGACCAGTCTGCATAGGTAGTTTGTTCTTCATTTCTGCACCTCCCCATATATACATTTCCATAATTAGGTAAAGGTAAAGGGACCCCTGACCATTAGGTCCAGTCGTGGCCGACTCTGGGGTTGCGGCGCTCATCTCACTTTATTGGCCGAGGGAGCCGGCGTACAGCTTCCGGGTCATGTGGCCATCATAACTAAGCCACTTCTGGTGAACCAGAGCAGGGCATGGAAATGCCGTTTACCTTCCCGCTGGAGCGGTACCTATTTATCTACTTGCACTTTGATGTGCTTTCAAACTGCTAGGTTGGCAGGAGCAGGGACCGAGCAACGGGAGCTCACCCTGTCACGGGGATTCAAACCACCGACCTTCTGATCGGCAAGTCCTAGGCTCTGTGGTTTAACCCACAACGCCACCCGCGTCCTATTTCCATAATTACCCCAGGGCTATTTGCCTTTTGAGGCAGCTCATCTGGCCTGAATACAAAGGCCAGACTTCTCTAGAAGTCTCTCCACTGTAGCTAATCTTTCTCATCTTTTATAATTTCTTAAAAGCAGAAACATGTGATAGACCAAATTCTAGGAAATTTCTAGGAAAATACATGCACACATTGGACTTTTGAAAGTTGCTTGGGAGGGTTCCAAATTACCCATCACAAATCAAGATCAGCCCAGTCATAAAGCCCAGCTTTTCCTATTGCAGAGCAAGCACTGTCAAAGTTAATGGTCCAGAGGTGAGTTTTGAGTAAGCAGGCAAGTACAGAGTCGAAGCAAGGAGGAGGCGGTGGGGTGGCGCCATCCCTGAGGGGTGTGTGTGTGACAAAATCCCAACCGAGTCCGATCGCGGCCAAGCCAGATCCCACCCCCTGGCCTGGCCGGATCACACACACTGGCCTGGCTACCGCGCTGGATCGCGCCCCCGGCCTGGCCACCATAGCTGAGCGCACCCTTCAGCCTGGCCACTGGGCTGGAATGCACCCCCTGGCCTGGCTACCAGGCCAGATCACACCCCCCCGGCCGGGCATGATCGCCCTACCCCCTGGGTCAGGAGTCACGGGGGCGCGCAGTTACCCCACGCTCCCACATGGAGGAGGCAGGCAGGCAGGGGAGAGGGCGGAAGAGGCAGGTGAGCAAAAACAGAGGGGAGCGGGAATGGGTGCTGTCAGTGGCGTAGCGTGGGGGGTGCAGGGGGGGCCGGCCGCACCGGGCGCAACATCTGGGGTTAGGGCAAATCCATGGGTTAGGGGGCGCAAATCCACAGGCTAGGGGGCGCAAATCCATGGGTTAGGGGGCGCAAATTACTTGCCTTGCCCCGGGTGCTGACAACCCACGCTACGCCACTGGGTGCCGTGCTCCCCGTCCCTCCCTATGGGCAGTTCGCCCTGCCCCTATGGGCGGTTTGCACCACCCCAGATGCCAGAGAGGCTTCCTCCGCCACTTGGCAAGTACGTAGATAAACAGATGAGCGAGTGGGCCCAGCCAGAGAACAGTCAGATCCTCTCTCGAGCACCAAGATACTCAGAACGAGCCAGGCACAAATCTGAGAATTTACAGGATTAAGTGGGACGTTACTGCCCCCTGAGTCACCTTATAGCTGCTTGGTAGCTTCTGGCCTCCATCATTGGAGGTGCCTTAGCATAGTGGTGACCAGGCAAGAAGCTGCCACATTGATCCAGCTAACACAGTACCTTCCCACTCTGAAAGAGGATACCAGCACATTGCAGTGTGCTAGTGGTAGAGTATTTAAGCCTGTAAAATAGAGATAGGAAGTTAGTGGTCCTCCAGATATGACTGGACTCCAGCTCCCATCATCCCTGACCATTGGGCTATGCTGGCTGGGGTTGATGGAGTTCAGCAACATCTGGAGGACCACAGGTTACCCAATCCCTGCTGTAATATAGCACAGGTATTTAAATGTGAGCGGATGTTTATAGCACCGATCATGTGTGACATCACAGGCATCATCCAATAGGTGCTTGAGGCATTAACACTCCACTCACTAGTAGAATTATGGAGTGGGGAGGGTTTTAAAATGTGGAAGGGGAGGTTTATTGGGTTGTTTTTGTTTTCATTATATGTTTTCTTTTTGTATATTGTGATTTTATGTTGTGAACTGCGCTGAGATCTACAATTATACAGGAGTATACAAATGTAATAAATTAAATAATGATAAATTTCAAAGGAATGGGATTTTCTCACCTACATTTCCAAATCACAGAAATGCTTTCTCCACGAAAGATATCTAGATTCCCCCCAAAGTCTAGAGTAACTACTGTACTTGCCTTGCCCAAAATCAAATCAAGCAAAAAGCTCTGTAGTAGGCATGGCCAGACATGGCCCTCTAGCTGTTTTGGGACTACAACTCCCATCATCCCTAGCTAACAGGATCAGTGGTCAGGGATGATGGGAATTGCAGTCCCAAAACAACTGGAGGGCCATGTTTGGCCATGCCTGCTCTACAGGCTGCACAGTCCTAAGCACACGTACTAGGAAGCTGGCTCTACTCAGTGTGGCTTATTGTGAGTGAAAATGTGAACGACCAACCTGTATTAGTATCTTTCTGTATTTGGCTAGACCTGCACCACTCTGCAAGTCCAGTCCAAGCCAAGAACATTATGCTGCCAGAAGCAGAAAAGCAGAGATGGTGTCTCTGTCCAAGATCCAGGTCAAATGGTGCACAAGGTTGGCTAAATCGTTTTAACACCTGGGGGGGGGGGGGGGGATCTGACACGTGGCTCTTCTTGGGAGTAAAATGCAGCAATAGTAAATAAAACAACGAGGAACAAGCCTCCTAATAGGATGGCTGGCCAAGCTGGTTGAAGGCTGATGGGAGTTGTAGTTCAGGGGCATCTGAAGAGCCGCAGGGATTATTAGCCACACCTGCCTGACATGGAGCGAGCAAATCAGACTGGTGTGAGTTCAGTGATCATCACAACAGGATGGCAAAGGATGCTAACAAGCTGCCGGAACACTTAATCCTCAAACAAGTTAAACTAGACAACATGTAGGAGATACATGGATAGCATCTCAACTGGTGTTTTCTGAATGAAAAGCCAGCATTAGAAGTTATTGCGAACAGAAGTGGAAGGAGCAATTCCTGAATTTCCTTTGTTTGTTTTCCCACTCATTATGCTCCCGTTCCCCCACCGAATCTGATCCGATATCACATCAACAGTGGGGAAGTTCTGGGAGGCTACCTAGTTTTGTCCTCTTGTTTTGGGGCTGAAAATGATTTGGTCTGCCTCATATCCTGGGCTGGCCAAAATACAGTGGCAATATCATCACTTGAAGTCAACAGAAGTAATCAATCTGGCTTGAACTCAAATACTTCTGCCTAACTGGTTTGTGAAGTGAGCCAAATGTCTCTTTCATCAACAGCAGTGATAAATTGGTATTGGCAGTGTTTATTTAAAACAAAAGGCTCCTTTATGGGGCTCCAGAGGAGGGCAGGAGGCCCTCTGGCCAGCAGTTTTAGTGCAGTCAGGAGTTCTTAGTCAAAATATATTAGAACCTCTAAAAGGGAAAAAGACAAATATACCCCAGTATAATTAGCAGCAAAGCTGTATTTGAGATTATGTGGTGAAATACATTTCAAAATTCTTAATTGTATTTTGTAACGCCCCATGTTGATCATATATCCACAAGCTTCAACATAAGGACACAGTTCACCCTTCTTTCAGGCCTCAACTCTTTACGATTTCCTGATTTTCATACTCTTTCCGGTTAAAAAGTCAGACTGATCTACCGACTTCCTGCAGTCTTTCTGATCTCTCTTCATTTCCTCTGCAGCCATTACCACACTCTTATCAGAACTGGGAGCAAATAAGTGGTATGGATCCAGACATAAATATAGGAAGGGCCTCTTGGTGTCGACTAGCGAATGGGGTAGAAATTTGGTTTGGGTATGATTTTAATGTAACCTGCCTAATTTGTGCTTTCCAAAACAGTGAACCAAAACACAGCTCTCCTTAAAAAAAAAATGCACTTCTCCAAATTTTGTGGTGCAGTTCTTCAACAAAGTAATGTGTACAAGAATGTGCATCTTAATGAAAATGCATTATATTAGAAAATATTGCTTGCAAAAAAATGTGTGTATCAAATGAATTTTGCACTAAAATGGTGATGAATTGAAAATTGCAAACTGACGCAGAAATGTGGAGAACTGGATTTAAAATTGGAAAAGTGAGAAACTAGGAGAAGTGAAATCGAGAGATTCCTCTGTCCCTAGTGCCAATCCAGTAGGTCCTTAAACTAGAGAAATATATAGCCTTAATTATGGACTATTCCTGTTTGTCTTCTTGACAGTCTGAGTCAATATTGTTAGCAGTGAGGTGGAAGAACAGAGCGATTCCTTGCCAGCCAATGTTTTCATATTTTGCATAAACTGATGGGCCCATAATTAATGGGGAAAACAGGCCATCCAGAAGCAGAGCAATCTAGCTCACCCACTGTGCTGGACTCCTTCCAGCAACATCTCTTTATTACACAAAAGTGCCAGCTCACTTTTGTGACATCTGTGACACTTCACTCACATCTGTGACAAAGGATGTAAGTTGTTCCAATGAAAACGAAGGGATCCCATGCTGGAGAGCACTTAAAGACCCTGTCAAACAGGCAGCCAGACAAGGGAACATGCTGCGCTTGTTGTGCCAAGGCGGCTGCCATGACCCTGGAGTAATATCCCCTCACCTAGCTCAGTCAGTAGAGCATGAGGCTCTTAACAGAGTCATGGGTTTGAGCCCCACACTGGGCAAAAAGATTCATGCATGACCCTCAAGGTCCCTTCCAACTCTACAATTCTAAGATATTAGAGGGAGGAAGGGGAGGACTCTGGAGTGGAAGGGGAAAGGCATGCAAGACCAACTCCACCCCCCAGCTGGAGAATGTGGTACTGCCATCATCTGACTCAGATGACTCCACTGCAGAAGGAAGACCTGAGGCTCTCCTGCTCAATTGCAGTAGAAGGTTACTGGAGAAGGATGCTCACTTTTCAGTAGAGCGGCATCTCCCAGCACAGGTGGTACGAACCATTAGACTGCACCTGCTATCGTAGAAAGGCTCAGTTTCAGCTTGTGACTTGCCCAAGCAACTCCACAGCTCCGCATTCCCCAGAACGCAGCATGATTCTTTGCGCTGCGATTTGCCTCCTGTCTGAAATTTGCCCTGCCTTACGCTCTGGTGGGGCCTTGCCGTGCTGCAGGGCACAACAAAGGCACACTTAAGAATGGAGAAGGGAAAGAGTAATACGGAGTATTCACTATTTTGCCTTAAGGCAAAACCTCATCTGTTGGGCAGAGATATGGTTTTCAGAAACATAGTGCTTCAGCTATACCAAGCCAGAGGCATTCTATATAGAAGAGGGGTACATTTCACATTTGTTGGGGATACCTCCCTCAAGGTGGCTATCGCCCAATTCCCAGAGACACTTGTGTTGCTTCCAGGTGACCTGTTTATTGAGAATTCATCCTGATTTGTTTGTGGGGAGTTTAGAAGACGTTGAGTCAATATATTTTATTTCCCACTTACCGGTGCATTTTCCTCATCACCTTCCTTATTGCAAAAAGTCTCATCTTTGGGGCACTTTTGTTGTGCAAGAGCTTGAAACCAGCTTTAATTGCACAACCTGAATTTGCTGGTATGTGACTGAACTCCACCCAAACACAGCAACAGTCTGGAAGCATCCTTTGGAAGCAAATATTCCACCGAGACCAGCACTTTGCCATCTCCAAAATGGAATGGTACTTCCCCACTTCCAAGTTCTACATCTGTGAGATCAAAACTACCGTATTTTTTGCTCTATAAGACACACCCGACCATAAGACGCACCTAGTTTTTAGAGGAGGAAAACAAGAAAAATATTCTGAATCTTTTATTTCTGTAGAGCCTCTTTTCAAAAGTTTGATTTTGCAAGTGAACAGTAGAAGCATTTTAACAGCCATTAGTGCTTGGATTTCATTCTCTCACAGAAAGCCCCAGAGAAAAAATGGGATCATCTGGTCATTTGGAGAGACAGAGGCACATGGTTTGGGCAGTGATGGAATCCAAGACTGACTGAAGAGGGAAAACAAGAATAACGTTCTCCTGTCTGTTTGTCAAGTTGCTCAGGGGGGAAACAAGGGCTATCACACAACAACCTCACAACAACCCAGTGAGGTTAAGGTGGCCCTCTCTGCACAGCGCCTCTCCAGCGAAGCGGGAGGAGAAACAGAAGGGGCTCCGTTTCTCCCTCCCACTTCGCTGAAGGGGCGCTGCGCAGAGAGGGAGAGCTGCACAGCGCCATTCGCTCCATAAGACAAATACACATTTCCCCTTACTTTTTAGGAGGAAAAAAGTGCGTCTTATGGAGCGAAAAATACGGTAATCTTAACCTGCTGTTGAATGGCAGGTAATACATTTAACATCAAAAACAACAGCAACATTTCCAGCCCATGTGTACATGAAAACAAAAAATGGAAATACCTTTAATAATAATAATAATAACTTTTATTTATATCCAACCCTCCCCAGCCGAAGCCAGGCTCAGGGCGGCTTTACCTTCCCATTCAACCCAGCTCCTTCAATCCATTTCCTTCAAGTCCTATAATCAACTGGTTGCAGGACCTGCAGCTCCACATCCTCAGATGAACTCATTTTAAATGAGTGTGTTAAACCACATATAGGATGCCGATGGCTCATCTAGGTATCAGTTTGATCAGGCAGCAGTGCCAGCTTGAAACACATGGTAGGTGATGGCATTCATCGCACATTTACATGCCAGATATTGCTCACTGCTTAGACTTGTTTGTGTGGTGTAGGCAATCCACTCTTCTGCCCTGGAGAAAGGGAGTGTCTCAGCACTAGGGGACTCATCTCTCAAAACAAGGCTGAAGGAGTCTCGTGATGTTCTGCAACTTGGAGGCTTGCCTGTGGAGAAGAAGATAGTGGGGCTGCCTACACATGATGTATACCTGATTCACACATGCATGTTTGGCGTCATCATGCAGTTTCACATTGCTTAATAACTTGTGCGGCATCACAGACGCCATATTCCCAAGAATATTGAGTCCCCACACAATGCCCTGAAGTCGCATGTGCAATGGCTCCGTATTCAGCCTCAACAATGCAGGAGAGGCTCTACTGAATATTTTTCAAGACAATAATGCACACTCACACTGCAAAGTATTCATAAGCAACCTACTTTCAGCAGCCAGGAGCATCATAATCAGACACTGGAGGGACCAGTCAGGAGTGAACATGGACCACCAGTACCAAACTGTATGGTAAACAGCCCTACTAGAAAAGCCAATCAACAAATTGAAACAAGCACAGGGACCCACACAAGAGGACTCCCCTTTACTGCATACACAGCCCAACAAGACGACAACAGGAACCCACAGCAACCCAGCATATCAATTGATATGGCTAACTTGACCAAACAACCCCTCCTTCTCACACACTGCAGTCAACTGAAGGCAAGCAACCAGGTCCTGGGGCCCCAACTTCTCTTAATGCCAATGAAAACAAATGAATAGAAAAAGAACCTACCCATGTGACGCGGACACCGAAACCTTTGACATACACCACATAAGGGAATGAACGTTTACTATTCCCCCTCACCCCCTGCTCTCTCCCCACACTTCTCTTCTCCCCCAACCTTATACTGTTTGCAACATTAATGTCTCACATCGAATATAACTGATCTGTAGAAAGGATTCTATGAACGGAAAACAGATGCCTTATGTACTTTTGTAACCCAATTAAATATTTAATAAAAACAAAATTTAAAATAATGGGGGAGGGGGGCTGGTTCCTCAGAAAAAACAAAAGATTGAGGCGGGCCCAAATGCATCAGCTCCCTGCAGCCCTTGTGCAGCATAGCAGCAACTTTGTGGCACAGGAAATCCAGCTCAACTCTGACATCTGCCACCATCCTTAGGCAAGGCACTATCTTTCAGCCTCAGTACTAGCCCTCCCATCTGTAATATGGGAATAATATCAGTGACCTACCTTACAGAGCGGATATATGGATTGCAGAAGTAATGAACGTCAGGGGCACAAATGGTGGCAGTAAGAGTTACTCTTCCCATCCCCTGAAGACATCTCATAACACAGACTATGAATGGCAGGGCAGGGCGAGACATTGCAGACTCATACAGGTTGCACCGCCCCCCCCCCCCCGCATGCTATCCAGCAAGCGATGGGCTGCAGCAATCCTGTGCATCACACAATTGCATCTGATTCCCTAAGGGCCATTTCATACATTAAAAAAAAGGTAAAGGACCCCTGACAGTTAAGTCCAGTCACAGACTACTCTAGGGTTGCGGCACTCATCTCGGCCGAGGGAGCCGACGTTCGTCCACAGACAGTTTTTCCGGGTCATGTGGCCAGCATGACTAAGCTGCTTCTGGCTCAACAGAACACCAAAACCAGAGCAGCGCACAGAAACGCCGTTTAGCTTCCCGCTGGAGTGGTACCTATTTATCTACTTGCACTTTGATGTGCTTTCGAACTGCTAGCTTGGCAGGAGCTGGAACAGAGCAATGGGAGTTCACTCTGTCATGGGGATTCGAACCGCTGACCTTCTGATCGGCAAGCCCAAGAGGCTCAGCGGTTTAGACAACAAACCCACATTTCTCGCCTGATGCACTCAACAGGGACCTGCCGCTAATCCCTCCACTGTCTCGAGAATGCACTGATGTGACACATATATTTTCGAACACCTCTTTGACAGGAGCAATAGACACAGGCTTGGGGACAGTCGCGAAGCCGTGGTGGTCAGGGCGAGGGAGAAAGCGATTTGCGAGGAAAAAGCAGCCAGTGGGAAGAAGGGTGCTCAACCCTTCCCCCACCTGCCATGTTCCCCCTGCAACCCCTTTCCCCAACTGCTGTTCCTTGCAACTTGTCAAAACACTGCAATTGGGGGAAGGTACAATTCAAAGCATTGCATTGACGTCCTCTAAGGTCGCCCCCAGGCAGACAGCATTTCACAGGAGGCATTCAAGGAAGCACGTGCTGGAAATTTAGGTTGGCACAATTAACGTGGAATAAAGTGCTTTGTCGCCCTAGCAGAACAAATCCACTTTTGAAAAAAGAAAGACATGGATTCTTTGTGGTTAAGAAAGTATTGAGGAAGAACACAGAAAAGTGTAGGATGAATGGATGGTGAACGAGAAGATGCATAACCATCAGACAAGCAAATCAGGATGTCTGACCATCCCTGCAGAACCTCGCCACAATCAAATCAGAACAAATGCTCAGTAAAGTCTAGACACAGTCTAACCTCTGCATGAGGTTTGAGCTAGCAAATCAGGATGCATGCACAGTAAGCAGGTTGTGTTAAGGAGTCCTAATGCGGGTATAGGCAAACTCGGCCCTCCGGATGTTTTGGGACTACAATTCCCATGATCCCTAGCTAGCAGGACCAGTGGTCAGGGATGATGGGAATTGTAGTCCCAAAACATCTGGAGGGCCGAGTTTGCCTATGCCTGCCTTAAAGCAATCCCCCCTTGCCTACAGATGAGATTTAAATCAGATCCGTGCCAATTGATCTAGAATGCCTGCACCACAAAGTTAGATACATATTGACTGGATCACACACCCAATATTCCTTGTCTTTTCCACCCCACAGTAACACTCACACCTGGAACAGTACAAGAGAGGCTCAGATGCATTTTTAAATCTCTTGTGGAAATGCTCAGTCCGTGTCATTATTACCTTCCTACATTGCAACTAATATACCATAAAAAATTCTCCTTAGTGTGACGAAAGTTCAATTTAACCATTCTAAATCAAACTTACTTAACATATTATCATCATATCACCTCTTTTTAAAAACAAGACGACTCCATAATGCAAGTAATTTGAAAGTAAGCAAAACTCCTATCTTGGATTTGATTTGATTTAATTTAATTTAATTGTTCGCAGCATTTCTATCTGGCTTTGCAGCTACAATGTTTCAAAGGAGATCTAATCAAATCTGAAGTTTTCCAGGCCCCAGGGAAACTGTTCTAATGCAGAAACATGGAAAAGAAACCTCAAACAGAAAACCAATCATCTGAAACAATATTAGTAAAGGCGGGACTCTGAAGCTAAGTAAGAAGAACCATTATCTCCCTTTTTTCAAAACTTACATACAAGTCACTGAAGTCTGGGTATTCCTAGCATGCGTACAAACACCCACATCCATCCACAAACCTTATGGAGCACATCCATCATTTAGAGCAGGGGCAGCCAATGGTGCTGCCCTCCAAATGTTGTTGGACTTCAGAGGCAATCATCCCTGACCATTGGGGTGATGGGAGCTGTAATGTGGTACCTGCCAGATGTTTGCTGAACTACCTTTCGTTGTAATAATATGCTCAGAAAATGCTCTGGGAGAAAATTGCATTATAATAGCAGTATTTCTTTCTTGAACTTATACCCTGCACCTTCCCTCAAAGGCGCCCAGAGTGACAAGCATACTAAAACAATACAATTGAAACAGTTTTCCGAAAAGCAATCGCCTACTCTGAACTAATAATCTGAGGGTTCCCAGGATTTTCAGCCATCAGGTGCCCAAGTAAACCGGAATGTTTTAAACTTCCTAAAAATTCAACAGTGGAGACACTGAGTGCATTTTCAACTGATACTGTCCTTCCAAGTGATACAGAGGAATGGTCTGCATGTCTATCACTATCTCCCCGTATATCTTCATGAATGATATTAGACATGCACAGAAGCGTCCAACTCTTTTTCTCCTTCACACCTCTGTGTGTGGGAAAAACCATGGGTGCAGCAATCTTAAGACTGAAAGAGCTGCAAGCTATAAATGATTTGCCTACGGCGGCCATCAAAACTTAAGCAGAATTGGAAGTGTTCCTAGCAGAGGCCATCTTCTCAAGATGATTGAGGGGGCACAATGCAACATTGTGATGTCACACAAGGAGCCAGGGGGCAGAGCCGAACACCCTCTGAGCATTGAGGGGGCCCAGCCCCCTCGAAAAAAAACATGGAGGGGAAGTGACTTGGCCCCTAGGACCTGGCACATTTGATCCATAGATAGGGCGTTCCAGAGTAGCTTGAATGCCCAGGAAAAACTGAAAGGTTTTTGCCTGTCCCCCAAATATCTCCAGAGGTAGCTTCCTTGGACCATGGCCAGAAAGGTCCACTCTCTAGTCACTACTCAGAAGGTGGGGAGACATGGAGGAAGGTCTCTGATGACGACTGCAATGTCTGGGCAGACTGGGGAGGTGAAAAACGGCTGTTAGTTCCACATGTACCTTTGGTGGAGCTGTGTGTTTTTCACCTGCAACTTATTTTCATCGGTTGTTAAGTCTGAGGTCATGAAGGCAGTTTCAGCAGGTTCAAGTGACACCCATATGGGGTGCAGAAGGTGAGTGGCATCACGAGATGCCTACAGGCACAATGTGGTTTTTTAAAGAAAAAATAACAACCACCCAGAAATGCCTCCTAAACGACTGAAGTCAATGCAGCCTCACAAATTATTACGCAAACAGTTCAAGCAACAGGTCCTTGCTTTCTGCTGTTTAGCTCACCAAACTAGCAAACGATTAGATCCTTAAGCAGCTGCCGACGATCACACACTCCGTGCTGTTTCATAACACTTTGATATTCGTTTTATGAAGGTACAAAGAGCTTCCCTTGCTCTGTCAGTAAAATTACAGACCATGATATATTGTACGTACATTTAAAAGGCAAACTCTGTATTTAAAGGGACAGACCAGCTGTAAGACTAAGTTAAAACCACAGTACTCACACTCAAGTAACAAAGTCTGGTTCGATCCATGCCAGCTCAGGAAAGTCTTCCTGGACGGGGAAAATCAAAACCCAGTGTTGGTAAGATAGTTTTCAACTGATTCAGTAAATCCAGAGAGAAAGCAAGACCCGGGAGAAGCGAAAGGAGCACGACCACAGGCAGAACGAGAAAATCTGTACAGTTTGGAGCTTAGAGCCTTAGATATTCAGCCAATCATCTCGGTGGGAAATGGAGGAGGAGCCAGGATTGCAACATTAATGTTCCTTGCTGCAGGCAAAACAATGATTTTCTTCACTATGCTAAATGTCCTGAGACTGACAGCTTTACAAGGTTACAGAGGACAGATTACATGGATGTAGCAATGGAGACATTTTCAGCCTCAGATTTACATTTTTAAGGTGCCTGTGTTTATGTCCAAGCGCATAAGAGAAACTTGTGTGTAGGCTTTTAAATTTGCCGTCAGTGTACTTTCCCTACAAAGGGCTTGCAGACGTCCCTATGCACGGCAGGAAAAATCATACACATGAGAAATAGCAAAGCCTTTCGAATCTGAAAGGGGCTGATAGTGATTTGTGTGCCATTTTGCACTGATGTGAAAGGAACAGGACTAGAATTTATCTGACGAGGCTTGGCAGAGACTCTGTCATTGAGGGGAAAAAATAGCCACAGCTGTCAACACCGGGCAGAATTTTTGCCAGGATAATCAGGTAAGTTTTGTTCACCCAGGTAGCAGAATTGTGTATCCTAGTAGCCATTTTCAGATATGGATGTCATGGAACCCTATAGAAAAGTGTGAAAAGGAGGGAGCAGGAACAGAGGAAATTAATGCTCCAATCCCTGTTCATTAGCAAGTCTGAAATATTATGTGTACAGACAAGTGTATACATGGAAGATTCTCCTTGCAACCAAGAATTATGAAAAAGGAGCTAAATCCACAGCTGTATAATACCTTTATTAATAGGACCAACCTAATTGTAACAAAGCAGTGGGTGAGCTTTTTGGTTCTCCAGAACTGTCTATCAGAAACTACTGGCCCAGGTTCAAGGTTCTTGTGTTAATTCACAAAACCCTAAATAACTTGGGCCCAAGGATCAGCTGATCTCTCATACTCCACCTCAATCACCGAGATCCTTTGCTGGGTGCTACGGACTGGTTGGACGCAAAGGAATGGTGGGAGGAACCAGCTGGGGAACCACCAAGGGGAAAAGGCCCAGAGGCCAGGGATTGGTGGTGGGACAAAGATGAGTGGTCACAGGGAGAAGAGGAAGAAGACTGGGAGGTGATAGATGAAGCTGAAGAGTAACAGGACTTAGTGAGAAGGGAGAGCCTGTGGTAGGGAGAAGTTCAGAACCAGAGATGGAAGCTGAAGCAAGAGGTTGGCAGGACAGAGGTCAAGAGGCAGAGATGAGTCAGGCTGGTGAAATGTCATGGGTGCCTCCCCCTCCTTCTGTGACCAGTTCCCTCCTGCCTTGTCTCCCCGAACCAGAAGAGGCATGAAAAGGGCAGGGAGAAGTTAGCGTCAAGCAGGCACAGTCTCAGATTGCTTGGGAAAACCACGGAGAGGAGGGGGCTTAGGCAGCTGTGGGGAGGTGGGGACCTTCAGTCTTAGCACCTGCTTCATGGGGACAAGACCTACCAGAGATGAGTTGCCTTTTTTTTCATTAGGCCTACACTACTGTGCAGAACATGTTTTTGCTAATAAAGCGTTAACTCCAACTTGCACAGTGTGATTTATTGTAGGCTTGCTCCTAACAATGGGGCACTTCTGGTGGCTCCCCATGCCTCTGAGTTTCGGTGGACTCCCATTAGGGGCCAAGTCTTTAGCGTGGCAGGCCCTGCCCCATAGAACTCCCTGCCAGCAAAGATTCGGCAGCAACCTCTTCAGATGTCTTTTAGCTGACCAGTATTTACAGATGCTTTCTTGATGTTTTTGATTATGTTTTATAAATATTGGTTTTATGATGCCTTGTATGTTGCAAGCTGCCTTGGTATACTTTATGAAAGTGCAGATTATAAATATTTAAATAAAGATATTATCAGGTTAGGTGGTACACAAAGCAAAGGGAGGGGGATGAGGAAAAAAGAAAACAGTTCAAAAATTAGGCTGGATGCTACAGTCCTAAGATTTGCATTTAGACTCTATTCCAAGATGGAGGTTGCAGAAGGAATTGGTGCTGCATATATTGGCTAACACTTAGGAACGTGGGATAAAGAAGCAGTGATTGATCCTCATCTTTGATAACACAAAGCCTGGTTGTTACTCAGATCTTTCTCACGCCTTCGCTAAACTGTGTGCTTTGTTTAAGGTGTGAAACACATCTGGGTGACAATCAGGCTTTATGTTTTCCAAAATGAGATCATTTTTGAATGAAATGAGACAAAAATGGCTCTCAGGTGCTCCTTTTCCCTGTTGTTCTGAAGTCTCCAGGGCCCCCACACCAACTCTTTCTGCCAGCTAGCAGAAGCAGAACCTGTGGCAGCTGTTGCCCTCCCATCATAGTAGAGTCCATCAGTACCAAAGACTCTCCCTTCTGGGCATGGAGGCTCGTGGGGCCCTAACCTATGTCCCATCCTTATTTCCCTCCCAAAATGTCAACACTAAGGGACAGAATTGTACCCTAAGTAACCACAAGTGTATTGGCTTACATTTGCCCAGTGCTACCCCTACGCTCTTCCGTCCTATGAACTTTAGTTTTAATTGATCAATTCATTACATTTTAAAAAAGAAAATCCCACCCTACCTTCAAAACATATTTATACTGCATCTTTTAATTAAAAACAAAACCACAAGATGGCTTCCATTTAACTAGAAATCTATAACACATGGTTAACTTAAGGACATAATAGATGCTACTCAAGATACCTCCTTGATCTCTGTGCTTGATGCTGCAATCAGAAATTAGCAATGACAGGCATTGATTTGTAGAGATTGCGTATTAATGGTTTTGTAATGATGGAAATACATAAATAAATGATACACAAAATACAATCAAATCATTGTGAAATATGATGCAACAATCGATAAATCAGAACCACAGAAAAGATCTGATTGTCAGTTATTACCCGTTTTTCCTTCTCTATGCAGCACCTGTGGAAAAGGACCCTGAAGATGAATATAAAAGCTATACTGGTCCATATTGGAAGCTAGGAAACTTCAATTGGTTCCAAATGAAGCTGTAAGTGAGTTGGGGGAAGAGTTAGCAGCCGGAGCCAGTTCTATTCAGCTGATTGCAGCCCCTGGGAGCTTGTGAGCAGGACTTGTAAATATGGGCTTTAGTGAGGGCATTTAGTGGAGGTGTTTAAGGGGGAGGCCCGGAGTGCTGTCATGGTGTATGTAGGACCAAGAGAGATGGATAGCAAAAGAGCTGTTGCAGTGACTTGCAACACCTGCAACTCCTGCCTGAGAACGTTGCAAATCTACACCTGATAAGCTGACCGTGTGTTGTTATTGGGTCAAAAGTTTAATGGTGTTTTATTATCCATTTCTGATAATGTGTGTTTTAATGCTTTTGCTAAACTGTGTCCATTTTCTACAAGGAAGCTGCAATTGTGTTTTGCACACCTGGGACAGATGTGTGGTTTTTAGGAGGGGGTAATGTTATGATGCTTTTGAATTATGGTGCTGGAGAAGACTCTTGAGAGTCCCATGGACTGCAAGAAGATCAAACGCATCCATTCTTAAGGAAATCAGCTCTGAGTGCTCACTGGAAGGACAGATCGTGAAGCTAAGGCTCCAATACTTTGGCCACCTCATGAGAAGAGAAGACTCCCTGGAAAAGACCCTGATGTTGGGAAAGATGGAGGGCACAAGGAGAAGGGGACGACAGAGGACGAGATGGTTGGACAGTGTTCTCGAAGCTACCAGCATGAGTTTGACCAAACTGCGGGAGGCAGTAGAAGACAGGAGTGCCTGGCGTGCTCTGGTCCATGGGGTCACGAAAGTCGGACACGACTAAACAACAACAACAAACAGGGCTGCCTTCAGATGTCTTCTGAAAGTCTGGTAGTTGTTGTTCTCTTTGACATCTGGTGGGAGGGCGTTCCACAGGGCAGGTGCCACTACCAAGAAGCCCTTCAGCCTGGTTCCCTGTAACTTGGCTTCTCGCAGTGAGGGAACCGCCAGAAGACCCTTGGCGCTGGACCTCAGTGTCCAGGTAGAACGATGGGGGTGGAGATGCTCCTTCAGATACACTGGACCGAGGCTTTTTATTGAACATTCACCCCAATTTGCTTGCAGAAAGCTTCCTGCAATGAATAAACTCTGCTTAAACTTTACACAAGACAATTGGGGTGAATGCTCAATAAACTAGTCATCTGGAGGAGCCCCAGGATAGCTGTCCTTGTACGTGTGTTTTCCACTTTTTGCACCATGTGAAGTGGTCACCCTAAGAATCGACTGACCCAAACACCACTGTGGTGTTAAGAACCAGCATGAGACTAGGGATAGGGAAATCTGTCCATTTTGGTTTCCTTCAGGTTTGCATTTTTTCAACCTTAATTTCAATTCCTCACATTTCCATATCACTTGATACATTATTATTATTATTATTATGGTACTCAATACATGGACAGAGAATTGCACTGCAGCATTTGGAGAAATGTGAATTCTGAAGGATAGCTGTGTCTCGATTCCTGGACCACTTCAGAACATGCAAATCACGGTAAGATCGGTTTTAAATGCAAGATCCATCAAATGTCTTCCCCCTGCCCAATCTCTACTTGAAACTGGCATGTGCATTTAAGCTTCCTGGTAGGTGGCCTATGAAATTCAAAGGCATGCTCAAAAGCAGCAACTGAGATGCTGAAATGTGGAAAGGGGCAGCTGGAGATTCTTGTTCCTGGTTTATCTCCAGCAAAGCCTATTTCTGTCAATCAAAAGAAATCCTCCTTGCTAGATTTTTGTTGTTCTTAATAGCACCTAATAACAGTGCTCATGATCTGGGTAAAAATAGTTCCTTTCCAAGAGAGAAATGACAAGGGAGGAAATGAAAAACGCTGAAACAGTCAAAGGACACATCTACACCATCCATTTAAAGCCCCCCCCAAATCCTGGGAACTGTAGTTTAAGGGTGCTGAGAGTTCCTAGGAGACTCCTTTATTCCTCTCACAAAGCTACAATTCCCCAAGTTCTCTGGGAAGAGGAACAGGTCATCAAGCTATTCTTGGTCCATGCTGAAAAAATGACAGCAACTCCACAACCCACAACTGGGCAATACCTTTATTAGGACCAATTAAAAATGTGGCAAGCTTTTGAGATCTCCAACACTCTTCACCAGGCATTCACCTTGATTTGCTTGCACAAAGCTTACTCAGGGGTTAGATTTTATATTGTTACAAGTTAGTGGGGTGCAAGGCACCCTAAATTCCTGGGTCCAATAAAAGTTAGAATTAATCAAGGTTAGAGGAGTTAAACTGTGTCAAGTACTGAACCCCTGGATCCAGTGCTTGTGTTAAAAATACAAGCCAAGCCATCCTGAGGATCTCTCGCTGAGTGTGGGTCATTAGGTTAATGACTTGGCCATCATAAGGCTTTGTTCCCCCAACAGAGGCAGGGAGGTGGGCAATTAACAAAGAAGTTGCTCTGTGCAGAAGGGTGTGAACCCCTCCTTCCCCTAGAGTAGGCATGTCCAAAGTCCATTTTGGGGGCCTAATCCTGCCCATTGGTCGATTTAATCCAGCCCCCGTGGCAATATATGTCCTGGGGTAAAATCCTTTAAAAAGCTCAGCAACTTTAAGCTCAACAACTTCAATCCTAAAAACAGCTCAACTTTGGTTGGCCCTCACTCATGTTCACTTCATCAAATCTGGCCCTCTTTGAAAAAGAGCAAAACTGACAGTCTGTAAAAGGAGACAGCATGGTTGATTTGTTTTGGGTCCAAGGCTGCTGCGCCTATGAGATAAGCAAGAGACTTTCTTGGAGTTTCATGCTGGAAACCTCTCCATCGCAGGTTCAGGTTGTATATATGTGTAAATAAATTGTGTATCATAAAGACACTACAGTGTACTGGAAGAAGCAAAGGTCAAAGCAATTATTCTTCACCATAAACTTCGTTGGACCGGTCATGTTGTGCGGATGCCTGATTATCATCTTCCAAAGCAACTTCTCTATTCCCAACTTAAAAATGGTAAGCATAATGCTGGTGGTCAACAAAAGAGGATCAAAGACTCTTTCAAGGCAAATCTTTAAAAATGTAGTATAAACACTGACAACTGGGGAACACTGGCCTGTGAGCGCTCCAATTGGAGAACAGCCTTTACCAAAGGTGTCATGGGCTTTGAAGAGGCTCCAACTCAGGACAAAAGGGAGAAACGCGCCAAGAGGAAGGCACGCTTGGCAAACCCTCACCATGATCAACTCCCACTTGGAAACCAATGTCCCCACTGTGGAAGGACGTGTGGATCCAGAATTGGCCTCCATAGTCACTTACAGATTCACTTTTAAAACCATGTTTGTGGAAGACAATCTTACTCGGCAACGAGTGATTGCCAAAGAAGAAAATGTGTAAATAAATCATATATCATAAAGACACCACAGTCTCTGCTGTCCCTCGTGCCCAAAAGGAAACACAAATCCTGGGTAAGTGCTTGTAACCCCTGGAATCTCACAATGCTGTGAAGATCGGGGTGACATGTAGCAATATTCTGTTCTTATTGAACAGTTTCATTTGTGGAGATAGTGTACCACAATGGACATTCATTCTGCACTCATCTTGATTTGCTTACAGAGTGTTTATTCATCTTTCCATTAATCATTCATTTATTCCACACTTTTCAAGGAATTTCCCCATCACTTTCCAGGAGTTGACTGGATTCTGGAAAGCAACCTAGAGGACTTGGTGGAATCTGGACACAAAACCCAGTCCGATTGTACTTTTTCTGGTGGAAAGAGCTGCAGTTCTGCCCATCCTTCCGACTGAAAAGCAGAAGGGAGATAGGTACATTTTCCCGTCTGCAGAATGTTTTCATCCCGGACACAGACTTGAAATAAGCCAGAGTTATACTTGATCCTGTTCCACTGCTCTTTGTACATGTTTGCACTGTGTTAGAGAATCCTCTAGCAAACAGCCGTCTGATGTGATGAAGAAGAAAACAAGTTGTATAATCACTTTGGCATCCCTATTGGGCTTTTTACTACCTAACCAAGGACATCTTTTCATTTATTACAGATATACTAGGGGAAAAATATATATATCCATAAAGGCTGGATCCATCCACTGCTGGCCATTTTCCCAGCAACAAAGAAGCGTTTTCTCCACTAGATCTGAAAGCGTTTCATAAAACAATACTTTCCCAAAACAAAGCAAGGGAGGAGGTTTATGAAATATTGCAGTGTTGCTGTCTTTGGGACAAAAGAATGGATAAGAGCACTTGATGTAGCCATCCTAGTTAATGCCTCAATTAGAGACTGCAAGGGAGACCACTTAAGTCCCACGATGGATCTTGGAGGAGGAACATAATTCATTGGGAGAGCAAGAGTTAGGAGAGGCTTTCATCTGAAGGTTTCTGCCTGTTTGTGGTGAAATGCAGCCAGCCACACTGGAAAACAGCAGCTGTTTAAGGCAGTTCATATGTTCCATAGTACCTGTGGCTACGTGTCCATTACAGCATAACAGGTAAAGGGACCCCTGACCATTAGGTCCAGTCGTGGCCGACTCTGGGGTTGTGGCGCTCATCTCACTTTATTGGCCGAGGGAGCCGGCGTACAGCTTCCGGGTCTTGTGCCCAGCATGACCAAGCCGCTTCTGGCAAATCAGAGCAGCGCACGGAAACGCCATTTACCTTCCCACCAGAGCGGTACCTATTTATCTACTTGCACTTTGACGTGCTTTCGAACTGCTAGGTTGGCAGGAGCAGGGACCGAACAACGGGAGCTCACCCCGTCGTGGGGATTCGAACCGCCGACCTTCTGATCGGCAAGTCCTAGGCTCTGTGGTTTAACCCACAGCGCCACCCGCGTCCCTCCATTACAGCATAGTATGTTGTATTCATTCATTGTACTTACATCCCCCTTTCCCCCTAAGAATCTCAACGTGGGGTGCATGGTTCCCCACCCCCACATTTTATCCTCATAACAACCTTGTGAGGTAGGTTAGGCCTAGAAAATGGCTCAGGTTCACCCACTTTGTATAAGCAAACAAACAGAAGGATTTTCTTTAAAAACAAACAGTGGCTTAAATAAAAATTCTTGCGACTACTTGTGTGCCTGACCTTTTTCAGCTGGTTTGGGATTTAGGCTAAATTGTCGGGCGGCAGATGTTTTTGTTAAATACTTATTTTAGCAGATGCTGAGCAAGCAGCTAATCTTGTTACCGTTGTAACCATCTGTCCTCAGAACATGGCACGATGTTACCATTCATGAGAATAACTCTTCTGACCTTTTTTTTTTTTAGTTTCTGCTTCACAAGATTTGGGATTTTGGGTCATGTAAGGATACTAAACTCCACATGCTTTTCAAATAAGTTTTCCTCAGTCTGCCCATTCTAGGTGCCAATTCCCTGGGGCCCTGGTTGCCCAAGCACCCACAAAATTCCCCATGAAGGGGCTGGGCACCCACAAATTTTGGCACCAGGGCCATGCACGCTGCATGGCACCCACAATCGCAGGCCCAAGTTGGCACTCCTGCTGCCCATCACCACAATGACAGCTTTTACATCTGATTTAAAGCAAATCCATTCTGGAAATGGGAAACAGATATTAGTTCTGACCAGGTTCACAAAAATAGTTGACAAAATTATTATTGCTTTACTGAGTTTTCTTCAATGGTGATGAAGAAAGCATAGGAGCCAACTCCTAGGGGCTGAGGTCTCTTTGCCCCCCTCCCAATAAAATATTTGAGGGGCCTGGACACCACTGAAGTTGATGGGCATTGTCATTTAGATGGTTTGCACGCACCCCATCTTGTGATCAATTATGTGGGGCAGGGCTTACCTAGCCCTTCATATTTTATTCAGGTTGGCACCCTTGGAAGAAAGGAATGGGCAAGACATTCCAGTTTCCCAAACAAATACGTAGACTTAAAACACAGCTATTGAAATGCACCCTCCTTCAAATGCTGCCATGCAGTTCTTTGACCCAAAAAGTGCATACAAAAAATGCGGATATTAGGCAAAAATGCACTCACATTGATGAAGAAATAAAGCAAGTTTAATTTAAGTTTGAAAAAGTTAGGAATTTCAATTGACACCTTCTACGGATACATGAATCTAAGCTCTGCAGTTCAGAGAATTCCTTTAGCTGCTGACATAATATTTGCAAATTAATAGCACTGTAAAACCTGCAATGTCAGACCAAGCCTGGCGCCTTGCATGAGCTCTGCTCCCCCTGCAATAATGATTGTTAAGCTACTGGATAGGAAAAACATTGCAGACTTTGCAGGACCTTGCCGCTTCTGCTAGCAAACTCAGCAGGAGAGATGGGAGAATGTGGAATAAATTAATGAAATTTATGCCTTGCTCTTCCTCCCTAAGTAGCCCAGGGCAGCAAACACATAAGTGATACAACAATGCAATTAAAAATAAAATAAGATAAAGCATATTTATAATATCTAATGTGTCTGAAACAGTGGTTCCCAAAGAGAGGTTGTGGGATTATCAGGGGCGGTGGAGATATAAATGACATCAGCTTTGTTGAATTAAATAAACCAAATAGTTTTAATTGGATTTTGAATAAATCTGCAATTAATTGTTAACGTTTGACAGTGGCACCAAGAAGTTCGGGAACCACTGGTCTAAACAACTGCATACTCTCAAAGGTAGCAATTTCAAGATTGCCGAGAAGAGTATCTTCCAGCCATCAAATGCCTATTTAAACAGTGATGTTTTAAATTCCTCCAGAACATTAATGAGGGAGACAAATGCAAGTCACCAGGAAGGGCACACCACAAAAGAGAGCCACCACCAAGGTGGTCCTGTAATGGGTCAACAACAACCACACCCAATAGAATATAAATACGTAAAAAACTTGCTTCCCCTAGCACAGAAATAACATTTTCTTCCCAATATAGAAGTAACCTCCCCCAGCATGGAGATTAATGTGCAAAGCAGCCCAGAGTCCCTGGGGATAAGTCTGTCCCAGAAAGACAAAACCTTATTTCTTACCTTCCCTATTCCAATAGATCAAGTACATCTAAAAGCAACATCAGGCACTGACTTAAAATGATTGTAATAAGCACATTTTCCAGATGCAGACACCTGGGTTATAAAAACAGTAGTAACCTTGAATTATCTTCCATGGGAAGAGGGATATGCCCAAAATGTAGTCCAATTCCTTATACTCTAAAGGATATCTATGCCCCATAGACTGCAAAGGCATCGATACTTATGGATTCAGATCACACCCAAAATATACATTTAAGCCACTTTAATAGTCATAGCTTCCCTCAAAGAATCCTGGAAAATCTAGGTTAAGGGTGCCAAGCGAGTTTCAGAGACTCACAGAGCTACAATTCTCAGTAGTTTAATAGTCAGTCACCTTCCCAGTGCCCCAAACTCCTGGCCTACCTGGTGGCAAGGTCAAAGATGCAAGCAAAGTCCAAAGGTCAGGAAACACAGTCCAGGGTCAATCCAAGTAGGCCAAGTCTGAAGTCCAGCTGCCAGGATACTGTCCAGAGTCAAACCCAAAGCAAACTCCTGCAGAGGTCCAGGAGCACCCAAGCCAAGGTCCGTCAACATGGGCAGCTGAGCAGACACAGCAATTCGGCTCTGCTTCCCTTTTGTACTTTGCATGCTGATTGCAGCATCTGGGCTTGATGAGGCATGTGACCCTCACCTGTTCCAAGTCAACTCCAGCTGAGGAATCACACACCTTCTCTCAGAGCTAGCAAGCCCCAGCTGGCCAGCTAGGGCCCTTGCCTGCCTCAGCCTTCTAGAGTGCCCCTCCTGCTACTCCCTACACCTCAGAGCCCACCATGTTCATGGGGACAGGGGGCCCTCTTCCTTCTCCCTGTCGTCCTGCCAGTTCATGACCCCCAGGGAACTCTGAAAATTGTAACTCCGTGAGGTGAATTCTTAGTTGAAGAACAAGCATGATACCCATTTTCCAGCACTTGCTCATGCCTGTTAGTCCTCATACAACAAAATAAAGGTAAAGGGACCCCTGACCATTAGGTCCAGTTGTGGCTGACTCTGGGGTTGCGGCGCTCATCTCGCTTTATTGGCCGAGGGAACTGGTGTACAGCTTCCGGGTCATGTGGCCAGCATGACTAAGCCGCTTCTGGCGAACCAGAGCAGTACACGGTAACGCCGTTTACCTTCCCGCCGGAGTGGTACCTATTTATCTACTTGCACTTTTGACGTGCTTTCGAACTGCTAGGTTGGCAGGAGCAGGGACCGAGCAACGGGAGCTCACCCCGTCACGGGGATTCGAACCGCCAACCTTTTGATCGCCAAGTCCTAGGCTCAGTGGTTTAACCCACAGCGCCACCCGCGTCCCTCAGAACAAAACAGAGGCAGCTAAAAACAAAATGGTATCCCGAGATGGAGACGATGCCCCTTCTGAATATCTCAAGGCAGCGCTGGGGAATCTTTGGCCCTCTGGATGAATTCCCATCAACCCCAGCCAGCATGGCCAATGGTTAGGGATGATGAGAGTTGTAGTCCAGCATCATCTGGAAAGCCAAAGATTTCCCCAGCCCAGTCATAAGGAATGGGCACGCTGATACAGGCATTCCTTCAGAGATTTAGATCCCAAACTGGTTGGTGCTTTAAAAACAAATCCCCTGAGTAGGGTTTGGAAGTGAATAGGCCCCATAGAATACTACCTGCCCAAGTTGTGACTGTTATGGGCTGCATAAACTCATAGGTATTACCCCAGGAAACGCAACAAAACATGTTCATCCTTGACCAATCTGGATAACATGGGCAATTTCTTCCCAGTTCCCAATTAAGTGACTGGCTCAGTTGGCAGAGCATGAGACTCTTCATCTGAGGGTCATGGGTTTGAGGCCCACATTGCACAAAAGATTCCAGCATTGCAGGGGGTTGGACTAGATGATCCTCATGGTCCTTTCCAACTCTACAATAATATGATTGTATGACTAGAGGGAAAGTGGGGGGCACATGTGCTTACCCCGCCTTACTTTGCAGTAAGAGAAAAGAGAAAGAGACTGAAAACTTCATATGTGCCAGACATACTTGCCTTCAAGTATCTCTACTTTCTACTGAAGAATCATTAAGCCATTTAAATTAGTTTTTTAAAAAAGCTTTCACTGCCAGTCTCAATAATTAAACCCACACAGAAGAAACAGCAGACATTTTGAGAAGGTAAATATTCCATTGTACAAGACAACGCAAGCTTTTCTGCTCTTCAAGGTCTGGAAAATATTCTTGGTGTTTACAGTGTAAAAAGTGTTCTTCTGGAAAATTGTAGTGCAAAGAAAGTAATCATCATGCTCAGGATGTAATTTATTTTTTCTTTTAGGGCTGCACAAATTGGCAGGTGAGAGGCAGCGGTATATCTTACGGTGAAAGTGTTTTCGCTCTTCATACTGTAGTATCAGATGGATGCTGAAGAACACCAATCACTCATGTCCAGAAGACAGAAACAGGTATCAAACAATGTGCACCCACACAACCTATGGATTCCTTGAGCAAGGCAGTGCCTTTGTTGTCACACCCCAAGCTATGTCAGTGACCTTAAATGTTTTGTTAAAAGCATGTTGTTCTGCTTTTTATAGCCAAAGAGCAAAACTTAATTTAAAAAAGAATGAACTACTAGAACAGGCATAGGCAAACTCGGCTCTCCAGATGTTTTGGGACTACAACTCCCATCATCCCTAGCGAACAGGACCAGTGGTCGGGGATGATGGGAGTTGTAGTCCCAAAACATCTGGAGAGCCGAGTTTGCCTATGCCTGGACTAGAACATGTATCCACTTGGACAGAAATTCAGTAAGCACTTCAGATGCGCACTTTCAATTTGATTTAGTGGGATCTTCATGCACAGTAGGGGGAAAAGAGGAGAAATATGCATTACCACTGGAGCTGTGGAATGGAAGCTTGGAGATCACAGGATGCTTCCAGATTTCATTCACATACTGGCAAATTCAGGTTGCAAAATTAGAACTCGCTTCCTGTCAACATTGGAGGTTTTTAGATAAATCAAGGGAGATGAAAATGCATGAGAAAGCATGGGACAATTGTTTGATGCAATGTTGAATACCCCCCACCCCCCAAAAAAAACCCAATCAGAATCAAGGCAAGGTAAACAGCTGATCTTCCATGAAAAATACTTGTATACAGGCAATGACTGATACACGGTGTCCGTTTGATGTGCAATCACACATTCACGCATGGCGCCAAAACCAGAAGTGACCCTAAAACGTCACTTTATTCCTGCATGCTTATTAGATTTCACCAAGGAATACGTAAATATTAAATTTGGTTAAGCAAAGAATGATGCAGCACAGCTTGCATATGGGAGAGGTAAAGGGATTAAAACAACGATTAACGCCAATTTCAGGTTATGTAAGAGTGAGAGTGACAGTACATTCATAAACATTACAGCTCCTCAGGCTTCGCATGCTGTGTCAGTAACTGAGGAGTAAATCTATCTGTATCCAAGTTTTGACATGGATTCCAGAAGCACGTGTGGACACCCATGAAATTATGTGGATTTTCTGAGCACAGCCCTGCCAATAATGTTCGAACAGTGTTAACGTTATGAGGGGTGGTTGTTGGAAGGGAACAGGAAGAGTTTGACCCTGCTGGAAGCTAAACCACAGATGGTACCAAACAAATTCAAGGATTCTCAGGACTCCTGGATGACCTGCTTATGAAACTCCACACACACACCCTTACCTGCAAGAGCTAGCCTACTAGGTGTGTGAAACTCAATGCAACCAAAATGGGTCAGATTTCTTAGCAGAGCCTTTGGCCTGCTATTCTGCCCTATATGCACACTTCGCAACACATATTTTTCTGACTATACTGTACTGCATTTCCTGTATGTTATTTTCACACACACCTGCCTTGTGATGCAGACTTCAGCCTAGTACATGCATTTTTGCAAGACACTGCTTGGCAGGAGAATGGCATTGCAAAGTTTGGAGCACTGTGCAAAGTTTGGGTGGCTGTGCTTTGGTTCGCATATTGTTTCAGATAGTGTGGGTCGGGTAAGGTAAAGGTAAAAGGACCCCTGACCATTAGGTCCAGTCATGACAGACTCTGGGGTTGCGGTGCTCATCTCGCTTTATTGGCCAAGGGAGCCGGCGTACAGCTTCCGGGTCATGTGGCCAGCATGACTAAGCCGCTTCTGGTGAACCAGAGCAGCAGACGGAAACGCTGTTTACCTTCCCGCTGGAGCGGTACCTATTTATCTACTTGCACTTTGACGTGCTTTCGAACTGCTAGGTTGGCAGGAGCAGGGACCGAGCAACAGGAGCTCACCCCGTTGCGGGGATTTGAACCGCCGACCTTCTGATCGGCAAGCCCTAGGCTCTGTGGTTTAACCCACAGCGCCACCCGCACCCCGTGGGTCGGGTAGGTTTGCTTTTAAATCAGATGTCTCCCCAGTCCCTATTCCTGGGTCTCCTTGTTCTTACTGTCCTTGGATCTTGGCATCTATTTACCCTGCTACACCTTAGTCTTCGATATTTTGCAAATTCCCAATCCTAATCTTGTTTGTCTCCGGGCCTCCTGCAGCCTCTGCATGCACTTCTCTGCTCCTTGACTTGATCGTGCGTATTTTCCATGACCTACTTCTGTCTTGGTTTAGCCTTAGTCCTAATTTTGCCAAGCCTTTCGTGGATCTAACTCTGTATGTAAATTTTCCGATTTGGTTCACACCATTTGGGAGTATCTAAAATTGCAGAGTGCTGAAAGGGTACGGTAACTGATTTTACCTTATCCACTGATCTTACAATTAATTCTTTGATAATCTCTAGATAAACACCTGTTCTCTGGGGAAGCGCTTTGTAGCAAAGGATAATTTTGCAGTAAAGATAGTTACATGTTTTCTTATTCGGCCTAGCTAAGAAACACTTTGTATCTGAGTGCTGGATCTTGATTGTTGCACAAAGACATGTAGGATTAATAGTTACACCTTTACATACATTTGCCAAGGCATGTTGTTGCTGGATGAGGAATAGGGGTAAGCAGTTAAGCAGGTCATTTGAACTACCAAAAAAAAGGGGGGGTGCATTTTGTTTCAATGACAGGCTGAGGGGGCAATCTGGTAAAGACTCACCTCCCTCCATTTGTTGGTCATAATATGAACCAGGCTCCTTTCTCTAGTTATTTGCAAAAACAAAACAAAGCCCCCCCCAAAAAACCCTGCATTTAAGGGCAGGGCTACATGACTAACATGATGGAAAATTTGGCCCACCTGTAAGTAAAGTCTGTGTCAATGAAATAACTGCACAATCCCTCAGATTTTTCTCTCTCCCCTGTTTCAGCCTCTGGATTCACAACCAGCAAAGGCTGCTGTGTCAGTCTACAGTCATACATCGGGTTACAGACGCTTCAGGTTGCGGGACTTGACATCTTTCCGCAGGGCCTGCAAGACAGAGCTGTTCCACCAGGCCTTTGGCCAGGGCACAGCCTGACTCCCTCCTTCGCGGAGCTCTGAATTAATTTTATAATGAATGATTTTAGAGTGTTGTGTTGTGTTGTACTGTTGTACTGCTTATTGTTGTTAGCCGCCCTGAGCCCAGCTTCGGCTGGGGAGGGCGGGATATAAATAAAATTTATTATTATTATTATTATTATTATTATTATTATTATTTTTTTTTTTTCGGGTTACGGACCCACCGAAACCCAGAATGGGTTTCGTGCATGCGCAGAAGCACTAAATTGCTCTTTGTGCATGCGGAGAAGTGCCGAATCGCAACCTGCGCGTGCGCAGATGCACTGCTGCAGGTTGTGAACACTGCGGGTTGCGAACATGCATCCCGCACGGATCACATTCGCAACCTGAGCGTCGACTGTACATGGAAAAAATCCACAAATCCACAGTCAAAGCTCAGTCAGTGGTATAGCACAAATTTTGCATGCAAATGGTCCCAGGTTCAGTTTCCATGTATGGCTGCTAATGTTCATTCCTGTCATTGCTGACAGTATTGAACTGGAACATGAAGGAGCAGCAGCTGTACTGTGAAGCAAAGGGAAGCATGCTGCTTCAGGCGGCAGAAATTAGGGGGCCAGGCAGAGACAAGGATTGATATCTGAATGGTGCAGCAGGACTTAACTTAGCACAGGAGGAAGGCATCATCTGGTGCATTACTTCACAGGCAATGGCCATCCACTCTAGTTTGTCCACAGCCTCTGTTATTCAGAGATATACTGCCCCTGGGCATGGGCTGTGAAGTGCCCTCCGGCAAATGTTGAAGCCAGAGGGCACTTCACAGCGAGGGCCCTGAGGACACTTGGAATTGTAAGCAGAAGCTGCTCTGAGTCAGAATGTTGGAGTGTGTTGAATGTTTTCATCGATGCAGTTCTACAATGCTGTGTAAAGAGAGAGAGCCGATACTCACCCTGTCATTTGCCGGAAATGTCCGTCCCTCCAACTACACCTCTGTTTGTCTTCTGCCCACCCCTGTCCACCTCACCCAGTTGCATAGATATCCTTGATGGAATTCTGCTCAGAAGCTCCCATGTGTCATTTTATTTGAAGCAAAAGATTGTTTTCGTCGATTTTATTTTTTAATGGGAAAGCAAAGCTTTCATCAGGATGTGTGTCTAATAAAGAGGCACATTTCCTTTCTTCCTTTTTTTTTTTTTTAGGGGTTATGCTGGAAAAAAGAGCAAAAAGCAGAGACATCACCTTGCCAACAAAGATCCGTATAGTTAAAGCTACGGTTTTCCCAGTAGTGATGTATGGAAGTGAGAGCTGGACCATAAAGAAGGCTGATTACCAAAGAATTGATGCTTTTGAATTATGGTGCTGGAGGAGACTCTTGAGAGTCCCATGGACTGCAAGAAGATCAAACCTCTCCGTTCTGAAGGAAATCAGCCCTGAGTGCTCACTGGAAGGACAGATCCTGAAGCTGAGGCTCCAATACTATGGCCACCTCATGAGAAGACTCCCTGGGAAAGACCCTGATGTTGGGAAAGATGGAGGGCACAAGGAGAAGGGGACGACAAAGGACGAGATGGTTAGACAGTGTTCTCAAAGCTACCAGAATGAGTCTGGCCAAACTGCGGGAGGCAGTGGAAGACAGGAGTGCCTGGCGTGCTCTGGTCCATGGGGTCACGAAGAGTCGGACAACTAAACAAATGGGAAATGTGAGTGCATTATTTGTTTTGAGTGGGAGTTCACAACCTGAACAGCCCAGGTGGAGTGCACAGAAATATTTTGGTAACTAAAAACACTATGCAATTACACTTCCGGGTTGGCGCCATCGCCGAATGGCGGACTCCCTCCGAGCTCCGGAGGGAGCCTGCTCGGCAGGGCTGGGTCCTACCGCACCGGCGATGCGGGGACCCTTAAAAACCACGGCCACGGGGGCCGTGGACATGGAGACTCGGCTGGCACCGTTAGCGCCCTCCCGACTTGTGAAGGAGCCTTTTTAAAGGCTACGGATCGGGTGCCGGGGAGAAGCGTGGTGCTTTGAGTCCTCTGCCATCCCTGCCGAGCGAAGCCGCATGCCATCCGGCGGAGAGCGCTGACTTCTTCCATTGAGAATTCGGACTTTTAACAACAACCCGTGAGTAAAATTTGGAAACCGGGTTTAAAAGGAGAAAAAAGAAATTTTTTCGGATTTGACACGAGCGGGGGGGGGATCCAAAAAGGAAGTCAGTCCCCCTCCCTATTGTAAACCTTCCAAAACAAGGACTGGGAAACCAAGGTCCAAAAAGATTTGTTTCTGACTAAGAATTCCACGATGGGAAACTACAAGAACTGTGCTGGAGGAAGAATTTAGGGAGAAGGAAAATGCTACCCCCCCCCCTGGGAACCGGGGTGATTGAGGAGAGAGAGCCTGGCGAAAAGCGAAGGAGATTTTGACAGCTGTCAAAGTAGCTGTCAAAGTCGGAAAGAGGACTGTATTACGAGGGCCTTGCTGGTCAATTTCGCTACAATTTCTTTACAATTTGTTAAAACTTGGATACAAAATGGCGAAAACATGGATAACAACCGGATTTTTGGACTAGAAAAAACAAAGTTACAACAATCCCCCTAGAGGAGTTTCGGGACATTACAAAGAAGGTCGTAAGTGGAAAAATACCATTGGAATTTTACAGAACTGGTTATCTCCTGGGAAAGCTGCAAAATGGAAACAATATTGTGTCTACAGGGTGTTCAGCTAAAGGATTGAAGAAAGGAAGGGACTGAACGCAAGTTTTGGTTCCTGAATAACAATAATCCCTGCAGACTTACTAAATTCCTGAATTAGTACATTTTAGCAGCAGAACAAGAGGAAACTGGACTACAACTTGGAAAGAACATTGGGGGGAGTTTTATTAAAGATTTGAAGTTAATATGGTTTAAAAATAACTTTAAAAATAATTATAAAAAGAAAAGCCAGCGAGAGTTGGGGGAAAATGTGATTTTTGGATCTTAAGAATTCCAGGCAGCTAACTTGGATTGGTGATCAGGGGGAAATTAAACCGGGGACAGGGGGGGAGAACTAGAATCCAAAGGCTTGTCAACTTTTTGCTGAATTGGTTTCTTTTCATTTATTATACTTTTCAATTTTTGTTTCTTATATTTCTATTGTGGGGTGTTTTTACCATTAAATAAAGGGGAAATTGTGGAACGAAAATGGGGTGGGCCCTGGGGAAGGAACTTTTGTTTCTTAATATGAGGATTGTATAAACTTAAATTTAAATTTGAAGAATGGGTGAAATAAGCTAAGCTTTAATCAGAACTGGGAACTTGTAGAGTCAACAATGTGAAAGGGGAATATGGTAGGGGTGGGGGAAGGGGGGAGTCCCGGAAAGCTGATATATGAAAATAAGGTCTTGAATATTCTTTAATCTTTACTTTCTGTATTTTTGAAAATTTTAATAAATATTATTTAAAAAAAAAAAAAAACTATGCAATTACAGAGAGTGGCTACACATCACAGTCATTTAATGATTTTGCAGTCGCCATTTCCTTCAGCTCTTGACAGACATTTTGGGAAAATTTTAAAGAAAGATCAGCAGAATCAAATATAACAGGTAATATAGCTGTGAAAAGATGACACAGTTAGCAGACGGAGAATTAAAGTGCTACATATGACATATATAATAAGCGTACAACATGAACGACTGTGCTTTATTTTGTTTTGTATTCAGAAAACATTCATACAATTCAGTTCCTTTAGAACAGGGGGGACCAACTTTCACTTTCTATTAAAGGGCTGGTTTTTATTTTTATTTTACATATGTCACAATTTCCCTGTTGAGCATTGCATATATAATTTTCTTTGAAAGGTGCAAAGATGGAAATGTTTGGCAGGCCAGCTTAATTACAGACCCTCCAAAGATGTAGAAAAGAAATGATGGATTTTTCATTATGGTAAGCCATCATGCATTATTTAGCCAGCGTGTGCAATTATACGTTCCGTTTGAGGAGAGCTCTTTGGATGTAATTGGGCATATACTGTTAATGAAAAGCCATTCCAGAGACTTTGCTATGCAGCCTTCCAAATCTTCCTCATCAACCTGAACCTCTTTCTCCAGTATTTATGAATTCCTTCTTGCAGATGAGAAGTGCATTCAAAGTAACAATTTCAACACCAAGGATGAAAGCACTCAACACTCCAGTCCAGCAACTGCTCTCTGGCTAGAGTGGGGCAGCTGCCCCAAGCAGCTGATTTATGGTGAGATCAAAAGGTAGCAAATTGATGGGTATTATTTAATTCACTGCAAACAGGGAGATGCAAAGGGATTTTTCTACTTCAGCTGCCAAAGTAACTAGGATGACTTAGGATACTATGCTCCATGACTTGCAGACGGTGTGTGTGTGTGTGTGTGTGTGTGTGTGTGTGTGTGAGTCATTTGTTGCTCTGCCTGAAGCAGCGAAATATTTTGGGCCAGTCCTGGTGTAATAGGTGAGTTACATGCCACCCACACTGCATGGAGCGAAGGAGAAAAGTACTGCAGATCCTTCCCTCCATTTGCACAGATAGACAATGAATGCAGGGATGTAAGGAATACTGACACAAACTCTGAACTTTCTGGGTATCAAGAATTAGGGTGCCATGGGATGCCACTCTGGCAACCCTGACCTCTAAAGTCTCTAAAACTCTAAGAGGTCTCATGTTTTTGTGAAAATCTCATATTTTATAAGTTACTGGTATATGTGAAAGTTTCACTTCAGAGCACAAGAAACAGGAAGTGCATGGTATTTCTACTTCCTGTTTCTCCCCATATCTTCAGCCATATGATGAGACTTATGTGGGAAATTAGCAGGCAAACCTAACTGTCAGATGGCTGTTGCAGTTGCTCAAGAGTAACCAGGCAGGACTCCAAGCTGTGTTTTACAGGCTTTATTTTGGTGTAGACTATTTACAGTGAAGAGCCCAAAAGCTCATGTCTGGCTCAATCCCTAGCAGCATCTGGGAGTGGTCTTTTTTTTATTATTATCTCCCCCAACGTAAGAATTTCGTTACCCCCAACCTTCTCCTTCTCACTTTGCGCCTTAGGCTACTGCGTATGATGGGTGATGGCAAGGGCGTGTTTCCCTCCTGTCCGCCTTGCCCAGGAGTGGTGTTAAGGCTCCCACTAGCATCCTCTGGTCCTTGCACCTCTTCCATACTGGAGGTGGGGCTTTCCTCCTCCCCGGAAGAGGAACTGCTTCACAAGATTTTCAGAGGCTCCCTGTAACACAACTCCCCTTCTATTCCTCGCCTCTGAGCCGATGGCAGTTCCCTGACACTAACAAATGCATTTTCTTGCTAGTTAGCACAAGAATGGGCTAAGTGCTCAGAGCTGTGTTGCTGACAGGCAGATAATCAGACCATAGAAATACAATTGGTAGAGAGGGCTTGGTGTGATGTCATTTCCCCTCCTCTCCTAGAGAGGAAGGAGCATATAGTATTTCCTGCCTCTTCCTCTCTTCCTTCCACCAGCGTTGGATGCAGACATGCATCCACTTGCTCCTGTTTTAGGTACATGCTTTAGGTACTTACATTTACAGTATAAGTATTTTGCCCGCATAGTTTTTACTGCTGCAATTGCTGTGAACCAATGCATGATTATAAAGTAAGCAAATCTTAGTTTAAAACTTACTTTACAAGTTGTTGCCTGATTCTTTCTTGAGCAGGGTAGGAAGAGGAAAGCCAGCTTACTTCATAACTGGACTTGCTCAGAATAAGGTTTTATAGCCCAATTCCTATGCTTTTAATTTTATTGAAGGATGGGATTTTGAAGCTCTGCTGCACCCACATACGTGGGTGCCCAGAGAAATAAATTGCAGTTAATATGCCCTCTCCTACCCATTAAAATTCATCACACAACTGATCTCCCTCACAAAAGAAACACTTGCTGGAGTGAAAAAGATGGAGGAGCGTCTCCACTCCCATCATTCAGCCCAGACACTGAGGTCTAGCACCGAGGGCCTTCTGGCAGTTCCCTCACTGTGAGAAGTGAGGTTACAGGGAACCAGACAGAGGGCTTTCTCGGTAGTGGCACCCACCTTGTGGAACACCTTCCCTTCAGATGTGAAGGAAATAAGCAGCTATCCTATTTTTCCCATCTTCCCATCAGATGTCAAGGCAATAAGCAACTATCTTACTTTTAAAAGACATCTGAAGGCAGCCCTGTTTAGGAAAGTTTTTAATATTTAATACTGTGTTGTTTTTAACACTTGATTGGGAGCCGCCCAGAGTGGCTGGGGAAACTCAGCCAGATGGGAGGGGTATAAATAAATTATTTATTATTATTATTATTGAGCTTCATTTTCCCTCCTCTTCTTAAAATTCTAGAACTTGGTTGGTTGGTTGGTGAGAGGTTCAGGATGAAGAAAAGGAAGTTTGGCACTTTCTTTGCACAGTGCATAATCTACTTATGAAATCTGCTGTACAAAATGTGTTGATGGACACTAGCTTAGATGGCATTGAAAACCACTGAATCACAGCAGAGTATCTACTAGAGTGGCCCATAGATAGATAGATAGATAGATAGATAGATAGATAGATAGACTGTACAGGGGACTTCAGGGGCCACAAAAAACCTTTCGGCAACACAGTGACATAACTATGGGAGCAGGCTATTTTAAAAACCATATTTATTATTATTAATTTTAAACCCCAATAAAGCACCCATTCCGCAACTCTCATTGCACGACACATTTTCCTAGCCAACGTTCTATGCTGCTGACGTACAGTGTAGTTTTTTCCTAATTCATGGTAAAGGCCACCCTTGCTGTACAGAACATTCTGCTTGGAGAAAGAAAAAAAAATGATGCTTCCAGAAGCAACAGGGCTATTTCCACATCCATACATTCCTACCAATTCCCCAGAATATTGGCTATTTGTGGGTCTAGTGTTAGGGCCTTGCCAATAGCTGTGTACAGAAGGCAAATGTGTTTTTCCCCCCTTTTAGATCTTGAACAAAAGCACTGAGAGATATACACATCTGGGTTGCAATTTAAAAGCAATTACCCAGGAGACTAATCTATACCACGCTGTCAACAGTGCCAAGAAATCCCACCCTTCATCCACAAGAATGGTACAGAAGACAGACATAATGCTTGAGGGATCTAAGATCAGCACATCTATACATCAAAAGCAGCAGTGCTTTGGCAGCAGCTCTATACACTGGAGCCCTTAAATGTGCCTCATCTATAATCTTCAGCAGCAGAAGAAAAAACAGGAGGGGCAGCACAAAAGAAGTTCTTCAAAGTCAAAAATGGATTGAACATGAAATCTGAGAGGCGTAGTTTTCACAGTCTTCCCAGTACAATACAAGCAATTTATGGCTCTTTCTATTTTCTGGGCTTGCAAAATAAGAGGTCTCAATTCTCATCTCATTTATACTTGTGCAAATCAGCAGGACTCATTCTGGGAATCCTCAATGGTCTCAGGCAGTCGGAAAATGAAGCTGGAAGAAGCTCATTGAAGCAGCTGCAGCTTCAATACATTTTTTAAAAAGGGTTTGATGCTGGAGATGAGCACTGCAACTCTCATGAGCTTTTTTACCAGGAGTGCAGGGAATCAATCCCTGCTTCTACCACTTTTTCAAACTGGTTCTTGAGTTGGTCAGACTTTAAGAATGAGGTCTTTTTGCATGTAGGGGTGAGCAAATGCATTAGTTTCCATTTCTCCCACTTTCTAATTTTCCCAAGTTCAGTTGCATGCCAAGGCCCCATGACCCCACAGTTCCCTGGAGAAATGAATATACACACACTGGACAACAGCCTATTGGGGCACAACTATTATTGGTTAAAGTAGTGTACAGTTTGGTGTAGGCACTGGGTTAAGCCATTGCTATCCCACTCCGATGGGACGCGGGTGGCGCTGTGGGTTAAAGCCTCAGCTCCTAGGGCTTGCCGATCGAAAGGTCGGCAGTTCGAATCCCTGCGGCGGGGTGCGCTCCCGTTGCTCGGTCCCAGCGCCTGCCAACCTAGCAGTTCGAAAGCACCCCCGGGTGCAAGTAGATAAATAGGGACCGCTTTCTAGCGGGAAGGTAAACGGCGTTTCCGTGTGCGGCTCTGGCTCGCCAGAGAAGCGATGTCACGCTGGCCACGTGACCCGGAAGTGTCTCCGGACAGCGCTGGCCCCCGGCCTATAGAGTGAGATGGGCGCACCAACCCCAGAGTCTGTCAAGACTGGCCCGTACGGGCAGGGGTACCTTTACCTTTACCTTATCCCACTCCAGTCCGTCTGCTGGAAGTGTATCTAAGGGTAGTAAGGTAAAGGTAAAGGGACCCCTGACCATTAGGTCCAGTCGTGACCGACTCTGGGGTTGCGGCGCTCATCTTGCTTTACTGGCCGAGGGAGCCGGCGTACAGCTTCCGGGTCATGTGGCCAGCATGACTAAGCCGCTTCTGGCGAACCAGAACAGCGCACAGAAACACCATTTACCTTCCCCCCGGAGCGGTACCTATTAGTAATAATAATAATAATAATAATAATAATAATAATAATAATAATTTATTTATACCCTGCGGCTTCCAACAAAGTATTAAAATACAGTGGTCTGTTAAACATTAAACGCTTCCCTAAACAAGGAAACCACATCTTGCAGGGAGTGGCTTATGACCCACATCAGGCATGTCCAACTTCGAGTAGGCTGTGATCTACAATCCAATATCAAAAACTGGCAGTGATCTACCACCCTCTGAAGTCAATTAAGACAGATAGATAGATACAGTGGTACCTCTGGTTATGTACTTAATTTGTTCCGGAGGTCCGTTCTTAACCTGAAACTGTTCTTAACCTGAAGTACCACTTTAGCTAATGGGGCCTCCTGCTGCCGCGCCGCCGGAGCACGATTTCTGTTCTCACCCTGAAGCAAAGTTCCTAACCTGAGGTGCTATTTATGGGTTAGCCAAGTCTGTAACCTGAAGCGTATGTAACCCGAGGTACCACTGTAGGTAGGTAGATGATAGATAGATAGATAGATAGATAGATAGATAGATAGATAGGTCTCTATTTCACAGATACAGTAGTTGTGTTTGGATATAATAATGACAGATCCAAATAGTTGTTAGATGGACAAGTAACTAAACAAGTGAGAAAGGTCAAACTATATTTTTATATTAGTTTACACAGATCTGAGGAGCCGGTCAGAGTGTGCTGGGCTTCTCTGTCTTTCCCCTACTGTTGCTTTAAATCGCAGCTTTAAAGCCTTGTTGTGTTAAAGCCTCTCCCTTGCTCAAACTCATGGAGCACTAAGGGGTTTTTCCCTCATGTGTTTCGTTCTTTGCCTTCCTCACTGTTTGTGGGGGGAGAGGCTCCTTTCTCATTCCTTTCTTTGCATTTGAACTAGCGGGTGGGCAGGCACAGAGCTTTTCATTTCCCGCCTCCCCCCCTCCACCAAATCCCCCTCACCCCACTGCTGGAGCTCTAACCCCCGAGAGCACAGTGCAGAGCAACCAATATCGGTCCCAGGATCGACAAGTTGATCACAATCGACGTCTTGGGCATGTCTGCCCTACATGAAATAGGGGTACCCCCTGTGGGGTCCCCATTGGAGGAGTGGTATAGGCCTAGCCCCCGCCACTTATTTTGGTTTTTTACTGACTAATTTGACAAAGGAAAGGAAGAAGTAAGGGGATAAAGGAGAATTGGAAAAAGAAAAAGATTTTTAAATGTATAAAAAATACTAATTCTCAGCATTACACCTCCAGCATTTATCTGTGTCTTCCTGCAATGTGGAGTCCAATATGCTTCAGTATACAGAGCAGGGAAATAAGCAGTGGCAAACAAATGGTAAAGAGCTTTTTAAAAATGACAGGAGGCTAGAAAGGTTTTCTATCATTTGAAGCTCCTTCTTCACCTCTGAATTGTCATGGATGAAAATTTTGCACATCTCTAATGGGGAAAAAAACAACTCACGAGAAAATGTTATTTGTAACAGTTAAAAAGTGCCAAAATTGATTTTCAAATCTCTGGGATTTGAGGTCTCAAATAAAAAGAAAGGCAGGTCGTTCTGGCACTCTGACCCCAAACACATTTATTTTGGATTCATATTACTTTCACATGGAATGTACTGCCAAACGAACGTGCTGAGGATCTCAGTCATGTAGAGGAGAAAACATGCGCCAGAGTCCATGCCAGACTTAATGAGCAGCTACAAACATAATTTTCTTGGGAATCGTGGGCACTTTAAATATGCAAAAAGGGGAAAACATTTCATGCAATTACAGAAAGCAGATGAGACTCTCTGCTTAATATGATTTTAGGCGGTTTGTGCCCACAGGATATGCCAGCCCTGCAGATGCTTGAAGGTCTTCTATCAAAAACAGACAACAACAGCCTATTGCTTTTCTACCATCAACAAAACAAGATGGGGACCCTTCTGGTTTAATAAAGATCAGCCTGTCACCACCACCGTTCAGAGAGTTTGCAAGCATCTGAAAACTCCCTGTCACAACCTGAAATGCAGATAGCAAGCATAAACTTTCAAGTGTAACCAGTGAACCTCAGTTCACTAGGCAAAACCTATTTAGCACGGGGCGGTTGTTGGTTTTTAAAACTGTGCGCTGACTTAAAAACGCAACCTGTTTTCCTATGCAAATCTTTTGAGAGAGGGTTTAGCCTGCAAATACAAATGACCCTGGACTACAGCCAGACAGCCAGAATCTAAAAATAGATGCCCTGGTAACATCTATACTGCAGACATCAAGGCTGCTGTTTCTAAGCTCTGTACAGCACCTAGCACACCACTTAAAATTAACTAAATGCAGCTTATTGTCTATCACTGGGGACTTGCCTGGTGGTGCTCATGCTGATTAAACTGAAGCTGTTTTGGACTCTTTTTGACGTATGGACAATCAACTAAGCTGATTATCATCCACGTATCAGCATCTCACTCCTTGCCTTCCGCAATCCTTTTTCCAGCTCTTACACAGTTTGGGTGCATATTGGGAAATACTGCATTCATATTCCTGATTGTAAGGCTAGTGCCTCTGTCTCGTTTTCTAATGTTCCTTTCGCACTGCAGTGGCTTTTTAAAAAAACCATTTTATAACGTATATAAAATGGAGAACACAATTATAACAACAGACAAACATTAAAAGATGAGAAACCAAACTATAAAACAGGCACGTTGAATGAGTAGTTGCACAGGAATTAAAATAACGCCCAAGTATAGACTGTCAACTTTATAAGATTGGCAAGTATAGCTCTAGATTTGTCAGTCTTGTGACAAGGGCTGTCTGTGGTTCCGCTGTATATGTCATAAAGGAATGCCAAATCGCATTAAAAATGTTTGAAGAGGCTAGTCCTTGTCAAAAACTCAAATTATGTGTGATTTTCTCCATTATACCTATATTCCAGAATAAGTGATACCAAGCACCCCGTGTAAGATTTTGGGCTGATTTCCATTGAGTTGCAATTACTATTTGTGATGCTAATATCATATATAAGAATAGACCAATTCTTTTGACATTTACATTGCTATCATTAAAAATATTCAGTAACATTAATTTTGAACAACAAACGTAGTTTCTTTAGTTTTTTTTAATCATTTCTGTTGAAATTAAATTCCAAAAATCTTGCACCAACTGACATTTCCACCATAAATGATATGTCTCACTTTTATTGCAACCCCCAACAATTCGGTGATATACCGTAGATTACAAGAGAACATTTTTGACATTTGCAAAGGAGTGCAGTACCATCTGTGTAATAATGTTAATGAGTTTTCCCTAAGTACACTGGAAACAGATTTTAAGGGTTACAATTTCCAAATTTCATTCCAGTCCTTGGAAAGAATTTGTGTATATCTAGTATTCCTTCATGGTTCACTGCCTTGCCGTGGTGAAGGGGCTTGAATAACTCAGAGAAGCTATGAGCTATGCTGTTTAGGGCCACCCAAGACAGGCAGGTCATAGTGGAGAATTTTGACTAAACATGATCCACCCGGAGCAGGAACCAGCAAGCCACTCCAGTATCCCTGCCAAGAAAACTCTATGGACAAAGACAACCATAAAGAAGGCTGACCGCCGAAGAATTGATACTTTTGAATTATGGTGCTGAAGGAGACTCTTGAGAGTCCCATGGACTGCAAGAAGATCAAACCTATCCTTTCTTAAGGAAATCAGCCCTGAATGTTCACTGGAAGGACAGATCCTGAAGCTGAGGCTCCAATACTGTGGCCACCTCATGAGAAGAGAAGACTCCCTGGAAAAGACCCTGATGTTGGGAAAGATGGAGGGCACAAGAAGAAGGGGACGACAGAGGATGAGATGGTTGGACAGTGTTCTCGAAGCTACCGCCATGAGTCTGACCAAACTGCGGGAGGCAGTGGAAGACAGGAATGCCTGGCGTGCTCTGGTCCATGGGGTCACGAAAAGTCGGACACGATTAAATAACTAAACAAAAACAACAGTTCCCATATCTTTTTAAGGGGTTCCATAGATCCATAATAAGTTACATTAATACAATTTAGAAACTAACCTCCCCTGCACAATCACCCACTGTGAATGTGGGTGTTTCAAATTGTTCAAATTGTGTCTCAGAGCTTGTGTCTTTACGTGTTCTTTTATAATAAAACTACAGTCACACACACCCCCGTTACATGGGTTCAACTTGTGCACATTCAGCTTTATGTGCTTGGGAAATAAAATAAAACAAATAAAGGGTGGAAAGGGGGTGGGTATCCGGGAAATCCCACTGGGCAATGAACCCAATGGTGTTTCCATTATACGCAAATTCACGCATACATGCGGGACCCAGGAACCTAACCCTTACGTAAATGGGACTCGCCTGTATGAATTTGATTAAAATAAATCCAGTTTGTGTGAAACTGTGGCTTTTTGACTGATACACCAACATATCGTGCCAAATTTCACCGCCATCTTGTGCTAAATTTGACCCACACCAGTGGGCTTGGTATGACAGAACAAACGCCATTGGATAGCATCACAAGTCCCCTCCACCCTTGTGCTTCAGTTTCCCCCATGAGTCACCCAAGCAAGCAGAAGCAAAGGGCACCACCTCATAATTTCATCACTTTACTCCCATAATGTTCTGGGATAATGGGGTTACAAACTGGTGTTTTTCCCCCCTTTTCTTTTCTGGAAGCAATTAACGTGGAAATGAGCGTTAAACTTCCACTAGATTGCCAGAAGTTGCTTTTACGTCACATTGAAAACTCGAATATAATGCAGAACTAAACAGTTTGGGAAATGAGATAAACTGCCATGTGAAGGCAGCCTTTGGGAGGGGGTTACCTCATAAACACCCAACACCTTGTAAATAGCTTAAATAAATTAAACAAATAATAAAATGAGGGACAGGAAGGATGTGGCAAGAGCCCTGTGGGTAAAGAAAAATTATGAGAGTAGCATGTTCTGCTGGGAGGGTTTGTGAGTTTTACATACTGCAACCGGGATTCAGAATGATTGAAGTAAGCTAATAGGATCCACTGCACTAGGGAGTTAGAGCTAGTTAATGTGCATTAGGCACACAGCCAAAAAATCCAGATATCAGGAGGTCATGAACTTGTAATGTGGAAAATGATCTGGAATTAAAACAGAAGGAACCTTGCAGAAGCTTGTTTCTCTTAAAAACACCGCATTTATTATTATCATCATTACAGTGGTACCTCGGGTTAAGAACTTAATTCGTTCTGGAGGTCTGTTCTTAACCTGAAACTGTTCTTAACCTGAGGTACCACTTTAGCTAATGGGGCCTCCCGCTGCCGCCGCACGATTTCCGTTCTCATCCTGAGGTAAAGTTCTTAACCTGAGGTACTATTTCTAGGTTAGCAGAGTCTGTAACCTAAAGCGTCTGTAACCTGAAGTGTCTGTAACCCGAGGTACCACTGTATTATGATATATTTATTTGTACCCCATCATTTTCCCTGACAGGACTCAGGGAGGCTAATATAAAAATGGAAAGCACTAACAACATAGAAAAAGCAATTTAAAAAACCAAACAATTAGGCACTGTTAGAAGTAAAACTATAAACATATATAGGTAAAGGGGTAAAGGGACCCCTGACCATTAGGTCCAGTCGTGACCGACTCTGGGGTTGTGGCGCTCATCTCACTTTATTGGCCGAGGGAGCCGGCGTACAGCTTCCGGGTCATGTGGCCAGCATGACTAAGCCGCTTCTGGCGAACCAGAGCAGTGCATGGAAACGCCGTTTACCTTCCCGCCGGAGCGGTACCTATTTATCTACTTGCACTTTGACGCGCTTTCAACTGCTAGGTTGGCAGGAGCAGGGACCGAGCAACGGGAGCTCACCCCGTCGTGGGGATTCGAACCACCAACCTTCTGATCGGCAAATCCTAGGCTCTGTGGTTTAACCCACAGCGCCACCCGAGTTCCCATAAGCATATATAAAATCTATCAAACCATACAAATAATTACAATAAAAGCAATACGTACCATTATAATCTCATTTACACCATTTAAAGAACTATGATACTGCTTTAAACAGTCATTGCTTCCCCCAAAGAATTCTGGGAACTGTAGTTTCTGAAGGGTACTGAGAGTTGTTCGGAGACCCCTGGCAGAGCTACATGTGCAAGTTCATATTTCAAGACTGATTTTTCAAAGCACATGCCACGCTTTCCACACCCCAATGTTTTTTAACAAGATCCTTTTCTTCCATTCTAGAATTCTTTTTAACATCTTTCGCTTGGATTGTGCTCTTTTCTTTTCCCACCCCACCAAATTCATATTTACTTTTTTTACCAATTAATATTGCTTTTGTACCCTGATCATTGGTACAAGGGCATTTTTAGCTTTTATTAAATTTAACAGAAGAGGAATCAACAAACAGTATCACTATGGCTACGACCCAACCAATCTCTAGCATTTTCCAATCATATCAGCTGTCAATGGAGTTTAACAGTGCTTACTCCCGGGTTAGTGGATTGCAGCTTAACTCTTCCAGACTTGAAAGCGCTTAACTTTGGCTGGATTGTGCTAAGCATGCTCACATCGTAAGCAACCAGAGTGTGGCTGATTATAGTTTCCCTCCTGGCTTTCAGCCAATCCCTTCCACCCTCTGTATTAAGCAAATTACAAATAGCTAAGCGCTAACATTCTTGGAGGCTCATGCAGCCTATAAAAGTATGTTTGGGTTTTATGTCCAGATGAATTGCTGCTTCTCCCAGATATAAACACACGAGAGTGGACAAAGAGAGTTCATAATCTGCAGAGTTACAGATGCCTCTGTGATGCTCTTAGGCACACCAGGCATGTTGTGTCGCAAGGGAGCATTTGAAACAAGAAAGAAAGCAAAAGAGTAAAGGCAGGCGAAGTCAGTGCTTGTGCACTGTGTCGTTATTTCAATACCAAAAATACTTCTCTGCATATCTTTCCGCACCCACCCCTCCAACACGATATTCTCTTTTGTGCATATTAGGGTGCAACAGCTGAGTTTGATATATCGGTGCCTTCTCTCCCAAAGCGACCTGTCAATCTCCTGATAATATAAACTTGTGTCACCCGGTGGGGTGTAAGCTTATTATTTCAGCACCGCAAATGCAAAGCACCAGTCAATATTTAAAAATGAACTGCTTACTTAAAGGAAAAGCGAGGCTAGTTGACTCAGCTGCCTTTCTGCGCTCTTCTACGCTTTCCTGTTCTGACTTGACTGTTTTCGGATTCCATGGCTGAAAACATTGCTGGCTCTCTCTGGCTGGGAGGCGCTGGTTCATCCTAAGTTTATCACAACTGCTTCATAAAGTTCTTAAAAACTTGCATTCTAAAAACAACGCTGCTAACACTTTCCTAAACAACATTTTCGGTCATCACCCATTACTGCACCTTTAATTTTCTTAACAATAACCGGTCATTCATAACACTTGTCTTACTTACAGAAAGTGTCCATCTCAGCTGGGAAACGAGTCAACTGTTTGAATAATCCACCTTCAACATTTCAGTTAAGTACACAGCACAAGGTTGTTTGTCTAGTTTGCAGATAGCTTCCACCTTCCAGAGGAATACCTGCATAGTATATATCAGCTAGATTGTGTTGTGCTCTGATAAGGTCACTGAGGCTTAGCTAGAATCTAGCAATGCTTAATCCTCATTGGTCTTGCCTGCTTAGCACAGGGCTGTTTCCTTGACAACGCAGTTGCAGTTGCTACAGCATCCTTGGCCACATGTGATGTCAAGGTTTGATGTCAACATAAAAAAACCCTACTTACTACTTTATGATTTATGTGTACATCTGCCTGCGCTCTCGCTCTCTCTCTGTAGAGAATCTTTTACTCATTGGTTTCCCCCCTTCCCATTCTGGAAATTATTTGTGTCTTATTTGCCTGGGAAATGCATTGCAAATTCATTAGCAAACACAGGGAAGCAAACGCATCAGTCCCAGGCCAGCAGTATTGACAATTGCTCTGATGACCCGCTTATTTGAAAGGAACTTATTTTTCAAATAAGTGTCCTTGAGATTGCAGCCTGGAAAATAGTGATTGAGGCAATGATAAAAAGAAGCAGCTCCACGGAATGTGATAGTGGTCTAGTTCCTCTCTTTTCTGCTGTAGTAGAACTTACACTTACATCATGGACATCACAGCAATTGAGTGGTCTTCTGTCCTCAACTCCATATCCTTGACTGTTGACAGTGAGAGTGAGGAAACGTGAAATGTCAAGACCTCACAGTGTGAGGTATGTTCTACTCAGGGTGACGGTGGTGACCTAGACTCAAGTCTTCCATTTTAGGCTATGTCCTCCCTCCACTATCAGAATCAGTTTTGGGAATCACAAGTAGAAAAGAGCACTTAGGTCCTACTTCCAGGCTTCCTGTAGGCCCAGCCCTTCAGTTCAGACAATTTGTGGGTTAAAGCACAGAGTCTAGGACTTGCAGATCAGAAGGTCAGCAGTTCAAATCCCTGTGACGGGGTGAGCTCCCGTTGCTTGGTCCCTGCTCCTGCCAACCTAGCAGTTCGAAAGCACGTCAAAGTGCAAGTAGATAAATAGGTACCCCTCCAGCGGGAAAGTAAACGGCGTTTCCGTGCGCTGCTCTGATTTACCAGAAGTGGCTTGGTCATGCTGGCCACATGACCCGGAAGCTTGTCTGTGGACAAACGCTGGCTCCCTCGGCCTATAGAGCGAGATGAGCGCCGCAACCCCAGAGTCAGCCACGACTGGACATAATGGTCAGGGGTCCCTTTACCTAAACAAATTACAGTCTCAGGAATAGAGTGAATCCTGAAAACACACTTCTTAGGGGTCAAAAGTCAGGGTGCATCTTCAACATTCACCGAAAACCGTATAGCAAAGGTGGGGAGAGAATTCTACAACTTTGGGGCTGCCACAGAGAATGTATACCCCTTCAACCGTCACAATTTCAGTGGGACATCCTGGAATTACAGAAGCCACCCCAGCTTCTGATTGGATCCCAGAATGTCCTACTTCTTGGTCCGGCACTCTGGCATGAGTCCCACAAGAATTCGGGAGCAAAAGACTAGCGTCTCCACCCCCATCGTTCAGCCCGGACACTGAGATCCAGTGCCGAGGGCCTTCTGGCGGTTCCCTCATTGCGAGAAGTGAGGTTACAGGGAACCAGACAGAGGGCCTTCTTGGTAGTGGCATCCACCCTGTGGAACACCCTCCCTTCAGATGTGAAGGAAATAAGCAGCTATCCTATCTTTAAAAGACATCTGAAGGCAGCCCTGTTCAGGGAAGTTTTTAATATTTAACGCTGTACTGTTTTTAACACTTGATTGGGAGCCGCCCAGAGTGGCTGGGGAAACTCAGCCAGATGGGCGGGGTATAAATAATAAATTATTATTATTATTATTATTATTATTATTATTATTATTATCCCAATATTGATCAGCAGGATGTTGAAGGGTATGAGAATGCCAGCTCTTGGACCACCCCTCTCCTGGAACTGCTGAGGTGGTGGAACTACCAAGAACCTGGAACCTTCTGAATGCTAAGCAGATGCTATACCTGAGAGACTGAGCTATGACTCTTTCATACTATCCTATGGCCCATGGAATGCTCATAGGATTATAGCCTAAATATGTTATCATGTTTTAACTGGATGTTGTTTTTTATCTTCTTCTTTTCTTACTAGTTATGCATTTTACTGCTGTTGCCTGCCTCAAGTGCCACAATTAACTAACAATTACGCTAATTATCCTGCAATAAAGGGATATCCATTTTGTATCAAAACACAGGGACACTGGCAGAAGCGTTTTGAGGGAACAGGTTTCTGTTAGAGAAGCTGTGACATTTCTTTCCCCATATTGCCGCTCAGCCATGACTGTGAGTGCAGTAATTAGGCCCTGCTAGGATTCAAAAATAGAGCAAATAATTACAGACAAATGACATCAAAGGTCATATGAACATAAATATAATATTTCTAAAACTGTGGATAGGGAGAAAAAAATTATCCATCTCTCATTATATTAAGGCCTGGCGGCTACCCAAAGAAACTAATGGGCAGCAATAGATTCTGAACAGACACACATCCAGCGTAATCCACTGCCACAAGTCCTTATGGCAGCCACTTACTTGTTGTTGTTGTTTAGTCGTTTAATCGTGTCCAACTCCTCGTGACCCCATGGACCAGAGCATGCCAGGCACTCCTGTCTTCCACTGCCTCCCGCAGTTTGGCCAGACTCATTCTGGTAGCTTCGAGAACACTGTCTAACCATCTCATCCTCTGTCGTCCCCTTCTCCTTGTGCCCTCAATCTTTCCTAACATCAGGGTCTTTTCCAGGGAGTCTTCTCTTCTCATGAGGTGGCCAAAGTATTGGAGCCTCAGCTTCAGGATTTGTCCTTCCAGTGAGCATCCAGGGCTGATTTCCTTAAGAATGGAGAGGTTTGATCTTCTTGCAGTCCATGGGACTCTCAAGAGTCTCCTCCAGCACCATAATTCAAAAGCATCAATTCTTCGGCAATCAGCCTTCTGTATGGTCCAGCTCTCACTTCCATACATCGCTACTGGGAAAACCATAGCTTTAACTATACGGACCTTTGTTGGCAAGGTGATGTCTCTGCTTTTTAAGATGTCACTGCCTTGCTGTGGCAAAGGGTCTTGAATAACTCAGAGAAGCTATGAGCTATGCCGTGCAGTGCCACCCAAGATGGACAGGTCATAGTGGAGAGTTTTGACCAAACATGATCCACCTGGAGCAGGAACCGGCAAGGCACTCCAGTATCCCTGCCAAGAAAACTCCATGGACAAAGACAACAGGCTACTTACTTAGATGGATTTAAAGAAGGAATAGACAAATTCATGGACCAGCAGCTATTTCCCACAAGAGTTAAATGGCACTTCCATGTTCAGAAGCAATATACCTCTCGATGCTGGACATTGAGGACAAACAGTTCAAGGACTTAGCCTCATGCCCTGTTTGAGAGCTCCCCCTCTGGCTGGTGTTTGAAACACAAACCTAGAGTGTGTCCAGATGAGTGTTCATTGTGGGATCACAAGCATGCATTGGAGTACAATTTTGTGCACTAAAGGGATGTGGATGGTGCTGTGGGTTAAACCACAGAGCCTAGGGCTTGCCAATCAGAAGGTCGGCGGTTCAAATCCCTGCGACGGGGTGAGCTCCCATTGCTTGGTCCCTGCTCCTGCCAACCTAGCAGTTTGAAAGCACGTTAAAGTGCAAGTAGATAAATAGGTACCGCTCCGGCGGGAAGGTAAACGGCGTTTCCATGTGCTGCTCTGGTTTTCCAGAAGCGCCTTAGTCATTCTGGCCATATGACCCGGAAGCTGTATGCCGGCTCCCTCAGCCAATAAAGCGAGATGAGCGCTGCAACCCCAGAGTCAGCCACGACTGGACCTCATGGTCAGGGGTCCCTTTACATTTACCTTTACTTGGAAGTAAGTCTGTGGAAGTAACACTCTGCCGCCACAGTCAGAGGCAGTATGCTTCTTTAAACCGTAGAAAGGGGAGCATGGTGTTGCCCTCAGGTCTTGCCCTTGGGTTTTCCACAGGCATCCGGTTAGCAACTGTGAGAACAAGATGCTGTGGCTAGATGAGATATTGGCCTGATTCAGCAAGTTCTTCTAAACTCCAGCAGGGAAGGACTGGTAAGCTCAGCTAAGTGTATATACCAGCCAAACTTGCAGTCTTTAAGTGGAAATTGTGTTTACACACCCTGCATTCATTTCTGGCTTATCACTGGTCCAGGATTTAAATGTTATCTGAATGTGTTTTGCAGTATCCATATCGCCCTATTGTTAGCATCATCTCAAATGCCATGTGATACAAGCCCCAAGTTGCAAGCACTTTCTTGTTACATTATCATATCCACAGCTTTCCCCCATTGTTATTCCAAATTCAATTTCATTACCCTAATTATACTTCATCGTAACAGCTCTCAAAACTAAAAGCATCAAATTAGAGATTGCCATTTATCCTTCTTATTTAGCACTGTTAGAAACGTAGTCTAGGTGGATATTGTGTATGTCTGCTTTCCTTCCCCCCCCCAAAACCACTTTGATCAATTTCAAACACTGCCTACTGCAACGAATCTGTTGAAGGCTGCCCGCTATAACATCCGAAGGTGTAAACTTCAATTTAGTTACAAAATAGGGGTGAGATTTATCAGCAAAAGCCCCAAAAGCCCCACGCAAGAACTTCTGCTTGTGCAAAGGGACTTTCTCCCCCCTCCTCCCTGCATGTTCCCCAAAAATTGGCTTGGGGAGATTGGGAGAACCCCTGGAACTGTGTATGGGGGGAGAAGGGGGGGTTGTTCCATCTGGCAAGCCAAAAAATGCTTCTCCTGATAGAACGAGCAGCACAGCGCAAATTTGAATCCACCCCTCTGTCATATAGCTATCTATGGACTCAGCTACATTAGTAAAAAAAATCAATACTTTGAATGCGTTATAAACATGCAACACCAGATGGCACCAGAAAGCAAAAAAAAAATTCTATGCAATTTTTACAAAGCTTTTTTCCCCTTTTGTTATAATGATTTAATTTCTGACTTATTTATAGTGGTTTTTTAATGTGTGTAGATCCACCCTATATCTATATGTATAAATAAAGAATGATATTAAGGGTTGTATTCAACACTAGTCCACTGGAATTAATGAACCCAAGTTAGTCATATCCATTAACCTCAATGGGTCTACTCTGAGCAGAACAAGCATTGAATACTTTCTAAGTATGCTAATCGTTAGCAACATGGGTGTTACTCAAAGCACGAAGGAAAGTGGGGTGTTCTAAGCGACACCCCACATTACATTGGTACTTCTGGTTAAGTACTTAATTCATTCCGGAGGTCCGTTCTTAACCTGAAACTGTTCTTAACCTGAAGCACCACTTTAGCTAATGGGGCCTCCTGCTGCCACCGCACCGCTGGAGCCCGATTCTGTTCTTAACCTGAAGCACTATTTCTGGGTTAGTGGAGTGTGAAGCGTATGTAACCCGAGGTACCACTGTAAGTTCCAAAAGTCGCCATAGATGATATGCTGCTTATTCTACTCCTTTTTCTTCAGCAGCTGAAAGTTGTTTCTAGCCTCTCCCACAGATATATTTACTTGTTCACGTCTCTAATTACCCACGTGACAGTGTGAAAAGGTAACACTGAAGTTTAAAAGGGAAAGAAGTAAACATATTGTGCCCTTGGTTGGAGAAGAACTGGATTGTTCACAATCCTGTCTTGATGTGTGTATTTATAACCAAAAGGTCAGCAGAAGAAACTGTAGGGTCCTCCCTCAGGTCCATGAGGACAGGCTTAGACCGACAACATGTACTCAGCATGGAAGAGTAAACCTTTCTGAGTGACCAATTTATATATATATACTATATTTTAGAAGATTCCTGTTCCATAAAACCAGCATTTCCAGTTTCATTAAAATCTACAAAAGAAACAAGCACTCCTAGCTCCACGGAGCTTTCTGTTCTTCCATTCAGCAAAAGACTTCATTCAGCAAAACATAGCCCCCAAGACGCTGGCTACAAAATATAACTTGACAGCATTAAATGCCTTGGGTGTGTTTTTAATTAAGCATACCAACTAATAAGACAGAGTTGACACACAGGTTCTTGCTACCAGATTGGGATCAGATAAAGATCCTTAATATCTGGACAGTATCAGCCTAGCTCAGGATATAGTGAATATTTTCTCCAGTGTCACTATGGACTCATTGTTAAAACTGTGTTTATGGAAGACAATCTTACTCGGCTACGAGTGATCGCCAAAGAAGAAGAAGATAGTGAATAACATTAGAGTCCCTTTACAACTTAAGCAGAAAGACAGACATAAGCTAGGACCCTCTTCTAAGGTATAGATGCTGCGAGATCTCAGTCTCAGTTTATAGGTTTAATAATAAAAACGGCAACTGCTCACTGCCATGTTTTTAGAACCAGCTGTGTGAAATATGTGACAGCTTAAGTACCAGTTGTGTGGTTGCAAACAGGAGCCTGGAGTTTTGTAGGCTACAGGGCCTGGAAAGAATGTATGTATGGGAAGCATGGGGGCCTGATTTATAGCACAGAACATCAAGCCAGCTGAGGATCATCATGTTTGCAGAACACTTTATGCCCACACACTTCAGAAAGAAACAAAATGCACTCACACCGCCAGGACAAAGAAGTTGAGCTAAGGACTGAGATAGACACTTAATTCATAGCATACATTTTGTTCTTCCTAAAGAAATTACAGGCAAGGCCTGATTCCTACTGGGAGGACAGTGGGCACTAGAAGGCTTTGAAAAAGTCCCTGTGGGGATTCTCTCCTGCCCCAAGACTCCTTGTGACAGGGATAGGAGCAGGGCTGATCTCCAGATCATGGTGGGGGGAGAGAAGAGATAAGCCTTTCCTCCCTGCATATAGACTTCCCGTTGACACCTTCTCTCCCACTCCTGTAATTGCTTATTCCTTTATTTAAAGTCCCTGTAGGCTAGTGGCCAGGAGATGAACCTACTGACAGTCAATCTCAGTCAAGATTTAAGGAAACTACAGCAGCCACGAAATTAAAAGACGCCTGCTTCTTGGGAGAAAAGCAATGACAAACTTAGACAGCATCTTAAAAAGCAGAGACATCGCCTTGCCAACAAAGGTCCGTATAGTTAAAGCTATGGTTTTCCCAGTAGTGATGCATGGAAATGAGAGCTGGACCATAAAGAAGGCTGATTGCCAAAGAATTGATGCTTTTGAATTATGGTGCTGGAGGAGACTCTTGAGAGTCCCATGGACTGCAAGAAGATCAAACCTCTCCATTCTTAAGGAAATCAACCCTGAGTGCTCACTGGAAGGACAGATCGTGAAGCTGAGGCTCCAATACTTTGGCCACCTCATGAGAAGAGAAGACTCCCTGGAAAAGACCCTGATGTTGGGAAAGATGGAGGGCACAAGGAGAAGGGCACAACAGAGGACGAGATGGTTGGGCAGTGTTCTTGAAGCTACGAACATGAGTTTGACCAAACTGCGGGAGGCAGTGGAAGACAGGAGTGCCTGGCATGCTCTGGTCCATGGGGTCACGAAGAGTCGGACATGACTAAACAACAATAACAACAACCGATCTGGTGCCCTCTAGACTCCCACCAGCCCAATTCTTAGCAAAAGTATTTCCCGCTCAATGTGAGAAGGTCAGGTGAGGAGCCGCCACAGGTGGCCCCATCCCAGCGACATAACTTAAGAGTGCCTGAAGAAGGCCCCTATTGTGTGCAAACAAGCTCCAGTGAATTCAGTATGACTGTTTAATTAAGCACAACAAAAACAGTACATGATAAAAGTAGTCCAAAGCTGAACTGGGCTGGCTGAGAAGAGCACATATAACCACGTCCTCTAAAAGCAGGCTGCATTTATTGAGTAGGTTTATACTCCACACAAAATGAGGCTTGGTCCAAGTGTGAAATCAAATATGAACGTGTTTGTGACTTACAATAATTTAATCCAATTAGTAGCTTGAACCTGAATAGATAAGCAGGGCATTACAGAGCGAGAGCAAGGTATGGCGTGACTAGCTACCCCGTAATCTGCACCGAAGTTGCTGAAGGGCAGGATTAACGAATGCAGTCATTCCAGTTCTCCCCTTTGTTTTTCTGCTTCTAAATCATTCCAGGGTAAGGCAAGATGTAATATGCAGATGTTCTGGAACCTGGAAAAGAATGGAACAAATATGACAAGATAATTTCCAGTAAGATGTGCATTGAAAATAGATACTTCTCAGAAGATGTTTTTCTGAGAAAAACTGAGCATATTCTTTTTCTCACACCGATAGAAAAAGAAGGCCACTTCACAGAACTTTCTCCAAAGAATCTTCATCCTATTTTTTGTGACGGCCACAATTTCCCCTCCGCAATGCCCCAGAATGATGTCCTGTCCAGGTGAAGGATGAAAAATGGTGGCCAGGGTACCAACACAGGGCTGGTGACATCCATCTGGGATATTCCAGGATGTGCCTCGTGCAATTCCATTGGAACTTTATGTCATTCATGAGGAGGAACCACAATTTCCATGCCCCACAAAATGTAGTCATCATCTCTCTATGCCTGGGTCCAAAAGGAATGAAAGGTATCCTTCAGGATTATGTTCTGGTCAGCTCTATAACTTGTAATGCAAATCCTAGACAGGATAGGATCCTGCCTAGTATATGTTCTAATCTGGAAAGTCTTCACTAGGGTCCACTCCAGATGTTCCAACAACCATACTCTTCTCCCAGTGCACTCTTCAATAGGGGATGAGTCCAGGAGTGGTAGTCTGCTCAGAACATCAGCACTGCCATATTGATGGCCCATCCTGTAACTCCATTGTTGTCAATCTCATTGTGTAAGTACTGTACTATGCTTCACTCTTTCTGCAAAATATTTTTTTGCTTGGTTTCCTCCCTTTTTTCCCCAGTCTCTGAAATACTCTCGTGTAGAGAAGTGCTCTTCATCATTTCAATCTGTGTTGGGAGTGTCAACGATCCATGTCTTTCTTTAAGAGGTTTTTCACAGCCCTTGGGACTTCGCTGGGTGCTGGTGAAACTGCACTGGGCAATCTATTGCATTAGTACAACCCCCTTTGGGTATTTATGGGTTTATGGTCTTCCTTATCTGCTGGTAAACCTGGTGCGTGTCAAACTCACTCAGTTGTTGGCCTTCTCCAATCAATGTAAAATGGGGCCACTTGTCTGAACTTAAAGCCTTGATTGAATATGACTTTATAAATATGGATACAACCAAGAGGGCGAACTAGGGATACTATGCATGTTCCCCATTCAGAAAACCACATCAGGGAGATGATGTGTTGCTATTCTAATTTCTCCAGCTCTGTTTTTGTTTTCTGTTGGAGGGCATATGGAATTCCTCTGGCTTTTTTGGGGAAATGTGGGCTGGCTGACCTCCTGGATCTATATCCTGGCCTTCACTCACCTCGATGTACTCAAGTCCTCTTGGCAGGACCTGATAATTCCTGCTAGGGCTGGAACTTTCTGTGCATCTAATGTCAGGGCCTGGTTGGATGAGGAGGAGAGCTGAGAGCCGCCAGCCCAAGAACCCCCCAGGGAGAGCTCCAAAGATGACATCTTAGGGCCTGGCGTCTAGTGGTGGGACACTGAGGAGCAGTCAGCAGAAGAGACGAGCTGGGAGATGATAGAAGCAGAAGACTTGAGCGATCAAGGACTGTCAGGAGGAGGGCCTTCCAGGACTGAATTAGAAGCTGATCTCTCCCGTGATGCAGCCTTCATCTGCTCAGGAGGGATCCAGAGTGAAAGTGTAGAGAGGGAAAGTCGTGCCTAGAGCTTTGCTTCAGCAACGCCTTCATTAAGACGAACCAGGGACATTGCTATGTTGTTGTTTTCTGCTAATAAAAAGCTAATTGCATTCCGTGTCTTCTCTGTGTGTGTGTGTGCCTGCCCTGTGGATGACCTGGTTTCTTGATAGCTCCTTGACATCTAAATTATATGTTTCGTCCCAATCTGCTAGACTCTTTCAGCCATGTTTGACCTGTCTCCTCTTACTATTAAGTCTTCCCCCTCCCCTTTGCCAATTATATGTAACAGGGACGCTTACTCATCCTACCACTGGGATATTTTCCCCAGTGTAAGTCTTCATTTCAATGAATTCAAGCCTGCTTTGCACTGTTGGCAAGTTTCTTTCTTGACTTCTCTAACAGAAACTCCTGTATCTAATCCTCCTCACACTGGAACCAATTTTTTTTTGGGGGGGGGGGACACAGGACATGCACAGGGGGAGCAGAACGGTATGTCCCATTGCACAAATGAAAATCTTTGCACTAACAAAGCACAGAAGTTGAATACTGCCAGGATATTCTATACAGCTTCAGTTTTCTGAGTGCTTACACTGTACAATTATGCTCCATAAATAAATTAACCATGATTTCATTTTAAAACCTCGCAATGCTGGAGAAACAAAGACACCTCATTTTACCCTGACAAAATCCACTACATCTACTACTGCTAACAGGATTAAGAATTAGGTTTCAGAACATGGATTTCTGAAATTACACTGTGTAATTAAGCCCATATGTCATGTTCCTAATCTTTTTATCCTTGAGGTGGAGGGCAAACATTTATGCAAAACAAAATTGCTCCATTAGGAAAGGCTGCCTGAAGTCCTAACCAGCCGTGATATTTTGTGACAAGGAGGGCTTGCTACATAAAACCTTCCAAATCACTTGAAATTGGGTGATTAGCTCATCCTCTCCCAGCTTTCTTATTTGCTAGAAGAACAGATACGGCACAATAAAGGAAAATAATAGTATATGTGATTTACGTCGAACATGCATGTTTCTTGCAAGAGGCAGAGAAAGTGGAGCAGCTGGTTGCTAATCACTTTAATTCTGAGAACGACAGCCTGTTGGACTTACTAATAATTGCTTCAGAGATGCCAAAAGATCCAACAATGTTAGGGGGGAAAAAGGGAGAACTGGATGCACACAATGGACACATTAACATGGCCCCAGCCTAGATGGCAGTGCAAACATCACTTAGCTTCCGAGAATGAAGGCCTTCTGAGATTTCCATCCTCAAAGCTGTGTAACAAACACCTTGGGAACAGAATCGTTTTTATCAGAGGTGCAAACTGAACTGATGAAGGCGCAAGCTGAAATGTCTTACTATAAGAAATTAAAATTCCCGTTTAGTTAGTCTCTATGATAAATATATGGTTTTAGTGCTTAACTGCATCCTACCAGGATCTGGAAGAAACTTGCTTAAAGGGCTGCTTGATACCTTCACCCCCCCCCCCATTGAAGCTGAGCAATATATTTGCTAAAACCCTGGAATATCAACTTATTCCGCCATTTGTCAATGTTCCAGGAAAAACATATTTATCCGCATTGTCATTTCCTCTTTGAATCCAATTTTCCAGCTTGTCAAATTAAAAATGATGATTTTCCTTGTTTAGGTCAGAGGAAGCCCCCCCCCCCCCCCGCACACACACTTTAAGCCAGGAACTGATGGCTGATACTAAATATATAAGGAAATGTAAGTTTACATCAAGTTTCCTGCGAGAGTTGTGTGCAAGCTCAGGATTTGACCTGTTCATTTTCGTAAACAGGCTATCTATATTATTCTACCGTCAGTCGTTTGGGTTTATGAAAAACAGAGACTGGGTCTTCTGCCACCATCAAGTTTGGCAGTGGAAGCCTTTGAATTCTAAGGGCTATATTTGTGCTCAGCCCAATCTGTAGGACACATGGATTGGGGAGTCTAGATGAATTTGCTTCTCCTTCCCTCTAGGTCTAAGATCAGTTCCACAGATTAAATATTATGGGCTAAGGCGGAAAGTGGAAGCCAGGCATTCTGCCACAAAAGAATCTGGCTACAGCAGGCAAGGCTGAGAATATCCTTACGGCCATGATAAGGTCAGCACAATAAGTTTGGCAGGAGGTCATCACCAGTTTTGCTGGGGCTAAGGAGATTTGCCTCGCACTCTTCCTAGCCTCGGGGCTCAGACAGAAAAAATGTCTGAGATGCCAGTGCTGTAATTACAAAACTAGACATTACTTTAGACTTGGGGCAATTGCTGCAAACAGAAAACATGTGCCTAACTCCATCCCTTTCCCTCTGTGGAATGTACCCATACAACATAGCTTGACCTCAAGGCTGAAGCTCTATGAAGTAATGCAGAGGAGGAGGGGGGGCAGATTGTGTGGTTACCACATAATGTCTTGTTTGTTTATTACATTCATATACCAGGCTTCCTCCATGGAGCTGTCTCCAATTATGCTTGTACTGTAACTTCCAACCCAATATAATGAAAATAATAAAAAATGCATTATAGCAAGGGAAATTGCTTTGCAAAAATGTGTATATTAGGGGGAACTGCATGCTAAAGTGAGTATGTTAGGAGAAAGTAACCGGTGGATTTTTAAATTTTTTTTTAATGCAAGTGGAACAGGAAATGTGGTGAATCAAACTCAAGATTTAAGAAATGGAAAGAAACCCATCCCTCGCTCAATAAGATTTTAAAAGGTAAAGGTAAAGAAGGATCCCTGACAGATAAGTCCAGTTGCGAACGACTCTGGGGTTGCAGCGCTTATCTCGCTTTAGTGGCCAAGGGAGCCGGCATTTGTCTGCAGACAGTTTTTCCAGGTCATGTGGCCAGCATGACTAAGCCACTTCTGGTGAAACCAGAGCAGTGCACGTAAGCACTTTACCTTCCTGCCGGAGCAGTACCTATTTATCTACTTGCACTTTGACAGGCTTTTGAACTGCTAGGTTGGCAGGAGCTGGGACCAAGCAATGGGAGCTCACCCTGTCGCAGGGATTCAAACTGCCGACCTTCTGATCAGCAAGCCCTCAGCTCAGTGGTTTAGACCACAGCGCCACCTGCGTCCCCAATAAGATTTACTTCTGGGTAAATATGTATGGGACAGAAGACTTCATTCAGAGCAACATTCTAGCTCTGTACCACTTAGGGGAGTGGGGGACTTATAAGAAATAGGAACTGCAGTAAAGCTTTCCAGTCTCATCACGAACAAATATATTTTAGCTGTTTCTTGTAATGCTAACTGCTACACCCTGGGGTAAAATGGTTCTGTGGAGTAATGCATTTAGTGTTCAAAACTGAGTTCTCCTGCAATATAGTTTTAGGTGATAAATACACGAATGAAACTTGTTTCCCTGAACTAGTGTTTCAACAAAACTGTATGTTCTGGATCTAAAAGTTACTTGAGGTGAACTGCCCTGAGCTAATAACAGGAATTGCTGCATCAAGGACATTCATTATATAAGGTTAGGTTAGGTTTATTGACTTCCTGAAGCAATTCACAGGCAAGTAAAAAAATACAATAATGAAACCACAGTATCAGATTTAGCAGCACAATATAATGTCGGATTGGTGTTGCCCAGGAAAATAACATTAAAACATATTTGCCTGGTAAACAATGTACTGGAATGTATACAGATCTAGCAGCTCAGGACACATGGAGGCAGTAGGGCAACACCACAACACCTTTGAATGGACTAAACAGTCTTAATAGAAATGCCAAGCTACGTCTTCTTTCTTATGACAGCAGCTGTCAAGAGCTGGAGTCAAGGGAATCGGCAATAAAAACAGTGTCAGTGAAGCTAATACTTCATTCAAAGCAACCAAAACAGTGCAGGCCTAGTGGTCCAAGCAACTCTTCCCAGCAGGTTTTGCCCCAGTGAGGCAGTTGCAAGCATTGAAGGTACCTGCCTGCCCATAGCTGCCTAAGTCCCCTCGTCTCCAGGGTTTTCCCCAAGCAGTTGTAGACTGCGTCTGCACACAAGCAACCTCTGCTCTGCTCTTTTCATTTGTCTGCATTTCTTGGAGACTCTAGGGGGGAGGGGAGCTGGTTGCAGCAGGAGGGGGGAACTCCCTGGATTCTTCAGCAGATGCCTCATTGCTGCCTCTTGGCCCCCTCCTCTCCAGCTTCCACTCCTTCCTCTGAGCCCAGACTGCTCTTCCTGCTCACCTGTTACCTCTTCTGTTTCCAACACTTCCTTCTCCAAGTCTTCTCCCTCATCGTTGTCCCCCCTGGGGGTTCCCCACTGATGCCTCCAACCACTCCTCTGCTCTAGCCAGTCCATGACAGCAGCAGCCCAAATTTGCTTCCAAACGGGGAAAAAATTGGAAACATCACAGAAACATGGACCCAATATGTGTGGAATACGGCACTTATGGAATGTTTAACTCACCATCGAAGGTTGATAAGCGGAATAACAAAGAAAGATGGGTTTGACTCCACAGAGACTCCATTTATATTGTTTACTTACGTACAGTAATCTTCCTTCCACCTCAAATGCAACAGCCACTATGGAGAAGTTATCTTAACACTTTACCTTGAAGTATATGGATGTGAGCTGAATTTAAAACGTAATTCCCCCCCCCCCCAGTTTGTTTTGATGCCATGTGGATGACTGCATACAAGACTGTACATGTGTTCGTCTCGGAAGACAACTTTCTGTTTGGTAACTGGTTTTAAAAATGTATGTAAAGTTTATAGAAAACAAGAAGAAGCCAGAGTAAATCTAAGAAGTGCTAAGAGCTTTTTCAACCATGGTGATGACACTAGCTAAAGACACCTGAAGTCTGGTTGGTTGTAGAGACTGTAAAAAGCTTCAGTAATTCATTTGTGTTGTTCCTTTTTCACATTGATCGTTACAGCCTTAATCAGGACTGCAATGGGGGAACCGGCTAGTCAGAGAATCATAAAGTAACACATTGATTTGCTATTTGCTCTCAGGAAGTAACTGGCTTCAAGTAAAGCAATTTCTCTTGCCATATCTGAAGGAGAACCATCCATTGTTGCATAAAGGTTATAGCAATGGGTTTTAGGCACTCAAATGCTCCCCTGTTTCAGCTCCACTTGGTACTGCTAATGGATCTGATGAAACAGCATCCCTCAGAGGTTCACTGACCTTTCGTTTTAAAATCAAAGCAAAACTTGTACTAATTACTTGAGACATCAACACTACCCTAAAGGAGTTTTCCATATTTATTCCAGATGACAGCGTCAAAACTTGAATGTTTAAGTAAATATTAATGAAAGCATAAAATGGTTAGCATCCACTGGAAGGTAGTGATTGGTGTGCAAAAGTGCTGAGTGATAGCTCCAGTGAGAAGCTGTGCAGTATAGTGAGTGGACTAGGATCTGGGAGATCAGGGTTCATATCTCTATTCAGCTATGAAGGTCACTGGGTGACCTTCAGCCAGACACAGTCTCTTAGCCTCATCTTCTGCACAGAATTGTTGTGAAGATAAAATGGGCAGAGAGAGAGCAGCTTACACCATCTTGAGTGCCCTGGAAGAAAGGTGAGATATAAAGGCCTTGTTTGACCCAAAGAGGGTCAAGATTTATCTTCCTGGCTTGGGTGATATTTATGATTCAATTTTGAAATCCAAAGGTATCTCCGCTGCAATTAAAGGAAGAAGAAGAAATAAGATCCCAAATCTTGATGCAAGTAATAAATTAATGGAGGACTATTTTTTTAAATGATTAGCAAAATTATTTAAGGGATGAAACTAGAGAGAACCAATCAGAGAGGGTGGCTGATAATTTGAAATTAGAAGGATTTTATATTAGGGAACACACAGAGAAGGTTCATTCTCTGGCCTGTTCTGTTTTTCTTACAAGCTTTAGCTAAAATTGGTTTTCCTTTGGCCCTTTCTTCCTCTATCCAGCAGCATCTTTCAAGAAGGCATGCTGGCTTGGTGTTTTGGGGAGATAAATACATTACTTCTAGTAAAAGAGTCACCATAGCTGCTAGAGGGCCATGGAAATTTGTGTCCCGAGCTTTTCAGACTCAACTACCCATGTACTGGGACGCAGGTGGCACTGTGGGTAAAACCACAGAGCCTAGGGCTTGCCATTCAGAAGGTTGGCGGTTCAAATCCCCGCAACGAGGTGAGCTCCCGTTGTTCGGTCCCTGCTCCTGCCAACCTAGCAGTTCAAAAGCAAGTAGATAAATAGGTACCACTCTGGCAGGAAGGTAAACGGCGTTTCCGTGCGCTGCTCTGGTTCGCCAGAAGCAGCTTAGTCATGCTGGCCACATGACCCGGAAGCTGTACGCCGGCTCCCTCAGCCAGTAAAGCGAGATGAGCACCGCAACCCCAGAGTCAGCCACGGCTGGACCTAATGTCAGGGGTCCCTTTACCTTTACCCATGTACTATCTGAAACCAAAGGGGCACATTGGTTGCCAGATGCAAACTATATTGACATTATATTTTCAGCTTTCCTGTCCCACCACTAGGAGACCAATTCTTTCTTTCTTGGAACTGCTCTTGGCTTAACTCTTGGTCTGCAATGCTCTACAGAAATCCTGTACTGAAGCATAACTATCAGAGTTGTGTGTGACTTGCAGCAACATTCTCTTTCCAAACTAATGACAGCTTGCAAAGGTAAAATATATGAATGGGAGATGTTATTGTGTAATTCCTGGCATGCGAGTCTAAGTGCATCCAGCTGCCATCAAGGGGCAAACAAGTCCATTTTCTATGCCTAGTGACAAGGCTGACATACCACGGGAATCCAAAACCTGGGGCAGGGGAAATATATTCAGCAGCTCATCTCTGCCAGGGTAGCATTTCAATGAAATATGCATTCTTTATATTATTGTGACATTTAACTGCCTTAGTCAGAGGCCTGGGGTGATATGCAGGTGCACAGAGCAACATCAAACCTGCCATAACATTTAAATAGAGGATAAAATGAGAAGGTCCAAAGGTGAGCAGGTATTTCAGTAGTTTGGGTTAGGTTTGATAGACAGTATTTTGTTGGAAGGATTCAAGCCCATGCCAAGAAATGTAGCTTTGTGTTAATCAAATGGATTGCAGCACTCTGTTGACCTAGTGCACAAAACCCACCTTTAAAAAATACCATACTTTATGCCAGAGCTTTCCAAACTGTGTGTCGTGACATGTTAGTTGCAGTGTGTAGGTGTGTTGCGCAAACGGTCCTTGCGCTGTGCCCAAGGCTGGAAAAGGGTTAGTTTAACCTCCAGTTTGCTAGTAAAACTAAAATTGCTGTGTCGCAAAATGATGCATGTCTAAAAAGTGTTGCCAGCACGAAGAGTTTGGAAAGTTCTGCTTTATGCACCTAGGAAAGTGATGGAGTGAAACGCGTGGGATGAATAATGGGAAATAGGGGTAGGGGGATTTTTCCATTTTGGTTCCTCTTCATTTCTCATTATTCCAATTTTACAGTTCTCCACATTTCCATGTCAGTTTGCCAGGTTTTTGTAAAACAAATCCTCATGAAAATTCACCAGTATTTTAGTGTGAATTGCTCATAATGTACACAATTGTTATGCAATTCTGACAAATATAGACATTTTTGCATGCATTTTCACGGATATATGCATTTATATGCACACTTTGCCCTAGTGTATGTGGGTTTTTTTTTTCATATTACATATCTTGAGAGCCAGTGTGGTGTAGTGGTTAAGAGCGGTAGTCTCGTAATCTGGTGAACCGGGTTCGCGTCTCCGCTCCTCCACATGCAGCTGCTGGGTGACCTTGGGCCAGTCACACTTCTCTTAAGTCTCTCAGCCCCACTCACCTCACAGAGTGTTTGTTGTGGGGGAGGAAGGGAAAGGAGAATGTTAGCCACTTTGAGACTCCTGAAGGGGAGTGATAAAGCGGGATATCAAATCCAAACTCCTCTTCTTCTCTGGAGAATTGCACTGCAAAATTCAATGAAGTGCAACTTTTGAAGGATGGCTGCCATTTGGTTGACACATTGTTTCAGGAAGTGTTAATATATTCATTTTTGAATGTGAACTGAGTTGAATTTCTCCCGTTTCTCATTGGAAGTCATATAAACACTCCACAATGAAATCAGAATGGATGCAGGATGAAGGCTGATTATTGTATGATTGCTCTGCAAGCAAACTGGAACGAATGATCAGTGAAGACCAAATGTAGTCTTACCTTTGCGTAAGCTTTCTGGAAGCAAATCAGAATAAATGCCCATCTGAAAGAGCCCAAAGTCACACTCGGAGCTTTATGGATCTGTTAAAGTGAACCTTTGTGGCAAATTTGGAGGTTTCATCTTGGGAGATGAACGCTGAAGAAGGAAGCAAAACTAATTTCGGTAAGACTAATGATCTCTGGGGGATTCTGTCCATTCCCTCAAAAGCAATTTCACTTCCCAAGTCTGTGATGTTATGGGCATTGCTGCATTAGACTTCAAGGACTTACTATCCCTTGTTTTTAGAATGTGGAGCCAACCTTTCAACATAAAACAACTAAGGACAAGTTAATAACAGACTCTGCCCACCCAGAATGCACACACACAGCCAAAGTGAAGCTGCCACTGTGCCATTTCTTAGAACACTTGAATCAAGTAAAGCAGGTCCTAAAGAAAAGCAAGGGAGGTAAATTGGGGCATTTTAACTATGAGTAGTTTTATAAATGCTAAATTGCCAATGGGGAGGGGGGACTGGGGCATAGCAAGAGAGAACAGAGCACACAAATATTTTTCTGCATTGACAATCAATTTCTAAAATACTTATTGTGGTTATGCTGGTTTAAAAGTCTGCTAGCAAGATTAAAGGAGGCTTAAAGTAGCCCTTTGTCCATGGAGTTTTCTTTGTCCACTGGAGTGGCTTGCCGGTTCCTGCTCCAGGTGGATCACGTTTGGTCAAAACTCTCCACTATGACCTGTCCATCTTGGGTGGCCCTGCATAGCTCATAGCTTCTCTGAGTTATTTAAGCCCCTTTGCCATGGCAAGGCAGTGATCCGTGAAGGTGCTGGAGGAGACTCTTGAGAGTCCCATGGACTGCAAGAAGATCAAACCTATCCATTTTGAAGGAAATCAGCCCTGAGCGCTCACTGGAAGGACAGATCCTGAAGCTGAGACACCAATACTTTGGCTACCTCACGAGAAGAGAAGACTCCCTGGAAAAGACCATGATGTTGGGAAAGATTGAGGGCGCAAGGAGAAGGGGACAACAGAGGACGATATGGTTGGACAGTGTTCTCAAAGCTACCAGCATGAGTTTGACCAAACTGTGGGAGGCAGTGGAAGACAGGAGTGCCTAGCGTGCTCTGGTCCATGGCGTCACAAAGAGTCGGACGCGACTAAACGACTAAACAACAACAAAGTAGCCCTTGCTTGGTCAGTTAGAATGTAGAATCTGCACTGGGTCAGAATGTCCATTGGCATTATTCATTATCTTTCTTGAGCTTTGACAGCATTGCTAGATCTGTCAGCTGGAAAAATTGCAGTGCTGTCTGTAAACCAATTTGATTCCTCAGCCTCTAAGGGTCGACCATTCAAATAGAGGGCTACACCTCTGCTGTGGGCAGAGCCACCAGCTTGCAAGAGTGCCTCCTCCTACCCCAGTGAGGAAATCTGTTCACTGCTACTGCTTTGCTCTGCTAAAATGGGCATGGACTTGGCACAGAGTCAATGAAGAATTATAGCTGTCAAAACATTGATGAAATTATTCACTGCCTGTGAAGCAGCACTTTTTGTTTCTAGAGGAACATATGGGCTTTCATCCTACCCAAGGGTGCATCTGTGCCAAAGCAAAGGCGGTCCTTGGCTCGAGGCTGCAATTACGAAAGTAGCAAGGCTTTGTCAATGCCATTGTAAAATGGATCCACCCTAGGGGTGGAAGCACATTGCAGAGATCACACAAAGTTACAGAAAGGAGAGGTGTGTGAAGGTGGTATTGCATACCCTCCAACTGTTGTCTGATGGAAATAGGGACATCCTAAGGGAAAATGGGACATTCTGGGATCAAATCAGGAACCAGGATGGCTTCTGTAAATGTCCCTGGAAAATAGGGACACTTGGAGGTGCTGGTATTGTACCACTCAACCTCGCTGGTGCTTTGGTAAAGCAGGTGCAGGGAGGAGGCTTCTGTTCTTGCAGTGTTTCATTAAGAGGCTGAAGTATACATGGTCATTTAAAATAAATTCCATCTGGGTTATGGTGCAAATATGAGCTGATAAGCTTAGCAGAGCCAAGCAGAGACAGGGACAAAGGTGTGCCCCTATCAGGCCAGTAGTTGGGTACCAAGACAGGAAGATGAGGCTCCAGTGAGCAGAGGCAGGAGATATAGTCAAGATCAGGGCAGCAACATGGCCAGAGGCATCTGGTGACTTTATAGCCCTGACACACACTCTTACAAGGTGTATGTCAGAACCCACAAGTGTGTCCACCACCCACACATTTAGCTACGCCGCGCAAGAGGCTTAGGGCTTTTTACTGGTGTTAAATGTGCCTGTGTTATGGCTGTGTGTATCTCCCCTTGACGTTATATCCATAAGGTCAGGGATTAGAAATAGCACCTTTCTTATGAAAGTTAACAATACCTACAAGACTAACTGGTTGTCTTACATGCTTCCTTAATCATGACTTTTGGGAAGAAGTTTCCATTGTCTGTGCAGAACCCCATTGTTTCCTACAGGTGATAATTAAACTTTACTGGTAACGCAGGATTAGTGGACTGATTGTTATTTTAGGTACTAAGACGTCAGGATATTTACACATGTCTTCCAGGTCATGTTTAAGGTAAGAACCAGTACCAAGGTTAAAATAGGTCATAATGGGATAAAATAGATCATAATCATGTTATATACTCATGCCAGCTTCACTGATGCCATGATTTACATCAATAAACCACACAAAAAGTTCAACTTGGCACCCATCATGACTGTGTTTGCAGCCACTGGTTGGCTAATGAGCTGTGCTGAGCAATTTGGAAGTGTGGGTGCCTGTTTTCTATTTTATTTTGATAATGTAATTTACTGTTCTTAGCTTTTCTAGCTCCCCCCCCCCTTAGTTTTGTCATCTTTCAAGTGTTATTTTACCTTCTGCAAACAGCTCTGGGCTTACAGGAAAGCAGCCTATAGAAGAGGACAAGGTATATAAGCAACTTGAGCTAAGATCCCAAGGCATGTAAGCATTTGGGCAGGCAGCTCTGAGCCTTAGGAGCATCGCTTGCCTGTGATGAATTGCACACGTAACCCAGGAAGAAATGCAAAGGATGGCAAGTCTTCCCTTAGGTTATAATCAGCCCATCAAAACTGTAACTAGGAGTTAGAAAAAGTCATTCATGTTAAATAATTAGTTTGGAAGGATTTTTTAAAAACCTCATTACATTGTCTCTTATGACTAATGATGTACGTGTCTGATCCAAAAAGACAAAATAATTACAGGAGCTAATAGAAAATGTATTACTTTAGGTATAACACATTCCATTTTTGTGACTTGCAAGAGACAGGAAAATCCAGCATTTCATCGCTAGCGTGCTGGGCACAGAACATGGGCTAAACTTTCTTTTATGATCTACTTGGGCAACAAATACATTTTATAAACCATGGATGAGGAACAATGTGGTCATTCAGATACTACTGGACTACAATTCCTATCATGCTGGCCATTGGCCATGCCAGCTGGGGCTGATGGGAGATGGAGTCCAACAACGTTGTGGAGGGCCAGAGGTTCCCCCATCCTTGTTATAAATGTACAAATATGCAATCTCTTGCTGCAAGGAACAGCTTTTAAATACCACCGCTCCTTTGATTTCCCCCATGCATGCCGAAATGTTACTTGGGCTTCATGGGGAGATGTGGAGGAAGGCACTTGGAAGCAAGCTGGACTCACCAAATTGCTATTTGGCACTCAATACCTACAACTTAGAGAGAGAACAAATGTCAAACAATGAACATTGTTTAAAAACTGGCACTGCTAACATTTCAGTGAACTGGTAACCTTTCCCTCCGCCATAAATCCCTCGAACTTTCCAACCTTAAACAGTGCTTTGGGATGGAACGCAAGTGAAAACTTGCAAAAGTGTCATGGGAAGACATCAATTTTGTTTCATAATACTTTTGTTTGTAGACATATGGAAAGCACGCTATTATTAGGTCTCTTTCTTCTGTGCCACTGCAGATTCCCCTAAATGGTTTCACAATTCTTTGCTCATCCTCTTATGCTTATGATCCCCTATTCCACTCAACACCCTACAAATGTGACACAAAAAATATTTTTTGAGCTCTGGCAGATGTTTGTATTTCTTCCGTATTTCAATTACCATCAGAAGCTGTGGAAGGTCACAGCAGCAGTTATTTGTGGAGGTTAGCTTGATAGCAATATCTGCATTAGCTGTATGCCAAAAGGTAGGTAGAACTGAAACTTCTCATAATATATGTATTATGCCCAGGGATGGGGAATCTGCAGCCCTCTAAATATACTTGGACTTCAGTTCCCATACTTCCTGACCCTTGGCCATGCTGACTGGGGCTGATGGGAGTTGGAGTTCCTGAAGGTCTCTGAACATCTCAGGAAAAGTTGTGCTTCTTAGTTCTGCAGCTCTGTGCTGAAGCAAACACTGCCAGATTCTTGCCTGTTGCATTAACAAGTTAAATGTGGTATATCAAAAGCTGCAGTTGTACAATGTTCTGAAATACTTTTACGTTGGGATTGCATATAATCCTGCCTTGTACAGAGTCAGAGACCATTGGTCCAGCTAAGGAAATTCTAAAGGGCTTTGAGAAAGAAGCAGAAAAATGGAAGCCTCTTTCACAGGGGGAAAAAACTTTTGAAAAATTAGAGGACATTTATCATCAGAGCACTAGCATAAGCATCTAGCAGAAACTGGGATTTTCCAAAAGGGGTGGTTAATATTCATTGCCTCCAAGTGACTAATGAATAGAAATGGACTAGGCTCTGGGAAATGCTCCAGCCTTGAGCAAGAGACAGTTCTACCATTTCTGAGCCAAGCCCAAAACCTTGAGTGGAATTAGGCAAAAGCCCTATAAACACAAAGCAGTTACTATTGCAAAAGCCCTAATAAATGGAAAGTAGTTATTATTTGCATCATCTTCATCAAATTCTCTGCCCAACCCACCAACTTGGAAGATTGAATTTATAATGGTTTTTGAAGCACCAAACTCTGCCTTCTGCTCTTCTGTGTACCAGGCTAGAAGCTGAAAAAAGTTCCCATGAAATAATCCTCAGAACCATTCAGTGTCTATAATGAACAATCTATCCCTGTAATGGAGGTCAGTAAGCGATTCACTTTTCATACCCAGCTCCCGTGGCCACATTTTCAGGGAGAAGACCTAGGGGTACCAACAGCAAGTATTTAAAAAATAAACCATGCTCTGACAGATAACCAATACAGTGAAGTAACACACACAGAGAGGCACACCAAATTTTGCCAGACCCAGGGCTTTACCCTTGAATCACTAGGTGCGACCTTAATTCCACACCCGAACCATCAATCTTCCCTAAGTTCATATCTGATTCACTAGGTTTTTCCTTGTTTCCACCTGCCCTGGATCTATCCCTGGCATAGCCCAGCAAGTCAATATTTGTTTTGTTTTAAACAACAGCAGGCAAGGCAATATTTCCAGCTACATCTATTGTACCAGGACATAACACAAGACATAGCACAAGCAAGCTGACATATGTCAGTAGGGCAGAATCCAGCCCTCAATGATGGTATTAACATCAATTCAACTCCCACCCGCAACCCATCCCATCCTTTCTATTATGTTTGTTACAACATAAATCCAATCTTAACCAAATTTACTCAGAGATAGTAAACTGACTTCAGTAATACTTATTTCCAGAAGTCTTTCAGACTGCAGATCATGCTTGTTAATGTCTATTGATTCTCTCCCCCATGAAGCTGTGTAGTGCACTTAGCAATAGTTACATGCAAGCAGGAATTTATTTATTTTTTAACCCCTCTCTCATCCTTTTTCTTTAGAAAATGCAGAACAGTTAAGTGGGATTTCCAGCAGCCCAGAATATAATAAACTCCACAAATATTTCGCTTCAACAATACTATAGATTCCAAGACATTTGATGAACCAAAATTTCTTCATGGCAACTCTGTAGGTAAAACTGCACACAAGATATAGAGCTACCATTAAAAACAACCTTATGTGTTGATGAGCTCTCCTTCCCTGCAGCATCAAATTAACCTGTGTTGTGATGACATCATATTGTACCTTTCCCCATCCCTGCTCCTCTACTGGTGGAGTAAGACGTGGTGCAATGACAGCATGCAACATACAGAGTGTATTGATACTACAGAGAATTTAGCATATCCTTTATAGTTCCACCTATAACTACCAAGCTAAAAACACATTGTTAGAACACTTAGGACCCTTCCAGACTCTGTGTGTGTGTGTGCGTGTGTGTGTGCGCGCGCGCGCACACACACACACACACACAGGGTATTATGCAACATGCCATTGATGCAATAAGAGTGTAGATTTATCTAAACATCATCCCACTTTATTAGTTGTTCCGAGATGCTTCCCCATTGTTAGCCCCTCCAGACAGCAAAAATGTGGCTCCTTGTGCTATAGCACAACAAAAGCAGTACCAAAAAACCAAAAAAAATCCACCCAGAAGAAACATTTGTGGTACAAAAAGTGCCTGAGATACAGCCCAAAGCTGCAGGGCATGCACCAATTAGATAGCCAACTTGATACCATCATAAGCACAAATCACCATACATGCACAATAAAGAGAATATTGAGGGGCCATTAATGCTGATAGTATATTTAGATATATTTTAGCAAAGAGCCATCAGGATCCAGGATTCAAAATGCAAGTTGTTAGGCAATGCTTAAGCAAGAAAGTTATAGTCAATAGTTTCTCTTAACAAAACTGAATAAGATGCATTAAGCAAAATGCTATGATTCACCCTCACCCATTAGTGATATATCCCTACATCTATATATAGATGTAACACAGACACACACAAATCTTGTACAGTATAAGAGACGCTGCTTCTTTGTAGCCTTTCCTTTCCACCTGAGCGAAGTTTAACCATTCCTTACATGCTCCTAGAATCAAGTCTATCTGTACCCCCAAAACAACCTCTGATATCGGGGAAAGGATTGTGTGAGAGCAATATTCTCCTGAAAACATTTCTCAGCCTGGATATGCTTCTGCCTCCCAGCCAATTTCTATTATGTAGTTTCTAACATCAAGTACCGGAATATATTCCCAGGCGCCTGAGCAAATTACCATTCTCTTCATTAAACCAACTTTGTTTGCATTCCCTTGGCAGTTGCAAATGCAAACATGCTTGCTCCCTAGACTCTTTCTTTTGGTTTGCTGTTGTCCAGGATTCTTCCTGCCGGCTCTGTACAGTCCAAGTCCGTACCTGCTCACAGGTGGATAGAGAGATTGATAGATGTGTGTGTATACACACACACACACATATACATACATATATATATATACACATACATTATATATATATATATACACACACACATTTATATATACATACTTATACACTATTTGCTTTCGTAGATTTTCACGGGTACAGGAATGCAGGTTTTGGTGTCCTCGGGTGTCTTCCCGTGTAAAAGTTGGGGTGTCTAGGCGACGTTTCGACGAGGTCTCACTCGTCATCTTCAGGCTGGTGCTTTCGGCTTCTTGTTACTGGAACAGAGCAGGATCTCAGTGTTTGAGTTCCTATAAATACTGTTGAGGAGGTGTGGTGTATAGCCTCCAATGTTCTGGGCAGAGAGGAAGTTCCCAGGCTAGTGTGCCTTTTCTTCTTTTGTTCCTTAATTGCTTGAGGGATATCTTGAGTGATTTCTTGAGTGATATCCTGAGTACCACTTAGGTGGGTCATTAGGTGTGGATTAGTTGCTAAAGCCTTTGTGTCTTGACCTCTTGAACTTTGTGAAGAGTTTTTCTGAGAAGATGGCTGTACTGCTTTGTTGTGCTCTGGCTTGGCTTCGTGTATAGGGGCGAGCTGTGGTTTTGTGGCCTGTGCCAGCCAGATCTGTGTAGGGATTGCAGGGGGGTGCAGCATCCGGAGGTGCCATCGTTATCACTCAAGAAATCACTCAAGATATCCCTCAAGCAATTAAGGAACAAAAGAAGAAAAGGCACACTAGCCTGGGAACTTCCTCTCTGCCCAGAACATTGGAGGCTATACACCACACCTCCTCAACAGTATTTATAGGAACTCAAACACTGAGATCCTGCTCTGTTCCAGTAACAAGAAGCCGAAAGCACCAGCCTGAAGATGACGAGTGAGACCTCGTCGAAACGTCGCCTAGACACCCCAACTTTTACACGGGAAGACACCCGAGGACACCAAAACCTGCACTTATACACTATATATATATATATATACACACACACACACACACACATTTGTATATATACATATATATACTTGCTTTCGTAGATTTTCACGGGTACAGGAATGCAGGTTTTGGTGTCCTCGGGTGTCTTCACTTATATACTATCTATCTCTCTCTATATATATACACACACACTTATATATATACATATATATACATGCACATATATACACACACATATTATATTATATTATATTATATTATATTATATTATATTATATTAT
>JAXCMG010000039.1:16193748-16280563 GCA_034642415.1 Podarcis siculus
ATATTATATTATATTATATTATATTATATTATATTATATTATATTATATTATATTATATTATATTAGTGTGTGTATATATATATGTGTGTGTGTGTATTATAATAAATATAGGCAAAAGCAATTCGTGCTCCAAGACTGACCCCCACAGGAGGGGATGCGAAGAACTTTTGTTTGCCTGAGAACCGCGCTCGAAATTAAAGTAACTAACTAAATAAATAAATAAATAAATCATGGAGCCTCACTCGTCCCGTCCTAGCCCGCACATGCCACCAAATCGCGCATGCGCTCTCGGGCCAAAGGCTCGTCCCTTTAAACAGCCAGTTGGCGGGAAATGTTTTCGGCGCCGCTAAGCGACGCCTTTCCCGACTCCCCGCTGCGCAGGCGCGCCCTCTCCCCTCCCGGCGCCGCCTCCTCCCGGCCGAGCGGGTCGCCATGGTGACGGGACGCGGAGCTGCGCTCCAGGCGGCCTCGAGGCCAGTCGGGCGAGGAGCCGGGACCGCTCGCGGCCATGACGGACATCCTGTGCGATTGGCTGAACAGAGAAGTGAAGCTGTCGCGGGCAGTGAGTGAGTGCGGGAGCCTCCATGCAGGGTTAGGGCGGGCGAGGAAGCCCCGGGAGGTGAGGGGCTCCGGCTTCCCGCGTCCCTCTCAGGCGGGCAGGCGCTTCATTCCGGCTCGCCTGAGGGAACATCTCTCCCCCCCCCCCCCGTAAAACAGATTTCCCCCCAAAACCCTAGACGCGTGGAGACTTTTCTTCTTGCTCTTCTTGTTGTTGTTTAGCCCCTCGTGAGAGGAATGGCGCTTTGCACATGCTCAGGAGCACGGTTTTGCTGCTGATTCATTTGCTGCCCCCACAGACATTTCATAGAAGAAGAGGAGCCACGCGGGTCATCTAGTCCGACCTGCTTCAATGCAGGAGTTTACAGCTGAACATGACATTAATGCCTTGCCTCCCTAATGTAATGCCCAATGTGGGGCTCGAACCCACAACCCTGAGATGGGAGTCTCATGCATTACTAGCTGAGCTACCCCTGGTTGATGTAGTACAGTGGTACCTCGGGTTACATACGCTTCAGGTTACATACGCTTCAGGTTACAGACTCCACTAACCCAGAAATAGTACTTCGGGTTAAGAACTTTGCTTCAGGATGAGAACAGAAATCGTGCTCTGACGGCGCGGCGGCAGCGGGAGGCCCCATTAGCTAAAGTGGTGCTTCAGGTTAAGAACAGTTTCAGGTTAAGAACAGATCTCCGGAACGAATTAAGTACTTAATCCGAGGTACCACTGTATTTGTTTCATGAAATCTGCACACCACTTGATTGTATGGGGTAGGTGGGTGGAAACCTCAAAGTGGTTTACAAGAGAGATAAAACAATAAAATTGCCAATAAAAAAATTAGCAATTAGCAATAAAAAAGGGGGGAATGACAGCCAGAATTAAAAAAAACATGCAGAAAGTTAAAGCCGCAGTAGGATAGACTAAAATGAATTAAAACTCACACCAACTTTCTAAACATCTGGGTAGACGTGTATAAATAAAAATGTCTTTGGCAGGCAGCAAAAAGCATACAGTACAGTGAAGGTCTCTGTTTGGTGTCAATAGGCAGGGAGTTACAAAGTTTCAGCACTGTCGCACTAAACCATTGCATTCTTACAGACACAGTGTGGGTATTTATATTCCCAGGGCAGGTAGCAGAGTAGTAAGAAACAAACAAAAGTACTTCAGCAACAACAAAAGACTAATGCAGCATACAAACAAGCAAATTTAAACAGCATGAGCCCATTCAAAACAAATCAAACTGCTTTAAGTTTAAAGTGCTTGCATTAGTAGTTCTCATTTTTCCATCACTGAAAAATAGGTACCAGTAGGACTCAACTTTCTGACTGCCTTTGCATGACAGAATTGCACAAGGAGCAGCTATTCTGTTGGTGGAAATAGCTTTCACCCAAGTAACAAAAAAGTTATTACTGATGTTAATAACTGTGCTAGAGTACCAATATGCCCAAGCAGGGTTGGTGGGAGTGGGTTGGGTTTAGCCAGGGGAGGTAGTAATATTAAGTGTCAATATTAATAACTAATTCTAGCAAATAACCTGTATGGCACTTGGAAGGATTCCATGCAGCTTAGTTGCCTTCCTTGATTTTGAAACTGGGGTCTTGAAACTTTGGGGATTTTGAAATGTTTTGTGAGCATTTATATCGATTCTGGGAGTCTAGAATGATCAGAGGAATTTGTTTTTAGATATGGTACATTTGGAAAAAATGCAATGAAATCAAAAGAGACCAGGCTTTGGTTAAAAATGAAACGACAGTAATACTTTATGGAGAGCAGTAAGAGTTGTAATATGTCAACAAGCAGCTTCTCCTAATTTGAACTTGTAACACCAGACGAGACATATAGAAGTTCCCTTGTTTCCATGTAACTATGATGCAGCCCAGGACAGCCCCACTCCTGAATTGTACATTGGGTTGCATGAACAGAATGGCTGGTGTTTTCCACACCGTAATGACCGTTTGCTCATCCAGTATGTGCAAAAAGACATATCATGGCCTCAGTGTGGTTTTGTTAAAAGAGCTAGAGACCCTATATAGCACCGTATTTGAGGGAGGGACTGTTTTCTAACCTAGGAATGGGGGGATCTGCAGCCCTCCAGATGTTGCTAGACTGCAATTCCCATCATCCCTGACCCTTGGCTGGGGTTGATGGGAATTGGGCTCCAATAAATCTGGAGCGCCATGGGTTTCCCATCACTGCAAATCATACTATTAACAGGTCCATAGAAGGTTGTATCTGCTTTGGCTCATCTATCTCCCACTTCTCCCCCTCTTTGTCAGTCATCCATCCTCCTGCTTCCATGGCAAGTTGGCAAAGGCAGAGCAGCAGGGTGGGACAGGGAGGAGGGGCTATTTCTTTTCTTGTTGCCTTGGACCTTTTCTCTAGGTTGGCAATCCTACACTCCTGAACGCTCTGTTCAAAATAAAGAAGGCTGCCAAGTTATTTGGCTCAAGAACCTTTTGACTGACTTATTGGGCAGAAGATAGCTGGAAAAATATTATTTAGTTATTTTAGTGCAGCCTTACAAAAACTGTGGGTAGCAGGTGTGATCTTCTCTTTGCTCATACACAAAGGAATGCCTCTTCCCCTGAGAGCACTTGCTGTGACGCATGCAAGCATTATCAAAAAAGAAGTTGCAAATGTGTTTTCTTCTTCAGTTTGTTCATGTGCAAATCAATGCACTTCTGATTGATTGAATCGGCTCTAATTGATTCAAACTCATTTAAAAAAATAGGTAGCAGCTTCCCAAATAACCTTGTGTTTTGTGACCTGTCTACTTTACATTACTACCTCCACATTTTTTGGCAGTCCTAGGAAAGCAGTGGATTGTGTTCATTCTGAGTTATACAACACAACACACCTCTAAAGCTCCCATGTGGCAATGATTTCCATCACCAGAGACTCTTCTGCAGTTTCAAGGGACACAAATCTGTCGAATTTCCTCAATTAATAAGGACTCTGGAGTACAGACAGTCCTTGTAGATATATGTTTATCCCGTTGTTCCTACTATTTGATCTACAAATGGCTTTCCTCCAGAGAAAAATATCATCCACACAGAGAGATGAAATGCCCCTAATGAGAGGCTGAACTACCAGATTTCTAGAGCTCTTTAGGTTGTGGGAGAGGCGATTATAAACTCTCAAATTACCATTGTATCTCAAGGCTTCTTCATATTGCAAATTGGGGTTGTCTTAATCTTCCCAGAAGAAGAAGCATCTTGAAACACAGAGAATTTAAGAAATTATTACAGCTTACTTTTAAGTTAGAACTTAAAAGAGGCAATAGAGAACTGCTGCTATTTTAATAATTTACTGTAGGTTGAAGCCAACGAAATAATACTCAAAGTAGACCCATTGAAATAATTGGATGTGACTTAAGTCAATTGGCTCGAATGAGTACCAGTATATTTTATTTATTATTATTTATTAAATTTGTATACCACCCTTCATCTGAAGATCACAGGGTGGTTTACAACATAAAAATACAAAATGAGAACACAAAATACATAATAAAACAAAAACAAACCAATGAACCCCTCCCACAAACACATGCTGAATATGACTTAGTTGGGTGCAACTCTTCATTTTTAAAATTTGTTTCATTAGGGCCAATTCATGCGTTAATGCTTCTAGAGCAGGCCTGCACAAGTGTCAGTAATCCCCAGCGCATATCTGTGCAATCTGTGGTACACCAAGTCCCATCAGGAGTTGATAACCACCCTATCCTTTATGCTGCCTGCCTGGGCCTGAAAAAAGGGGTGTGTGTCATTGAGTGCTTCACAGGCCACAATGTGTGGTTAATAGACTTGGTGGGTCATGCAGGTACAGGCCAGATTTAGATGGTGGAAGCACCTTGGTGAGGTGGATCATGTGGTTTCATCCCATGCTAGCTGAAACCTGGCCTGAGAAAAGTCAATATTGACTTCTCTGTGTAGATCAGAGGTGGGAAACCTGTGGCCTTCCAGGTGTTTTTGGACTCCAACTCTGATATGTCCCCTTCCAGCATGGTCAATGGTCAGGGAAGATGGTAATTGTAGCTCAGCAACATATTGAGGGCCACCAGTTAGCCGCTTCTGATCTGGATGTTACTGCAACTACATGGGAGGAAGTCGCAGGAAAGTTACTTGCACTTCACGGTGGTAAGATATGAATCAGCCCTTAGGTCTGAACAAATGGGGAGAAAAAACATTTCCTTTTTCTCTTTACAATTAAACCAGAAATGGAGTCTTTTGCCCAGGAGTTTTCTTCAGGATACCTCATTGGAGAACTTCTCAACAAGTTTGAACTCCAGGATGACTTTGCCCAGTTTTCGCAAAGCAGGTTAGTAGATGGTATATACACAACATCAGATGGTTAACATAGTAGGTTAAGTGGTGGCTCCAAGTCCTGGGATAGGTGGCTTAAGCAAGATGCCCTCAGTAGGGGAATCCTACCTCCTTGCCTGTTGCCACTGATGATGCATTAGCTTTCTCCCTCTGGGACCAATCTGCATCACTGCTCAATACAAGAGGGAGAGCCAGGGTTGTTGCTCCTCCACATTCCTGCCTCTGCTTGCGTACTTGAAGATAGCTAAAGAGCAGGCAGTGGCAGAAAGGAGGAGGACCAGGAGGGCCAAGGGACTTGTTTGACATAAGACTTAGACATCTGCTTGACAACCCTGATTGCCAATGCCAGTCCAAATAGATTAAGATGACAGCTCAGTCCCCCCCCCAACTCATTTTAGGAATACTGAAGGCATATGGGGGTCTGCAGGTATGCATGGGTTAGCCCCTCCCCCTTGGTGACAGCATGTGCCTCCTAGCTGACACGTGATTAACTCAATCTCAAGGCCATCTATTCACATAGAGTTTCCAATTCTGGAGATGGGAAGGTATGTTGCTGCCATACACTTTAGTGTAGAGGTGGTGGGGCCAGCATATTTCTGCAGGCCCTTTCATGCATTCAGAAACGAATGCCTGAATAGGGATATTGTTTATTGCTAAAAGGTGACTAATGATGTTTGGCCAACAGTCCTAGGCAACTGCATTTCCCACTTGGAAAAGGAGAAGAAGGATGTAGCCATGTTTACATATTTCATCCATCACTTCCCCGTGTGGCTGCTATATATACTTGTTGAATGATGATTTCCATGCTCCCAAGAAAGCTTATCAAAACCCAGATAGATACAATAAGGAACTAGGATTGGTTCCATAGCTCAGTGAGTGCATGTTTTCCATGTAGAAGGTCCTGGGGTCCAACTCAGGTATCTCTAGTTTAAAAACCTATTTTTAGGGTTAGACCACATCTCTGCCTTAGACCTTGGAGAATGGTGGCCAGAGTAATTAATGTTGGGGTAAGGCTGCAACCCTAATCCCACTTTCCTGGGAGCAAGCCTCATTTGATTCAGTAGGACTTACTTCTGAGTAGACAAAATTGGATTACCTTGTAAATGGACCAATAGTTTGATTCAGTACAAGGCAGTTTCATATGCTCAAAATCTTTAGGTTTCAAAATGTGGTCACCCAAACGTTTTGATCTGTTCCTAATGATAATTTTGTTTAGCTCTATCTCTCTATAAATGAACATGCTTATTGAAGAATGCTGGGCTTTGGGATCAGTTTTTCACCTTTCGAAGGAAACAGAACCTTATATAACTGCAGAGTCTGTTTACGTTTTCAGGCTTGCCAGTGCGAAACTTAACAACTTTTCTCGCATGGAGCCCACCCTTCAACTCCTGGGCGTGCAGTTTGACCAGAATGTGGCCCGAAACATCATGACAGAGCAGCATGGAGCTGCCACCAAACTGATCTACCAATTGTATGTGGCTCTAGAGAAAAAGAAGAAAGCAGGACTCACTGGAGTTGCCATGGATGCAATGAGACCCTCAGCTCCCGCAAAGCTCAAGAGCGTGGGAACTGAAATGTATCGAGAGGTGAGCTTGTTGAGATAAGAACACCTTTCCCAATAGAGAAGCAAAACATCACATGTGATGTTAGATATATACCCTGTCAGATCTATACCCATGACACGAGAGATCAAAATAGAATTCCTGTAAACTAAATTTCTGTTTCGTCTACTGAATCTCTGTGTAAAGGATGCAGTGACTTAATTGATGGGAGTTGTAGTCCAGTACCACTTGCAAGACACATATTGGCTACCTCTGCTCTAGAGGTTACTCTAAATTCCCTTTCACCAAACTAATAGCCACTTTAAGAACTCTCTGATCTCTTTGCTTCGCAGTGTCCCATCAGGTATCTGCATAGTTCCTTACATTTTCAGTCTCACAACAAATAGCTTTGGCCATTCGTTTCTGGTTTCTCTCTTGGCAAGCTGAAACTGGGCAAAAAGCCCAGAAGGCTAAATAAGGAGATCAGAGCTGTAAATCTTTCAGAACATATGTTCCATCCTCACACATACATCCTCACTCTGTATAAGCTGGCTGTACTATCATAAGGGCAAGAATAACTTTAAATTAGCTACATATTTCAGGCCAAATCTACACTGAGGTGGCTGGCATTCCTTTTCACTTGCAAACCTTCTCTTTGATTTAGTTTTGCTCAGGGTGGATTTGATTTAAATCATGATTTAAACCACTAGTCAGTAAGACTTGATTTAAATAACTTTTTTTTTTTAACAGAAAGGCATTGCTGCTGGTATAATCTTAATATTTACAACCAGATGAAGGTTTCATTTTTGGAATAATAAATTTTCAGAGTTGTTTTTACAGTTATGTCAAAAATTACTGATTTGGTTATACTATTAGAAATACATAAACAGATAATTATGAAATTATTGTGAGGTTTAGTAAGTTAGCTGTTTATATTTGGACAACTTTTCTGCTGTACTTTATTGGAAGGAGAAAAACAATCATTTCCTTAATAACAATTTAAACAATTTTTAAACTAAAACAATAACATTATAGCATATGTCTCCATGTTTGTTAACTGATGTGGTTAAACATTTTTTTTTAAAAAAACTTAGACTGATTTCCAGCACACATGAAAACCAAAACAAATCCTTATTTGTTTAGACTATAATGCAACTTAAATAGAAAACTATCTTTAGAAAGATGTTTTTCCTCCAAAAGCATTTTATTTTAAAAATCCAATTTAAATCAAAAAATAAATTTAAATTAAAAAATATCTGATTTAAATAAAAAATGATTTTTTATTTTTATTTTATTTTTTAAAAAAATCATTGGCTTTTATGCTCCCTGGTTTTGCTTCATGAAGTGTTTCATTTATGTTGATCTGGGCTGCTTCACTAAACAATAATTTAACAGATTCTTTCATCAGATTGATGGATATTTGACAAAGCTTTCTGAAAGAATGTAGCCTTGATCCAGCAAGGGAGAATTCATGTGCAGAAGCAGGCATTCATGCATGTGCCCCTCTCTGGAGCCATGTCCACAAATAGGTGTAGTGCTCAGGGTTTCTAACCTGATCCAGCATCTTTAGGTGTGTGTGTAGCCTCAGCTAGTAGCTAAGCAGAAGCGCTGATCAGCAATCAGTGCTTACTTAACCACCCATTCCTGGTCAATGCACCAACATTAATTGAATTCTCTAATCATTTGCTCAATAGCATCCCAGGGAAACAGATAAAAACTAGGATTGTAACTGAAGCAAATCAATCCGTTTGTTGGTGCACAGTGCTTCATTGGAGGAATATTATAATCTTCATATAGCAAATGGTGATATGAGGAAATAGGAATAAAATAAATCAATGTAATACAATATAGTAATGTAATATTTTTAGAAAAATAGCTTTAAAATGTCCTAAGGATTTGGCCACCTTCTAACTTCCTCTAGCCCAACTAGTTGTGAAATTGAATTTCTAAATTCTCTCACATATTCACATTTTGGAAGAGCTTCTCATCCAGGCCTGCAGCTGGGCAAAAGCATGCAAAGCAGAGTTGGATAGGGAGCAAGCAGAGAGTGAAAATGATTCAGTGAAGCACCTTTTATATTGAACAGGAACTGTATCAGGAAGATGGAATTTCCCATCTTTTATATCAATTTAATTACTTATGTAGGTGAGCTTACATAAAATGTCGATTGAGGATTGCAATAATCTAAGCGTAACTGGAACCCTTACTTCTTCTCCACCTAGAGTATATGCGCCCTGATGAATTCCAGCGCTTTCTTTCCAAAACAGCTCAGTAGTGCCATGATTCCATGTATGTTTGGGCACCAAGGCTGTCGTCTTCTTCACATTCCTTAACGGCACATTATGCTGATGGCATGAAATTTCCTTCTAATCATATTGTCATCCAAGATGTCAAAATCTCACACGACTGTCACTGAGAAGCAGCAAATATTTCCAAGCACAGTTAATTTTTTCCATTCCTGTCATCACCATGGCTGCCAGTTAAAAAAGAGTAAGACTTAGCAGATTCGCTGATTTAGCAGAAATCAAAGGTGGTTGCCAGCACCTTTAGTTCTGCAGATTACAAACCACAGTGCTTGGACCATATTGGCTGGCAGTGGATGCTGTTAATCTGGACATTGCTAGCTCTGCAAAACTATGAAGTACAGCAAACAGTATTAGGGATGGGGGAGAAATTTGACTCGATTCACATTTAAAGGTAAACCTCCCCAGTTTACACTTTCTTAAACAATGTGGAGATGCAGCCATCCTTTAAAAATTGCACTCCTCTGAATTTTTGCAGTACAGCTCTTAGGCAAAGTAATGTGTAACAAAATGCAGATTTTAGGGTAAACTGTGTATTAAAAATGCATATATTAACTGCACATACTAAAAGGTGTTATATAATGGAAAATGTGTACGTTTGGGAAAATTGCATACAAACAGGCATATATTAGGAAAAATTCACACTAAGATGCTGGTGAATTTTCACAAGCCCCTCCTTTTTTATGAAAAAAAAACGCGAATTGATGTGGAAATATGGAGAACTGAAGTTTGGAAAAAGGAGAAACTGAAATCAATGGATTCACTCATCCCTATCGCTGTGAGTTAAGGGACGCGGATGGCGCTGTGGGTTAAACCACAGAGCCTAGGACTTGCTGATCAGAAGGTCAGCGGTTCGAATCCCCGCAATAGGGTGAGCTTCCGTTGTTCGGTCCCACCTAGCAGTTTGAAAGCACGTCAAAGTGCAAGTAGATAAATAGGTACCACTCCGGCGGGAAGGTAAACGGCGTTTCCGTGCGCTGCTCTGGTTCGCCAGAAGCGGCTTAGTCCTGCTGGCCACGTGACCCGGAAGCTGTACGCCGGCTCCCTCGGCCAATAAAGCGAGATGAGCACCGCAACCCCAGAGTTGGCCACGACTGGACCTAATGGTCAGGGGTCCCTTTACCTTTTATCCAAAACTAGGCCAAGATAAACTATGTTTCAGACATGTAAAAAGCTGTCCTAATTTGACCAGGCCTTAGAGGTAGAGCATTTGCCTTGCATGTAATTCAGGCCCTGGTATCTCTAGTTAAAAGAAGCTGGCAGGAGGGGATGTGAAGAACTTTTCTTTGCCTGAGAACTTAGAGATCTGCTGCCAGTCAGAGTAGGCAATGCTTGGTTAGATGGAGAAAAAGTTATGTCTAAGTATAAGGAGTTTACTATGACTCAATGCGGTATATAAAGCTATCTTCAAATCTTTTGGAAAATCTTCTCATTTCAGCGCCTTAAATGTCTAGTGCCGCGTCAGGTAGACTTGACCCTGCAGCAGATTTCAGACAACTTTCACAGCAAAGCCAAGGACCTCGAAAGTCAGATAGCTCGGATGCAGTTTGTGGAGCAACAGCAAGCAAAGAAAATTCAGGCGGAAAAAATCGTTGAACAATTTGAAAATGTGAGAAGCCTATTTAATTTTTTTTTTATAAAAACCTCAAAGCTGCAGGAAATGTTTGTGCATTGTTTTATGCTTAAGCCTATGAATTTTCCCGCCAGCCGCATCAAACACAGTGGGAATTATTTCTAAGTAAATGAGGATTGTGGTGTATGTATAACAGAAAGCTAATGGAAATAAATTGTAGTGTTTTCATTTAATTCAGCTAGAACTGGTTCCGTTTGCCCCACAAAACCTGTAGTATAGCGCTGAATCAGAGCAAACAGCAATTGGGTTTTCGGAGGATTGCAGTTTGTTCCGAGTTAGCATTAAAGAGTGGGTTTTCTGGGAGAAAGTAGTGGGGTAAAGGCAAAACCAATGGGGCTCGTGCCTAGAAAGCACGGGACAAGCATAAAACTTATTGGACCCATGCTTTCCAGGCACAGGACAAGTAAAAGTGTAGACGATCCCTTAGTTTCATTTGTATATTGCTGAAGGTGATGCTGGAGTGTCATTCCAGTGCTTGGGGGTGGGATTCAGGTTGCTTTTGAAGTATATGAATCCTAGACTGCAGGGGGCTTTAATAGCAAGCACCAGTGCCTTGCGTTTAGCCTGGCAGCAAATTGGCAACTAATGCAGTTCTTGCAAAGCTGGCTGAATTGGTTTATTGCCTCCCAATAGGAGGGACACAAGCTGCAGCATGCAACACTGTTAACTTCCATTTTGCCTTCAAGAACAGTCTTGTGCAGAACACATTAAAGCAACTGACTCCAGAACAGGGGTGGGCAAACCTTTTTCCACCCAAGGCCAACATTTCCTGGATAAATTTGCACTAAATCTTCTTGGCAATCACGTTGGCAGTGGCTGTAGGGAGACTTCAGTGGGAGGTCAAGAATGTGGTCTGTTGCCATTTTTGCAAAAGAAGCAAAATGTTATACTGAATTCCATTGCGTTGCATTTTTGTTTTGAAATCCAGTTATGTTCCTCAGCAAATGATCATATGGAACAACTGGTTGCCCTGAGTGGGGATAGGCATCTCTTTGGGTGTCAAAAGACACATCCAGTCAGTTTAATGGGGCACAAATGACCAGTGGGGTGGAGATACATATCTGCAGTGATTGTGAGTGTTGAAAGTTGCTTCTAGGCATAAGTCTTCTTCCTGAATTTGAGTGGTTTTTTAAAAAAATCTTTGGTCAAATACCATTTTGCCCCCACTTTTCAAGCTTTGCACATCCATGCAAAACCCCTTTACCCATTCACATTTTATTTGAATCATTTACTTAACAATATGCCTCAATAACAGTTTGATCTAGGGCATCATCATTTGGAATAAGACACCAGTCCAAAGCAATTGGGTTTAGGCTTACAGTCGCTCCACCCCTCCTACTTTGAACACTGGCAGGGGAGGTTATTTCCAATTCAACATTTCACGATTCCTGAAATAGGTTTTAGCCTGAAGCTTGACTCTGAACATTAGAAAATGAATCCTGCTGTGATAAATCATGTTATTTAGCTGAAGTTTCTATGGGAAATTTAAAAAGGCGTTTTTATAAATAACAATTTTTCAGCTTACGCTGAGTCACACTTCCAGTGCACTTGCATGAGGTGGCAGACTACTTTTCAATTCCATCTTCATTATAGCTGTTCAGCTTGTTACTATGTGATTATTAAAGTAAATAGGACCGGCACCAGGTTTTGAGGGGGCACGTGCCCAAGTGCTAGCTTGTGGGGCCCCCTGGGTAGGTATAGCTGCCATTATTATGGGCAGCTTAGAGCCACCATTTTCAGTTTTCTCCAAGCTGTCTCACCCGAGGAGTACAGAGTAGCTGTCAGCTAACAGTAGGCCCTGTGTTAAGACTAGGAACCCACTGGAGCACTCAGACCCTGGTGATTGCCTGAGGAAGCTGCATACTGCCACCAAGTGTGAAAACCATGTACCGTATGTTTCGCTCCATAAGATGCACCTGACCATAAGACGCACCTAGTTTTTAGAGGAGGAAAACAAGAAAAAAAAATTCTGAACGAAACAGTGGATGTATGATTTTTGTGGTTCATGCTGTGGCCACATATACGTGATTTGACGGTGAGTTTGGGGTAGCCCAGTGCAAAAATCCTGAGGATCCATGTGGATCCATGCTTTGTAGCAATGTTTTTGCACCATTGCGGCCCCACGCAACTGTGGGTGTGTGATTTTTTTTGGTGCAGGCTGTAGCCATGGACATGCTATGTGATCTGATGGTGAATTTGGGGTGACCCAATGCAAAAATCCTGAGGATCCATGGGCTTTTACCTCCCACCTCCCAGGCAGCCTCCTTTATCTCTAGCGTCCCTTATCTCTCTCCCCGATCGGCAAACGATCAGCGGCTTTGTTTCAACACCCACTTCCCTTTTTCAAAAAAAGAAAAAGCATGATCTGCCTTTTGCCCCTGGGCAATTCAGCTCCAGGGACCATGCATTTGCTCCATAAGACGCACAGACATTTCCCCTTACTTTTTTGGAAGAAAAAAGCGTGTCTTATGGAGCAAAAAATATGGTAGGTTGTGAGGAATGTGCCATCCCACATCCAGCAGCAAGTTCCTCCTGTGTGACATGGTAGGATGTCCTAGTGCAGTCTGGGTAAAGGTAAAGATAAAGGGACCGCTGACCATTAGGTCCAGTCGTGGCCGACTCTGGGGTTGCGGCGCTCAATTCGCTTTATTGGCTGAGGGAGCCGGCACACAGCTTCCGGGTCATGTGGCCAGCATGACTAAGCCACTTCTGGCAAACCAGAGCAGCGCACGGAAACGACGTTTACCTTCCCGCCAGAGCGGTACCTATTTATCTACTTGCACTTTGACGTGCTTTTGAACTGCTAGGTTGGCAGGAGGAGGGACTGAGCAACGGGAGCTCACCCCGTAGCGGGGATTCGAACCGCCAGCCTTCTGATTGGCAAGTCCTAGGCCCTGTGGTTTAACCCACAGCTTTACCTGCATCCCGAGCCGTCTGGGTAGCACTTGACAAACAGAAGGCAGAGCTCCGTGTGACTTGCACTACCCTGCAGCCCATCATTTGCTTGCAGAGAAGTCACCTCTGGGCATGCTCATAGGTAGAACATCTGCTTTGCATTCAGAAGATCCAAGGTTCCATTCCCAGCATCTCCAGGTAGGGCTGGGAGAGACTCCTGCCCGAAACCCTAGAGAGCCACTGCCAGTCAGTGCAGACAGTACTGAGCTACATAGACCAGTGGTCTGATTCCGTATAAGGGAGTTTCCTATGTTCTTATGTAACAAATAGGGACGTGGGTGGCACTGTGGTCTAAACCACTGAGCCTCTTGGGCTTGCTGATTAGAAGGTCAGCAGTTTGAATCCCCGTGACGGGGTGAGCTCCCGTTGCTCTGTCCCAGCTCTTGCCAACCTAGCAGTTCGAAAGCACACCAGTGCAAGCAGATAAATAGGTACTGCTGTGGTGGGAAGGTAAACGGCGTTTCTGTGTGCTCCGGTTTCCGTCACGTTGTTCCGTTGCACCAGAAGCGGTTTAGACATGCTGGCCACATGACCCAGAAAGCTGTCTGTGGACAAATGCCGGCTCCCTCGGCCTGAAAGCGAGATGAACGTCACAACCCCACAGTCGCCTTTGTCTGGACTTAACCGTCCAGGGGTCCAACATGTAACAAATGCCAAATGGTAAGAAATGGCAAACTTATTTGAGATGCTGTTTATAATGATAAATTTTATTATAGTGATTACAAGCCCTTTAACTTCTCATAATATCTCACTTTCTTTTTGCTTTGTTTTTTTTAAAGCAAAAAAGCTCCCATTATTTACTCCTCCAAATTTTGTAATATGTTTGTGACCTTTGTGTGGGCAGAAAGTGACTCGAAAATGATAGCGCTTTGTGGGTAATTAATACTTAACAGTCAGTAGCCAGTTTTAAATAGCTCATTACCTTCTCATTGGATATTTAGAAAATGGTAGAAAATCGAAGGCAGCATGAAATAATGGCTAAAATTCAAGCAGCAATTATCCAGATTCCCAAACCAGTACTGCAGCGCCCCGTCAAGGCAATTGAAGACCAAAAGATTATGAGAAGGAGGAAGGAAGCAGAGGTAAGTTCTGAACTTTTAGAACTGGAAATTTAAAAATCATAGGCAGTAGAATGCACTAAGTATTCATTGCTCTGGCACTGCATCCCAAATGCCTCCACTTGGAAACAAAGTCTGCATAATTTGATTCGGGGGGAAATGTGTTTGTAGAATTATCAGTTATGTATCTATGGAATTAATCATCCATTGTGTACCATGATGTTTGAAGAATGTGTGCGTGTCTGTGTAAGTGGCATTCTGGTAGAATAGCTCTTGGGAAGGGGCTTGGGGACCCTGGCAGGTTAGCTGTGAAGGTGTGTGGCCTTCGAGCTGAAGAAGATGCCTCCCCTGTGTTGCAGGGTATTGAACAAAAGGAAGGAGATTCAGGCATGCCTGCTTGTTTTTCAGATCACCTATGCAGAAATTAAGAAGTTTGAAAAGCAGATGAAGAAAGAGAGTGGCATGCCTACCAGGCTCACTGAGAGGTAATGTTTGGAACAAGTGACTTCTGGGTAGACTTGCTGTTCCACGTGGAAACTAAATCAAGTGAGGGTCTCCCAGTCTTGAAGCTGCCAGTCACCTGGTTAATAAGCATTCTTTCTAGGCAACTAGCTTGTCATGCAGATGGGCAGATAAAATGTCTTGGAAGTTACTGCACTGACATTAAATTCTGCTTGCTGGAAACATTGCCTTCTTCGTTTTAATTTTTTGTTGGAAGTACTTCATATTGACTTGTGGTTTATTATACACATGCTTTTTCACGTGCTATTGGCGTGATATGTACAGTTTAAGAATCTTGGTATATATTTCCAGTCCAGAGTATCTTGGGGTTCCTAAAGCAATTGTAGGGCTTCAAATGAAAATCTTTCTGTCCACTTTCTACATCCCAGATATCCTGCTATACCCCTCTACCATGTTCCCCCTTACTTGCCTTTTTTGTAAATTAAACCCCCCAATTGCTGTTTTCTTTCTCATAGGGGAGTTGTTCTAGCTTCATGATAATTTTGGTTGCCATTTTCTGAACCTTTTCCAGCTCAACAATATTCTTTTTTGAGGTGTGTTGACTGACCAGAACTGTATTCCAAGTACACTACCTATAATTGGAAATATTATTTTCAGTTCCTTTCCTAATGATCACTGATGTGGAATTTGCATCTTTCACAGTTGCCACACGCTGGTTTACTATTTTCATTTACCATTTTCAGCATGATCCCAATATTTCCTTTGTGGCCAGTCTCTCACCAGTTCAGACCCCATTAGGATATATGTGAAGTTAGGACCATTTGTCCCAATATACATCACATTACACTTGCCTACAGTGAATTGCATTTGGCATTTTACTGACCATTGGACCAGTTTGGAGAAAACCTTCTCGATCTCTCTGCAATCCTTTTCTGTTCTTGTCACCCTGAGCAATTTGTTATTATGAACAAAGTTAGTCGCTTAATTGCTCACCCCTTACTCCAGAGACCAATACAGTGATACCTCGGGTTAAGTACTTAATTCGTTCCGGAGGTCCTTTCTTAACCTGAAACTGTTCTTAACCTGAAGCACCACTTTAGCTAATGGGGCCTCCTGCTGCTGCCGCGCCGCCAGAGCACAATTTTTGTTCTCATCCTGAAGCAAAGTTCTTAACCTGAAGCACTATTTCTGGGTTAACGAAGTCTGTAACCTCAGCTGTTACATTTTTCCACTGTGAGAACCTGCTCTCTAACTCCTGTTATTTAAGCATTTACTGATCCATAAGACGACCTGTCCTTTTATCCCATGCCTATTAAACTTACTCAGGAGTCTTCGGCCAGTGATTTTATCAAAAGCTTTTTGAAAGTCTTATTATACCGTGTGTGCCCCATTGGATCACTCCATCCACTTCCATTGCCTAATCCTAACCCTCTCTTCCATTTGGAAGTCTGAACCATTTTCAGTATCATCCCTTAGTGATGATTTATCCTGAACTTCAACAGTAAATGCCTTTCCCCCAAAGATACTTTTTAAAAAGCTGTTCTGCCAATAGATTTTATGCACCAGTAGTTCAGGTTCTATACAGGTTCAATCAAGTGCAGCAAATGGATCATAGGGGAGCTATGCTAATCTTTTTTATACACTGCCCTTCGGTCATATTCCCAGAACAATTTCCAAATAATTAAACAATTAAAATTTAAATTTTAAAAAAACCTGAATCATCTATAAGAGCCACAAACTGTATGAAACAGTCATAGAGCTAAATAGCCTCTCTTCCCTCCATCACCTACCCGCCCACTTCATGGTTGTTCCAATCTGGATTGTGTGCCCTCACCCCTATCACCCAGCACATCCCCTACATAGTACAGTGGTACCTCGGGTTACATACGTTTCAGGTTACATACGCTTCAGGTTACAGACTCTGCTAACCCAGAAATAGTGCTTCAGGTTAAGAACTTTGCTTCAGGATGAGAACAGAAATTGTACTCCGGAGGCGCAGCAGGAGGCCCTATTAGCTAAAGTGGTGCTTCAGGTTAAGAACAGTTTCAGGTTAAGTACAGACCTCCAGAACGAATTAAGTACTTAACCCGAGGTACCACTGTAAACGAAAAAACCAAGCATGTAAAGGCCAGACACATGATTAGCATTGCATCTAGTTTCACGCTTGAGCACCATGGGACAGCAGCTGCCTCCTTTTTGTTGACTGTTCTCCTTTTAGCACTTTCAAAAGGGTGGTAGATAAGTAAAATGGAGAGAGCCCAGGCTTCCAGTGTTGGGATACTGCCAGGGAGACGGGGGCATCAGGCAGGCCCCCAGCTGGCTCCAGCCACCGGCCGGCAGCCAGGTGATCACTGGTTACCGGAACAGCATCAATCAGTGACTTGAGCCTCAGTGGCCTTCTGAAGCTACCAAGCACGCTAATTAGCAATACAAAAGCAATATACAAAATGGAAGTTCCCAGCAGACTGTGCTGGAAGTAAACAGGCATGTGACACACAACAGTCATGCCTGTACCATTTAAGGTGGAATGGAACTATATCCTAACACCCAGAACTTGAAAGTCCTAAAGACTTTGGAGGAAGATAGAAGCATGTAAGTAAAAAACAGATGCTTCTCCTTTCTTTAAACAGTTTCTGCCACCATTGCAAAGTGGTTGTGGCATTCCTATAGGTCTCCTGGGTCTTCTCACCTCAAAGTGCTTCCCCTCTGAAGAAGGGCGCCACATCTGTGACATCTCAGAGCAAGGCGTCATGGGGGCAAGATGGCCCTGGAGAGCCATAGGAGGCTGAAGCTGCAAAAGTGGAGAGGCGCTTCCTGAAATGCTCTGATTCCACACACAAATACCATGTAACTCTATAAAGCTCTGTGCAAGGATTGACAGCACTGTGAAAATCATTGACAATAGTCACAACATTTGATGAGACAGATTGGTGGCAGTTCCTTTGTGCCTTATATAGATATTTATATAACACCTGATGCCCCCAATTATTATTTTAGCATGGTGCATTCGGCAGTGCCTTCACAGGAACTGGATACAACTCCAGCCATCACTGACCTGTTGAACACCTACTCAGATGATGAATATATCAGGAAAATTCAGAAACGTCTTGAGGAGGATACCTTTGCCCGTGAACAACGAGAGAAAAGACGACGGAAGATGTTAAGGGAGCAACTGATAGCCCATGAAGCACAAGAAGTGAGTTAGGTGTACTGCTTTCTCAGGTTACACACTGACAAAGTGGCAGCGAGTTATCAGTTTGTGCTAAGATACACAACTATCATAGTGAGGCCCATTAGTGGAGGGAAATCTGTAGTTGGGTATTTTCAGGGACTGGCAGGACACTGACAAGTGTGCACTGGGAAAGGGGGCTGAGTCTGACTTAGGAGTGGGGGTCAGTGATTTGTGGGGAACTGTACCAGCCAAGAGGCAAGAGTTGGAAGGAGGGGAAGCTTCAGAGCTGCAGGATGGAGCACAGGATGCATCAGAAGAGAAGGGAGAGGCAGGCCAGGCAAGTGAAGGGCCAGGTGCTTCCCCACCCTCTCCTGCTCCACTGTCTCCCAGAACCAGGAGGGGATTGAAAAGGGATGAGCAGAGGAAGTTTGCACGCAGGCATAGTCTCTGGCTGCTTGTGCGCAGCCTGTCGGGGGAAGATACATAAGCTGGTGGATGGGGACTGGCCCCCTGTTGCTGCAACTGCTCCATAGAGCGCAAACCTGGGAATAGTGTGTGTAAGCACCCAGAGCTGTAGAAGCAACGCTAAGTGTTATATTTGACAATAAAGAGTTAACTATCTGCTGTGTGTATTCCTTTGGCTGGGAAGCATCCTTGACAGCCATAGTTTTTATGGAGTCCAACCAAAAGTGCAAACAAGCCTTCTTGTTCTTCAGAGCTCCTCATCAGGCTTGATGTTAAGCAAAATGGTAGCAAGAAAAAGCTGACACGACACTGAAACTTCAAAGGGCAGCAGTTGTAGCAGTTTTTAGACTACATGCAGGGGCTCCTGCTTAGAACTTAGCAGGGGGGTAATCTAATGTGCAGTGCAAAGTTATGCGTGATTACTTGGAAGCAGGTCCCACTCAGTTCAATTGAGGTTACTCGCAAGTAAGTTAATTTAGGCCCTACCACGGATTTTCAGTTTGTTCTTTTGCTTTTTTCATACATAGCAAGGGGTGGAAGTAGTTAAGCATACTACCGTAGGTTGTCTTTTAATTTTATTTCAGGAGGCATATAGAGAAGAGCAGCTCATCAACCGGCTAATGAGACAATCCCAGCAAGAGCGGAGGATCGCTGTGCAACTGCTGCATGTGCGGCACGAGAAAGAAGTGATGTGGCAGAACAGGATTTACAGAGAAAAGCAGTTTGAAGAGAGACGGCTCAAAGAATTCCAAGAAGCTCTTGACAGAGAGGAGGTAAACATTCATTATTTTCTCCACCATCATCGTCTTTTTTTAAAAAAGAAACCTCTTGGTCTGTCTTGTCTCTTACGTTCGCAATTGCATTTATTCTGACTTGAATCTTCAAGGTGCTGGAGGTATATGGTTAAAGGGCTCCAACTTGTTGCCAAAGAAACCCACATAATCAGCAGAATAGAAGGACACAGAAAATGGCTGAATATTAGTGCTTGGTGGAAGCGGAAGGTTATCAACTCCTCCAATATACCAGTTTCCCTTAGGCTGGGAAGCAACTTTGTAAGCCTGGCCAGAACATTATTTTCTTAGCCTACTGCCAGAATTAGAGGATGCAAGGCCAGAACAAAATTAATAATAATAATAATAATAATAATAATAATAATACAGCAAAGCCTTTTATTTATCTTTTTTGCGAGCATGAGCTGTTGTAGCATATATGCATACTAAGTGTTAGGTTTGGCTGCATTCTAATGCAGCTTGAAAGTGCTGAGAATGGGGTGCATTGTGGATGTGAAGCATTCATCTTGTGCTGCCAGGTGGAGATTTGTCCCATGTAGGGGTTACGTCTAATTTACAGAGTGCACAGAGCAGTGCTATGTTTGTATGTGTTGGCTTCTAATCATCACTGTGCAGGCAAACAAACAGCCCAGGCTTCTCCCTGAGCTCCCTATTGGCTTGCCCCTCCCCTTTTCCCTAACAGTAATTAGCAGCAATGTGCAGTGTTGGGAAAACAGGTCAGCAATCCGGCCCCGCTGTGCTAGTCACTAATGCACCACACCACTCTTGGCCATCCCACAGTGATAAAATAATCTCAATCCCACAGCCACTGAAATTCTGCAGCACTCCTCAAATCAGGCATTAAGAGAGAAAACGTTTGCAGTGGAAGGAAGTCACATGAGATCACATGGATTTTGGACTGTGGCCAGGGATCATGAAATTCTGCTTACTTTTTTTGTCCAACTCCTTTTAGGCTCTTGCAAAGCAAGAGAAAATTGAGCAGGAGGAACAGGCCGTGAAAGAAAAACAGCTGCATGCAATGCTTGCTGCCAAAAGAGCTGAAGATCGCTATAAGAAGCACTATTCAATTTGTTGGGAAGTGGTTGAGCAAATCATTGACTTATCAACTAAAATAGGAGAATATCGAACGCTCACAAACAAGTAAGTTGTTTTATCCTGGCGGGACTTGGCTTGGTTTACCCCCACTGAACTGGGGAAAGTAAATGTTCGACACTCATTCCAAAGCTGCAGAAATAGATCGTTCTTCATTAGGAGCCCCAAGAGTTTGGACAGTGAAGCAGCCAAGAAGCCACAGGCAAACAATCTGCAACCAAGTCAAAACACTTACTAATTCAGGATGGGTAACCAGTGGCCCTCCAGATCCTTTGGGACTTCATCTCCCACCATCCCTCACCATTGGCCAAGCTGACTGGGACAGATGGGAGTTGGAGGGCTACAGATTCACCATCATTGACCTAGGTGATATCATTAGTCATTTAATTTTTTAAAAAGAAAAAAATATCCTGTACATTTAATTATGCAAGAAACCAGTATATTTGTAACTTTGTGATTTGCTCTTTCTTTGTTATGCAGTTCATGTTTCTCATAATAGTTTGGATAATAGTAAAGAGAAAGCCATTTTGCAAGCTTATCTCCTGTTTATTTATTTTAAAAAGTACATATCACAGAGGTCTACCACAGACATACATTGAACCATACAATAAAAGCCATATACACATTTTAAAATCAGCTTTTGCAGAAGGTTAGTAAGTTTATTGTCAGTGTAAGAATGGCAGCATAGGAATGTTTTCAACAGGTGCTTTAAAGTTCAAACAGAAGGTTTCTTGCTGAAACTTTATTGGCAAAGTCTTCCAGAAGACTAGGCCAATGACACTAGAGGCTCAGTTTCTTGTTGCTGTCAAATGAGTCTCGCCAGTTTGGGGGACAGTGAATAACGCTCCTGCAGATGATCTCAGTGATCAAGGTGAAATATAATGGGTCACACAGTCTGTAAGAGACCCTAAGTTGTTCAGGGCTTAAAATTAATTAAAAGTCCTTAATGCAAGTCGTTGAATCTTGCTTAGCTGCAGTTGGGCCAGTGCAGATGTTTTCTACAATGGTGTCTCATGTTGTCAGCCATGTTCCCCCATCAGCACTTTTTCTTCTTCGTTCCGCACCAACCAGAGCTTCCAAACCAGGCCCAAGGGCAGCCCCACATAGAGCCTTTTTGTAGTAATTCAGCCTCTAGGATTAGGTTATTGACACATGAGCTCCTTTCTAGGAACTGGCAAACCAGACAGAACTGGTAAGAAGCATTCCTAGCCACAGAGAACACTTGGGTTTAGTTTAGCATTACATCTGAACCTGGGCTTGTGGTTTGTCTTGCTCCAGACAAACCATGAGCTACAGTCAAGGTTTGTTCTTGGCTTGCTGCCACTCATGGTTTGTCCGTGAAAGGCAGACCATGAGCCTAGATTCACATGTAATGCTAAGCCAAAATATGGCTCAGCTCCAGGAAGCATTGGCAGCAGGAAAACTAAAGGAGGAGTGAAGTGTGTCAATGCATGCTTGTGCATACTCACTTTGGCTTGGTAATAAATGGGAACCACATTGAATTCTGTTCTCTTCAGAGTACAGTGGTACCTCGGGTTACATATGCTTCAGGTTACATACGCTTCAGGTTACAGACTCCGCTAACCCAGAAATAGTACCTGTGGTTAAGAACTTTGCTTCAGGATGGGAACAGAAATTGTGCGGTGGTTGCAGCGGGAGGCCCTATTAGCTAAAGTGGTGCTTCAGGTTAAGAACAATTTCAGGTTCAGAACGGACCTCCGGAACGAATTAAGTACTTAACCCGAGGTACCACTGTAGTTCATGTTTTAATTAATTCTTTCTTTGTGTTGCCTATTTGATGTTGCTATTGATCCATGGAATTCTTAGAAAGCATGCTTTAATTGATCTGACCACAGATTTATTAATATATATGTATATATATTTGCTTGATTTCCTCAGCTTAATCCCAATAAAGCTGATGCGTGACTGGAAAGAGCTATTCTTAAAAGGAAAACCGATTTATGAGCAAGCTGAGATTGAAATGCCTTTGCCAGATGAACCAACTCCAGGACAATTAGTAGAACTGGACAAAATGAATTTACTAGATGAAAAAGATTATGATGAATATAAGGTACTCCCAACTGACATGGCCTAGAGGAAGAAAATGCAGCTTGTTAAAATCATTGCTCATGACTGCCACCTTTTGTCCATGATGCTGCATAGATTTCATATAACAGTTTATATTAGTTTAGCCCACGTAGTTAAATGTACTAAATAATCTGTCTTTCTGGGACTAGGCGATACTTTGCCATTTTGGAAGGCTGTGCTGTCATCAACTGTTTTGCTGTTTGACACACAAATGCAGTAACCTCAATATGCAGGATCTCCACACATTTGTGAGAAGTGAGTTACATAGCTGTTATTTCAGCAGAAGTTAAACTGTAGTACATTCCACTGTGCTAGAAAATGTAACATAAAGGAGTCCACAAAATCTAATGTGAAATAAACGCCACGTCTGTCACAGAATGAGTAGTCTTATTTCATACAACAGAATTGGTATCTGATAAAAAGGTGGATTAGTTTTTTCTAGTCAGATTCCTGGTATTTTGAGATCAGCTTATTTCAATATCATTACTTTTTATATAAGGCAATTCTGAGAAAGAGCTTTTATCATTATCATCTCCATGCAGGAATCTTAAGAAGAGAAATTATAGCTAAGTACATAATGTTTCTTTCTCTCCTTAGTTTCAAAAGCGGACTATGATTATATAATTGAACTCTGAATATATGTATCTTATGATACAATTTTTTCAAAATGCAGTCACTCTCCAAATGCCATTGTTATCAATTTGGCTGCATTGAGGGAGAAAATAACCTTTTTTCCCTGGGTTTGGATCTACTAGCTTATTTGAGTCTATGCAGTACCATCTTTGAAAATAGTCTCTGTGTGTAATAGAGTTTTTTAAAAATCTTGTTTGGGAAACTAATACCACATTTATATGTTCTCTTTGTGCCCACATCCTGAACCAATTTATTTTGGTACATTTTATTTTGTACTAAGTAGTAAGTCTTCATTAGGAGTTTGTGTGGTGGCTGCCTCAACAACACAAAGCATGTTAGTTCTTTCTTTTAGGTTTTAACACCTGTAAGTGAAAGTTGTTGTTCATAATAGGTTGTATATTTGAACAGGGATTTCCTTTGAAGAACAAAGACTGTTCTCGTCACTTAACATCAACACCACAGTAGTGTTGGCTATCGTTAAATTGCCCCACAGAAATCAAGTGGTACATTCCCTTTATTTTCAATGTGTTTGGCTTGTAGATTTAAGCTCAGTCCTTATGATACCAGTACACTATGGTCATAGAATCATTAGGTGGCAATTGAGCTAAGTTTTACTCATAGCAGACCCACTGAAATTACTGAACACAACTAAGTTCAGCCCAATCAGTCCACTTTGAGTAAAACTTAGTTGAATGCTACCCATAGAGTTGGGCTAGAGGCCAAGCCCCTTATTGGTGTAAGAAACCCCAGGGTTTGAGCATCCTCAACAATCTCTGCTTAAAGATCTCCAGTGGGGGAGAGCCAACCACCCCTCTAGATAGCTGGCTCCACTGTGAAACCTCTCTTGTAGTCAAAGATGTTTCTCCAAATGTCTATTGAGGGAGGGATGGGGAACCTGTGGCCCTCTTGATGTTGTTTGACTACAACTACCATCATCCCTGGGTGGCGCTGTGGGTTAAACCACAGAGCCTAGGACTTGCCGATCAGAAGGTCAGTGGTTCAAATCCCCGCGATGGGGTGAGCTCCCATTGCTCGGTCCCTGCTCCTGCCAACCTAGCAGTTCGAAACCATGTCAAAGTGCAAGTAGATAAATAGGTACCGCTCCGGCAGGAAGGTAAACGGCATTTCCGTGTGCTGCTCTGGTTCGCCAGAAGTGGCTTAGTCATGCTGGCCACATGACCCGGAAGCTGTACGCCGGCTCCCTCGGCCAATAAAGCAAGATGAGCACTGCAACCCCAGAGTCGGTCACGACTGGACCTAATGGTCAGGCATCCCTTTACCTTTACCTTTACCATCATCCCTGGCTATTGGCCAAACCATCTGGGGCTGATGGAAGTTGAAGTCCAACAACTCTTCCTATACGTGGAGAAGGACTGTAGCTCATTGGAAGAGCTCATGCTTTGCATGGCAAAGGTTCTAGATTCCATCTTTGGCATCTCCGGGTGGAGAAGACTCCAGTCTGAAGTCACAGAGAGCTGCTTCTCCTTAGCACAGAAAATTCTAAGTTACACTGGATCAATAACCTAACTCTGTGTTTTTGTCCTGTTGTACAGCTGTGCTGTACATCACAGAATGTGTTTATAGCCCTTATCAAATAGAGAGGTTCTGCTGAAATAAAAGTGTGGTTTTGTGCCATGTGTAATCTTGATACCACAGACTCTATGCTTAAAAATAGAGCTGTGGAGCCAAATTTTAGTGACCAGATCTGAAGAAGAAAGACTGCAAGAGGCACTCAGACCTGGTGCCTAATTAATCTGCAGTTTTAAAAGAAAAAATTATGGTCTTAAATTGCTATTTAAACTTGATTATTATTTTTTTAGTGCTGCTATTTTAGTTTTTGCTGTGCTTTAAATTTTGTATTCAGTTACATCTTTTCTCCAAAAGCAGTTTCATAATGTAACATAAGAGAAGCCCTGCTGGATGGATCAATCCAAAGGCCCATTTAGCATTCCGTTTCCATAGTGGACAACCAGAATTTCTGCAGGAAGCACACACTGGATATGCCTGCAAGAGCAATCTCCTATTTATGTTCCCCAGCAACTAGTTTCTACAGGCCTACTGCCCCGATTTGTTATTTTGCTTAAGCTCCTAAACTGCAGGATGGCCCTGATGGCTGTGTTATTTTTTGCTGTTTTATGCAGTTATTTCACTAAGATGTATATAAATCTCGTTTTACATAGTCAGGCCAGTGGTCCATTTAGTCTACAGTTAAGGGTAGCATATTGGACACAGACCAGCTGTCACCTCCAACACAGCTCTTGACTTTTCCTCTCCACCTCATCACCCTAGAACTTGGAATGCTGTAGATCAGGGATGGGAAACCTTGGCCCTCCAGATGTTGGTGGGTCTACAAATGCTATCTCTGTCCATTGGCCATGCTTTCTGGGACGGATGAGAGATGGAGTCCAGCAACATCTGGAAGCTCACACGTTCCCCATCCCTGATGTAGTTCAATCTTGGAGCTCTTATACACTTTATGGCAGCTCTGCTATCCTTTTTATTGATTCTTTGTTTCCAAGGTAGATGTGCTTGTTCCATTCTTTCAGCTTGGGCAGCTGCTCTGAATGGAAATACCTCCTTTTTTAGAATTTTGGGGGAGTTCCATTCGATGCCCTTGAGACATGCAAACTCCACAGTGACAGGGCACAGTCAACAATGTCTCATTGCCTCTTTGTATGACAGATGCAAGTAGGTATGGACTGCTCACCAGTTGTAGAGTTTCATGAAAGCGTGTGATCTGGACATGGGGAGAACCCATTCCACATTATAGCATATTTCACCTCTGAAGTACTGGTTCCCATGGTTCCAGTTGTGTACTTAGGCACAAACTGGGAGCAGAGGAGATGTCCTATGAAAACACACCCTTGTCTGGCTCCCCAAATGCTCCTTTCCATCATCCTCTGTCTCCAATAGCTCTTCTCCTTCCCTGGTCTCAGCCGAGGAGATAAGCGGTGAGTTCTCTTATCTAAAACCTTGCCTTGAATTGCTTTGAGAAAGTAAGTGGCTTTCTCAGGTTACGATAAGGCAAGCTACAACTCTGATGTGTGCAGAAGAAGAAACCACAGAGTTGTACAATATGGACAAGATAATGGCCCAGTGTGGAAGATCTCCATGTCATCTCAACCAGGAAACAGTGACGCAATGCTGGTTGATATGCTTCTCCACACACTCTTCCTCCTTCTCCGGCTGTTGTGCACCAGCTTTGCCGCAAAGATCCTGGCTTGTATTCAGCCAAAGTTCCCAGTTACATCCAAACCTGGGAATTATGGCATAACATAGGCTAATAGCCAAGAAAATAGGGTACTTTGATTTGTTAACTGACATTAAGGTAGAGTTTCCCAGTTGAGATGCATTCTGGCTTAATACAAGCCAGGTTTTTAGACCAACGTCAGCACACAGTGAGGGGAAGCAGGCTATGAAGAGGACTCTCTTTCGTCATACTCCCCCCTCTTCTTTCCATATACTCATATTCAAATAGTTACTCCTATTTTGGGTAAAATACAGTTTGCCTTTTCTTTAGAACCAGCAAACTATGATTTTAAACTTGCCTATCAAATCACTATTAGAAACTACTTGAAGGGAAAGCACAACACTATAGTTTGTTGTTTTAGGCAAACAATGGTTTGGAGAATCAGAAATGTTATGGATGAACTGGTCAGGCATGAAAACTGAAAGTGGCGCCTTTTAGCCTGTGTATACAGTTTAGTAAAATAACCCTTCTAAGGGAACTGAAAAGCAAGATACTGTCAACATGTGTCTTGAAGTTACGGTAGAGAGCTCACCTTCCATGTCTCTCCCCTCCCCCCATTTCCAGAGGGGTGGCCATGTTAGTCTGTTCCAGGGGGTAAAGTAACAATTATTATAGCATAAGCTATCATGGTTGAGATGGCCAACATGGTGCTCTCCAGATATTATTAAAGCCAACTTTAATCTGCCTAGATATTGTGGCCAATGGTCAGGGATGATGGGATATGTAATCCAAGAACATCAGTAGAGCACCACATTGACTATCCTTGGATCAGAATCTGCTTCAATAAATGCACAAACTAGTATCTTAAGTTGTTAGCTATGTAGATGTGTGTCTGGATGCAGAAAGAAAAAAAATCAGTAAATTCAGAGGGGAAAGGAAATAATCAATATTTTTCATTCTTTCTACTGACTTCACTGCTTGCATTTCCCTCCACCACACCCATGTGAATATATGCCTGCCAGCTTAGGACAACACTTTATACACTTGATGAAGTAGGCTTTTTACTTTATTTCATGTTCACCCCCTGAAATGTGGTCTTGGATTGTAAAGTCATTTGGTTTCCTATGCTTGTTGAAATCAAAAAATGTATTCGTATTTACACGAGTTGAAACTTCATCAGTTTAGATGTAGGAAACAGCAACTTCATATTCACCATCTAGTATGTCTGAGTACATGTAGTTCATCCTTCAAAAGGAGTTACAATTAAAATAGATTGTTAGACAATCATACATCAGAGGCATCACTTGGGTTTTAGAGACCAAAGCATAGAACTATTTAGCTGTTGCCTGTATTGTGTGTGTGTGCTAGTGACTCTTAACAGGAAGAGAATCAGGCATATGATTTCAATATCTAGTTGCAGGACCACATTTTTAATAGCCTGAGGGTCAAGAACACATGAGGCAGAAATTCTGTGACTGGATCTCCAAATTTCTCTTTGCAGACTTATTCAAAGAACCATGTTTCTGTCGAGGTCTGTGCTAATTTGATTAAGGGGGGAACAATGGGGAGTGAAGGGTTAAATCCTCCTTTCCCAATTTTTCTATAATCTGTGTTACCTACCTGCACACCACAAAGTTGCTATCAGTCCCACTGGAGGAGGCTACAAGTTAGCCATGAATTGCTGTAAACCATCATCCTGATTTGCGTATAGGGAGACCTCTAAAACTTTATCAGCCCCAGCTTGTATATATTTACTGAGATGGAAGTTATCTCTGGTTCATTGGGTCTCATTTCCACATAGGTGTGTCTAGAATTGCAATCTTAATCGGTACCCCACTTTTTTCTTTAACTGCAGCACTGGATGGAAAATGTGCAGAGTTTTATTTTGTAATTTGTCTTGTTACAGAAAATGATTGAGGAGTGGTACCCACCTGAAGATATCAGAGCAAATAAACCTCCACCGGGTAACCCAATACTGGGCTATATCATTCATAGACTGTTGGGACTCTTCTATCCTCCAGAGCCGGAACCACCTCCACCTGTATTGTCCCCATTTCCTATCAAGGGGTGCATTTTGGGAAAACACTTCAGTGGGAAAAGCACCTGCTTAAAGTTCTTGGAAGAAGGTAGGACAGTTGCTTCCTCCACATCCTTTTTTGCGTTCATGCTTTCTTTGTGGCCAACTGAACTCCCAGCAAAAATTAATGAGATGCAGTAAAGCATAATTTGACTTGGTAAGCACAGTCCAAGGAAAGTTAACTGCACTTAGGAGCCACTAAAAAGAGCAGAATTAAGTCATTGATGAGAAAAATGAAACTACTATTACTCCCAAATCCAGTTTACATATGAAAGGACTGGGCTGTTTTGCTCCTCCCTGCTCACTTTGGGGAGAAGCAAGCCATAATCTGTGACTTAGCATGATGTCCAAACCAGGGCTCATGGTTGGTTTTGTTCTAATGAAGCATAATCAGTAAGTCAAAAACAAATCTTAACTGTATACCACAGTTCCTTCGGAGCAAAGCAAACAATTATTCTTAGTTTGTGGTTTGTTTTCACTAGGGATATGGGAGAAATGGTATTCAGTTTGCATTTAGAGGCAAACGTATGCAATTTGTACTTTCTGAAACAATGTGCATATTGAAACACAGCCATCCTTTGAAATTTGCACTTCTCCAGATTTTGCTTGGCTTCGCCAGCCAAGAAATGCATATATACGTACAAGATTTAGCGAAATTAACAAACAAAATTGCATTTAATTAGGAGGCACTGCTTCGCAAAATGTGTATAGTAGGTAAAAGCTCATACAAAAAATGGGTGTATTAAGAGAAATTCACAGTAAAATAGTGGTGAATTTCCATAAGGACTTCAGCAAAAAAGAAAATCACACACTAATGTTGAGAACTGAATTTAAGATGGGGAAAATAGGAAATGGGAAGAAAACAAAGTTGCTAGATTTGTCTCTTCCTAGTTTCTACCCAGCATGAGCCAGGAGGAGCAGGGCAGCTCAGAGTGGAAGTGATTTGTTCATGCATGGTAAGCCACAATTTGTGACTTATTATCATAATGTGCTTCAAATTTCCTAATAGTGCATTATCCCAACAGTCGCTTATGAACTGAAGATCTATGTTCTTGGTCTCCACAGCTGCCTTATACTGAACCAGATCTCTGGTTTATCTTTTTCTTGTTTCATCTGTGCTGGCAGCAGCTCTCTAAGGAAGGAGTTTTGTATTTCCCCAGCACCCTGACATTAAAATGGCAAGAGAGGCCAAGGTTTATATCTGAGACCTTGGTCATTCAAAGCATGTGCTCTACAACTCCCCATGGCATGTTTATAGGTTCAAGTCCATCAATGGAGAATAACTTAGAACACAGTGGTCAAGAATGTCTCCATCAGGAGCAAGTGAGGATTCCTTAAGAGAATCTCTGTGCTGCTTTTGATAAAACCACATAGAATTCACGTGATACTGTTGAATAGTATGGATGTAAGAAAGCAGCAGTTTCTATTCTGGCCTGTATTCATCACAACCTGCACTGTTTCCATTCTTTCCACCAAATGCTATGTTATCTGTCTTGTTGCCCGCTATCTAAAATGAGTCACCTAACTTATGTAACTATTTATGTAGCTTACATTCATTTCAGTGTAAAGTAAATGTCAAAACTGTGTTTAAAAGGGTTCATTGATTGCATATCCTTCGATGAAAAATCCTGATTGTATTTGCTTGACTGATTTCCATACCTGACCACAGACAAACACACTAACAGCAGCAGTTTCTGTTTCCTTCTCTGTCTGCATCAGAATTCTCTGGTGTCCTTATTCGCTAGTATTCTCTTCTGGTGTTCTAAAATCTAAGCCTATATCAGCTGGGTTCTCTCTGTGTCAGTTTGCAATATCCAGGTGATGTCAATTGATAAATTGATCACAGAGGCAATCCGGGCCGCCAATGAGAATGAGCCAGGAAATGATTTTAGTCCTCTTCAAGCCGAATCGGAAGTGCCTACTAGGAATCAGATTGAAGTAAGTCTTTAAAAATTATTTGTTGTGGAGCAATAAACTGCTGCCTAATTGAATTAGTGCTTCTTCCAAAAGGGTGTTTGCTATATCAGTATGTAGTGGCACCATTCAATTCTCAGGAGGAGGTGGGAAGTTAGCATATGGCTCTCTAAGGCAGGGATAAGGAATTTCTGACCCTTCAGATGTTTTTGCACTCTGACTCCCATCAACCTTAGCTGGTATCACCAATGGTCAGGGATGATGGGAGTTGTAGTCCCAACAACATATAGCAGGGCACATGGTGTCGGTATTTATTATTTATTTGCTTGTTAAATTTATTACTCCCCCTCATAAACTATTTTTTCTGGGTGATTCACTGAGCAATAAAAATATAAAAACCCACCCACCCATGTGGGCTCACACACCAATACTATACAATCAAATACAACACCAGAATTCAGTAAAACAAAATAGCTATAATCAGACACAGAATAAATTTAATGGCAACCGCTATTAAGTAACTTAATCATGCAGAGAAGCAAACAACTTCCTGGAACTAAAGCACATTTCTAACAACCATACAAATCTTTGGTCCCTTCTTGTTCACATATGTCACTAAAGCAAGGATCCAGTAGTTCTGTCTGACCAGCAACCTCTGCACTATGACTAATGGTCAGCTTCCATCTGTATAATGGTAGCATGATAGGTGGGAACTGCCTGGTTTCTCTGGGAAAGAGAGAGGGATTCTCATTCACTTGCTTCTGCAAAATTATTTGTAATTCCTTTCCTTCTGAGGCCAAATGACCTTTTGCAATAGAAATCTATCAAGTGGTCCTGTTTTGAATTGTCCGTACAATAATTCTGTATGTAGTTTTCAATGCAAGAAAGTTATTCATAGAATCATATGATTGTAGAACTGGAAGGGACCCCAAGGGTCATCCAGTCCAACCCTCTGCAATGCAGGAATTGCTGCTTAAGAATCCCTGACGGATGAGCATCCAAATGGCCAAGTCCACCATGTTCTGAGGTAGTCCGTTCCACTGTCGAACAGCTCTTACCACCTGAGAGCTGGAAATGTAGAAATAAAGGGCAGAAACTCCAACAGAAAAGGACAACCAAAACTAAGATGGGGTTTGCAGTACCTTCAATATGCAGCAAAGCTGAAGAGTATCAGACAAGCAAAGCAGGACACGGTGGAGATGTATAGAATTAAAAACAGCACCTAGAGACATTTCTCTCCTTATGCCGGGACTGATGGTCACCCTGTGATACTGATAAACAGAAGCTTCAGGATATCAAAAAGGAAGTGCTTTTTCACACAACACATGATGTATGGAATGGAACAGAAAGTGCTTGATGCTGGTCACCTATTTAGGATTGAAGCCTAACTCCACTGAGGTGGGAGTGAGCCCCGTTTGGTTTCAACAGGACTAATACTTCTGAGCACATATACAGTGGTACCTCAGTTTAAGTACTTAATTTGTTCCGGAGGTCCGTATTTAACCTGAAACTGTTCTTAACGTGAAGCACCACTTTAGCTAATGGGGCCTCCTGCTACTGCCGCGCCACTGGAACACAATTTCTGTTCTCATCCTGAAGCAAATTACTTAACCTGAAGCACTATTTCTGAGGTAGCAGAGTCTGTAACCTGAAGCGTATGTAACCCGAGGTACCACTGTAGTTAGGATTGTGCTGCTTTGTAACAGAAGGAGGCAAATTCTTGGAAGTCAGTTCTATAGGCAGCTCTTAGTCATGGCAATTATGCCCAGAAACAGCATGCTTGTTGCTCAGGACAAATAACAGGGGAGGTCTGCTTCCTTTGTGCCCTGCTTGTGAGCTTCCCCTCTCTAGCCAGTGTGGGAAGCCAATTGCTGCACAAGATGGAATTTTGATCTGATCTGGCAGGTCTCTTGTTGTGTTTGTGGAATCAGTGGTGTTGTCGGGGCAGGGCTTTGGGACAGAGGCCACATTTTGAAGTAAGTGAAATAATATATGCCGTAATCTAAAGAGGGGCTCCACATAAGTTCTTGAAGTCTGGTGCTTTCAGTTATCTATTTGTTCCTCCTGTTTAGAGAAGCCTTTCTCAACCTGTGGGTCCCCAGATGTTGTTGGACTACAACCCCCACCATCCCTGACCACTGGTCTTGCTACCTAGGGATGATGGGAGTTCTAGTTCAACAACATCTGGGGACCCACGGTTGAGAAAGTCTGGTTTAGAGTATTACATTAAATTTATTTATTTATTCCTTTTAATCACCCCCCCAAAAAAAATACCTACTCCTGTGTCACAATAGGAAAATAAAAAGCTAATGGAGAGTTTGCTTGTTTTATCAAAAAGGTCCTGAAGGCAGCTTCCAGGGCTTCAATAACATTAGCATATGACTTACTACAGGATGTGAAAGTCGATGAGACACCTGAGGTCGATGAATATAAAGGTAAAAATAAAAATCTCCATTAAGATTTAAATCATTGTTAAATCTCACTGAAATCAGATGGCAAAACCAAAACAAGCTTGCCTTGCATTTTGCTCTGTACTTAACATTACAGTGCTTTTCATGGTTTTATATTTTTGTCTTATTTCTGGTTTGTTGATCACAAAAAAATGATGATAACGATAATGTCCCTGCCTTTCAAACTGTTTCTTTGCCTCTAGCAGTTGCTACAACTCCTTACAAGAGATTTTGGAACAATTCCTAGAATCATAGAATCATAGAGTTGGAAGAGACCACAAGGGCCATCGAGTCCAACCCCCTGCCAAGCAGGAAACACCATCAGAGCACTCCTGACATATGGTTGTCAAGCCTCTGCTTAAAGACCTCCAAAGAAGGAGACTCCACCACACTCCTTGGCAGCAAATTCCACTGTCAAACAGCTCTTACTGTCAGGAAGTTCTTCCTAATGTTTAGGTGGAATCTTTCCTGCAGTTTGGATCCATTGCTCCGTGTCCGCTTCTCTGGAGCAGCAGAAAACAACCTTTCTCCCTCCTCTATGTGACATCCTTTTATATATTTGAACATGGCTATCATATCACCCCTTAACCTCCTCTTCTCCAGGCTAAACATGCCCAGCTCCCTTAGCCGTTCCTCATAAGGCATCGTTTCCAGGCCTTTGACCATTTTGGTCCTGTTCCTTTCACCTTAGAGTTCTGCCTTTGCAACAGCCTTTTGGTGCAGAGCTGTTGCATGTTTTGTTTTGTTTATTATTATTATTATTATTATTATTATTATTATTATTATTACTATTACTATTTTGTGCATGCATTTTTACAGCTTATATATGCATCATATAGTATTCATCATTATCTAGCACCCCTGGACTTCCCAATCCATCTCTCCATGGCATTCTAGGTAGGCATTTATTTACAACATAAACACATAACAAAGAACAATTAACAGTGGTATATAATCAATGCCAGTTTGCAGTGGAAATAACATGCAACATGGGTGGACAAAAAACTACCTAGAATGCCACCGTTCTGGGTGGACAAAAGGCTGCCTAGAATGGTAGCGAGATGTCTCTGTTTAGGTCTCCCATTATTATAACTTTTTCATCACTGCAATCTAATAATTTATCTTCCAATTTTTGATAGAAGTCTGCCTTTTTATCATTTGGTGTGTATATTCCCGCCATCAATATCTTTTCTTGTTGATTGTATACCACTGTTAATTATTTCTGACAGCTTCCCAGTAAGAATTATCGGAATGTGGTTTGGAAGGTGCTGAGAAAAGCTCCCAGTTTGAGAGTCATAGCATCAGCTCTTCAAGGAACTGCAAATCCCAGGCTCCCTGGGAAGAGACAGTAACTGTCAGCTGACTGAGACTGCGGTGTAGCAGGCAGGCACCCCCAGGGCCCACTACCCTTTCTCTGACACTAGCATCTGGGGCACAGGGCAGAACGAAGAAAAGGAGTAGAACTGGGAACTCCCTAGAGTACATCTGAGTGGGCATAGTTTATGATGAATTACAGGTGCCAGACCCATTGCAATAGGCATGCTGACAGGGGTTGTTTGTCAGTACCTGGCAAAAAAAGAAGAGCAAAACGTACAAGCAGGAAAAAAAAAAAAGCTGCTATGTGGCTTAGATTCCCTGCTTTTCTTCTGAGTTTGTGGAGCTGTCCAGCATCATTGGCAAAACAGCAGGGAGCTGTCCAGCCATTAACTGGAACTGCTAGGCAGCAAGTCGCAGTTTTTGTAGCTTACCTGGCTATGTTTGTGGATCTTCCTTCTGGGACCCATAGATGCAATGTCCCATGCTGCCAGACTTACATTGTACCTTCAGGTTTGGGCTTCAACTGGCAGTGATTGTGGAGGGTCTTGAGCAGGAATGTGTGAGCCTTCCTGATGCAACTGGTCACCCAGTTCTTCAGGCTTCCAAAGTGGGTTATCTTCCAGTGTGGTTGTCACAGGACCAACCAAAACATTCTGCTGCCCGAGGGAAGGAAATAGGCTATACCAATGATGCAGTAACTCAGTAATGCAGTACCCCAGGCATAAAAGTAAAACGAAAGAAAGATTGTATAATAGTTAGGGTAGCTTATAATGAGTCATCACATAAGGACAGACTTGTGAGGTGAAGAGGAAAAGTGTACCATTTACACCAGCAGCCATATTACAAAACACCTCGCTCAGGACAATGGAGTAGGTTGGAGAGGATTCTCCTCCAGAACATCACACTTCCACAAAATATTTGTGGGGCTTGGAATTTTAGCTACTTTATTCAAATGATTTATTAATTTCCTTTTTACAAAAGTACCAAAGGTGATTATGAGGGACTCCCCCAAACTGCAAATAGGCATCAATTCCACATTAATTGCTGGAAGATAAGGTCATGCAGAAGAAGGCTTTGGTTTTATAGCATACTTTGGAGAAATGGATTGATTTTGTTGGCAAAATTATTGAAGGGACCTTTTCCCATGGCTATTGTAAGGTTCTGGCACAGTGAATGCTTGTTTGATGGACTATTGCTAATCCTATAAATGTCATCTAAAAATTGTACTCATTTTGCTGTTCCTAGAACCTGTGGAACAATCACCTTCCGTTCAAATGATTGAACAAGAGAAGATGAGTGACATTGAGGATGACCTATCCAAAGTATGCACTTGATTTTTTTATTTAAAAAATTCCTTTCTATATAGATAACAAGGTTGAGCCTGACAAATCCATAACTTTAGATTTTTGCTGGCTCATTTCTGTGTTACATTTGTTGAATGATTGGGTATTGTTTATTTACAGTATTCATTTGAATCTGGAGTGGGGCTTTTTTGGAGTAGTATGTTTGTTTTATGCTGTGTTTTATTACAGCATGAACTACTTCAATCTTGCTGGAGAAATGGGGAGCAAAGAAATTGCCTGTGGTGTACACGCAATTTGTTTTGGCTCATTCATTTGTCCCCCTGCAGATTTTTGAGATACTACAAATCCCTGCAAATTCTGTTTACCCAGTTGTGGGATTGAGTGTGAACACCTCAGGAGGCAATACCTCCGCAAAAAGCACTCTCAAATAAAACTAGTTTTTTTTTAGTCTCAACAAGTGTTTCATTTATAAAACAAAAACCACCCAACAATTTACCACTACCCTTCTTGGTTTTGCTGACTATGCTGGGAACTGTAGCTCAGCAATAGTGCACATAAATTTGTTTTCAGAAGCCTTTTCTAAAGTGCCCTGCATTTTGAAAGGGGCTTTACCTGTCCCACACATATATGACATCGGGTGCAGGATAGGAGGGTGTGGCCTGGAAGAAATGGCCTCATAGGCCAAATGGGGATGCCCACAGGTTCGCTACCTCTGTGCCAAGTTCTCAGGTTGCATCCCTGGTAGAGCAAATTAACCCAGAATCTTTCCCAGAGTTTTCTAATATCTGAACTCACCCGTATCTCAGCCTTTAATTGTCCATTTCTCCAGGTCAGGGGTGGGCAACATTTTTGGCTCATGGGCCAGATCTTTATCTGGTCCCACCCCCTTGGGCTAGCAGGACAACCCACCTGCCAATCACATGGTGTCATTCTTTGACATCATGTGCTTGGCAGATGGGTTGTCCCACCCACTTACATTTCAAAATCCCTCATGCGCTGTTTTCCTGCTAAAATATGAAAAACAATTATATTTTGCTATTGCAAGCCATTTCAGCCTAAGTAGCACTTTTGATCCCAGCCTTAATCATATGTTTCCATTGACAGTTTCATTGACGCTAATGGGAGCTTCTCCCCAGGTAAATAGTGGGCATGGGGAGATTTGGATTTGAACTGCAGTGAGTGGCAAAAGGTTGAAGCCTGTCTACCCTCCTCCTCAGCCAGGGTTCCAGTGCGGGCCATTTGTAAAAGAAAAGTCCTGCACTCATGGGCAAAGCATGCGATTGACCTCACATGTAGCTTGGCCCTTGGTTTTCATAAAATTTTTGTTTTCAGGTGAGCTAGAGATGGTCGTTGAATGGGTGCCAGAAGTTGAGCCATGGGTAGGAACCAAACCAGGGGTGCTGAGCTAATGGTTTGGGACCAGGAAACAAGTGGAGAGCAATGAAAGACCTATCATTTCCTAGGCAAAGTTCCAGCCTTAACATGAAGTCTTTATAGCCTTTCTTGTGGAAGACAGTCAGTAGCTGGCCTGGGAGAACATGGAGTTATACCAGGGGTAGGCAACCTAAGGCCTGGGGGCCAGATGCAGCCCAATCGCCTTCTCAGTCCAGCCCACGGATGGTGTGGGGATCAGCATGTTTTTACATAAATAGAATGTGTCCTTTTATTTAAAATGCATCTCTGGGTTATTTGTGGGGCCTGACTGGTGTTTTTAGATGAGTGGAATCTGTGCTTTTATTTAAAATGCATCTCTGGGTTATTTGTGGGGCATAGGAATTCGTTCATTATTTTTTTCAAAATATAGTCCGGCCCCCCACAAGGTCTGAGGGACAGTGGCCCGGCCCACGGCTGAAAAAGCTTGCTGACCCCTGATTTATACAGTCAGGGGGACATTTTTTCCGACTGGGAATAGAAAGAGCAGGGCCAGAACGATTCTGACTAGGAATCAAAACCGAGTCAAAGGGTCTAAGCTCTTCTCCATGCCATTTTCCTGCTTTAGCTCCCCCACCCCACCTCACAAGCTATTTTCAAAAGGAAAACCAGTCATGCAAGTGCGAACCATAGAAATAGATATAGTTTGGCCTTAAGTTGTTTAGAAATAACCTCAGTAACATCAGGATGGTCTGTCTTGGCCAAATGTCTTGCTCTCTATTGAAGTTAGAGAACTTCAGTTACAAATAGGTGTGTTTCTATTCCTCTAATCAAATTAATGTACAATTGCCAAGGTTTCCTCTCCTTGTTTAAATTTCTCCCATAAAATTCCACAGCTTTCGATTCGCGCTCAGCTTGGTGCAGCAGCAGAGAGCTTATTAAAGAAAGGAAAAAGCATTCCAGATGAATTGCTAGTTGGCATCATGGTGGAGGCTATTAGGTATGGAATAGATGACTCTGTATGACTCTGTTTGAATGTGGTTAAATGTGTCTGTTGTTAGGGTCAGGCTTTGCCATCATTACGATGAAGAGTAAATTGCTCTGGTAATAACCACTCATTAAAATAATCGAGCCTATTTCTAGAGGGAGATGCTATTCATCACCCCAGGAAGAGCAACCTTATTTGCCATGCCCATATAGATCAGAAAGCATTACAGTTAATGCTCACTGAATAGCTTTCATCTTTCCTTAAAATAAAAGTTAGGAGCATGTATCCATGCAAAATTCTACATGATTTTAAGCAGACCTGAAATACTTGGTGTAAATACCAGGGAAGGGTCCATTGTATTGTAATCCATGCAGTTTATAATTTTTTCTTGATTTTTTCTTGGGGTTTTTCTTGTCTATTTAGACAGGGTTTTTTTTTTCTATGAAGAGGTTTCAGGGCATTGCAGACACCACAGCCAGTGATTTTTGGACAAGCTAGATTTATTAGATTTTTATTGCTATGTTATTTTTATTTTCTGATAGGCAAAAGCTGTAGTCGAGCCTATCTTGTGGAGTCTTTTTAGCACAGAGATGCACAATATGTGACCCACAAAGACAAATGCAATCCTTCAGCCCAATATTGCGGCCTTCTAGGTGCCTGACAACCCCCCTAGGTGCTTGCCATCCCTAGTAAGCAACCAGAGCAGCAGGTTTACTGAGTACCTAGAGGGATCCGTTCAGCTTTGCAGATCACAAGTTGTACAGGTACAAGACCTTTAAATACCCCTTTCAGTTTCTTGTACCTGTACAATGAAGCCAATGTGCTTTATATATGTTCAGTGGTTAACTATTAGTGCTCTTGGAGAAGCTATGTCATGGAATCATAGAATCTGAAAGAACCATGCTAGCCGGAGTATGTAAAGGGTTAAAAAGGCATTCTGAAAAGCAGTCATGGGAGGTTGCTAGTGGGTGTTGGTGGTAAGAGGCTGCTTAACCACCACCCCTGCCTCCAGCTGCTAGTCTACCTGCAAGATGTGTGATGTCCATATGGGGATGGTCTATTTGTAACCCTAGTAACACCCCTTTTCAGGGAACAGGGTATAGCGTAGCCTTGCTTCATTTGGGTTTAATGGTCATATTTCTAAGGAATACAAAATATAAAATGTTATAGCCAATGGACTGCCTCCTACAGTAAAAATGGCCTTTGCCACCTTCTCACGGTCAATTCCCTCACTTGGTGCGAGACACAAGAATATGTTTTCATCATCTTGTGAATGCAACTGAAGTGTATAGTTGATTGCACTCTTCAGTTATCTTGGCCTGGTGAAGAATCACCTGCTGACTATTCTGTGCAAGGGGAGCACAAGCCATGGGCAGGAACCCTCGTTTGGGCTAGTTGGGCCAATAATTGGACCTGATAGAAGGCAGTTTTCTATGCACGAGATTGTGGAATCAATGTAATCTCCTCTGCCTTTGTATGTATACCAGCCATTCTAAAGACTTTGCTAGATTAGATTTCTTCTAATCTATTAGACTCCCAAAAAGAGAAATTTGGACTAGCACTACGAATGTGGCAATGCTGAGTCAACAAAGAAGTTGATTTGGGTGTTTGGCATCTGTGTTCATGGAATGAAAATCAGTTCAGGAGACCACGCAGCAGAAAACAGTAGTCTTTCCATGTGGTTTGTTTTTAGCCTTGGCTCAGCTGAAATGTTCTTTCTCCTCCCCCCACCTTTTCTTTTCATACGTCTTTATTACAGTCTATATTCTTCTAGAACTCTTTTGAAATATTTAAATCTGCCTCTTTTAGGATCTAAGAACTGCAGAGGAAAATGATTTGAGTGCTGGAACAATGGTTAAAATCTTCCGAATGTGCTTAACGTTGGTGGTTCTGCTTTTCCTTTAGCCGACTGCCACCAGAAAGCGGCTGGATCTTGGATGGATTTCCGATGACACTGAATCAGGCCAAACTGCTTGAAAAGGCACTGACAAGGCGAGATCCTGACCAGACAGAAGCAATGGCTAAAACCTTTAAACCTGTGTTGGTTCCAGATCCATCAGCTCTAAAAGAACCACCTGTGCACCCACCTGCTCTTGACTTTGCTATGTTGCTTGAAGTTTCAGACGACACTGTGCTGAACCGGGTGGCATTTGTCAAGCGTAAGTTTAAAGTTCAATGCATGCGATTAAGGCACAAACCCGTACTGACAGATTCACATAACTGTGTTAATTGCTACTATTGCACAATGGCCTATTGCCTGTGGATTTGTGGTTACGGCTTTGTCTGTAGATTTGTGGTTGAAGACAGGAGATGGCATATCCGTGGCATAATAATAATAATAATAATAATAATAATAATAATAATAATCTATTATTTATACCCCGCCCATCTGGCTGGGCTTCCCCAGCCCCTCTGGGCGGCTTCCAAAAAAATATTAAAATACTGTAATACATCAAACATTAAAAGCTTCCCTAAAGAGGGCTGCCTTCAGATGTCTTAGATATTCATATGGATCCACCAAGACCCTCATCAGTTTTCAAGTCATCTGTGGGCACTGGCGGAGGAAGGGGGGTGCAGTAAGTGCAGCCTTCGTCAGGTGTCTCCCGGGGTGTGTGTGACATCACTGTGTCACCCCCCCTGGGGGATCTCGCTGCAGGCGGCATCCCCCTGGGACACTAGCCCCGCCCCGGGTGCACAACATGTGCGCCGCTCCGGGTGCTGCAGTAGCTAGCTCCGCCTCTGTCAGGTGTGCATGGGAAGTTTGTGAACCACTGGAACAGACAGCAAAAGCACTCCAAAAATCTTACCTCCCAGTGGGACCTGTAACAAATGTTGCGCTGTATCCTGACCTCTCAAAAAGAGTGTCCTGTTCATTGTGCCAGCCAGCCAGCCATGCATTCTTTTAATACATTCAATTTCACCCCACCTAGGCTCTCCCTCACATTACACAGCTGGAACATAATCCAGGGGTCGGCAAGGTTTACCTTGCCTGGGCCAGATCGGTCCCGTGGAGATCCTTCGCACTCACGATTTTCGGCATCTGTATCTGCGCAGATGCGATTTCCGGCGCCATGGAAGCAAGTCCCTGCACCAGTTTAGCTGAGCGCGCCGGGACTTGCTAAGCGGGCAGCTAAGTTCTGGGGTGGCTCATGGGCCAGTTAAATGGCCTCCGTGGGCTGCTTCCGGCCCATGGGCCACATGTTGCTGACCCCTGACATAATGCATTGTAAGAGTCGCATCCGTTGCACCCACTTTTATCTCTGGCCTCACCCACCACTGCTTGTGGGATGTTGCTTAGAAGGGAATGTTGCCCTTGAGGTGAATAAGGTTCCTCATTCCTGCCTTAGGCTTTCTTTCTTTCTTTCTTTCTTTCTTTCTTTCTTTCTCTCTCTCTCTCTCTCTCTCTCTCTCTCTCTGCCCTTTTGTAAACACTGGTGTGTGTCCCCAGCACGCCAATACCTTGCTCATCAACGTTCCTCAGTGGGCTAGTTTTGTCTGAAAAGGTTTCCCCACTCTTGCCTTAAACCATGTACTATCAAAGCATTCTCCCTGGAAATTTCCTTCCCAAAATTGTTATTTTTTATATATTTTGCTGAACAGCCGACTCCCATCAAGGCAGGCTAGGAGAAGGTGATCAAATTTCAGAAGTTCAATTCCATGACACAGAAAAAGATGATTCTGTGAGGAGCCAGATGCAGCACAGGTGAGTCAGTTACAGTCAATATGAGAGTCCTGTCAGATTTAGACTAAAGGTCCATTTAGTGTAGCATCCTGTTCTCACAGCTGCCAACTAGAGACCTGTGGGAAGCCTGAAGGCAGGACCTAAGTGCTGTAGGATCTCCTCAGTTATGATTCTCCTCAACTGGTATACTGAGGCATATTTCCTTAGACCCTAGTGGTGGAACATAGTCCTATCCTCCACAAATTTATACAGTCTTTTAAAGCCACCTAAGATAATGGCCATCACCGAACATGTGGGAGTGGATCCTATAGTTCAGGGGTAGTCAACATAAAGGTAAAGGGACCCCTGACCATTAGGTCCAGTTGTGACCGACTCTGGAGTTGCGGCGCTCATCTCGCTTTATTGGCTGCGGGAGCCGGCGTACAGCTTCTGGGTCATGTGGCCCGCATGACTAAGCCGCTGCTGGCGAACCAGAGCAGCGCACGGAAATGCCGTTTACCTTCCCGCCGGAGCGGTACCTATTTATCTACTTGCACTTTGACGTGCTTTTGAACTGCTAGGTTGGCAGGAGCAGGGACCGAACAACAGGAGCTCACTCTGCGGGGATTTGAACCGCCGACCTTCTGATCGGCAAGTCCTAGGCTCTGTGGTTTAACCCACAGCGCCACCCGCGTCCCTGTAGTCAACATGGTGCCCTCCATATGTTGTTGGACCACAGCTCCCATCAATGCTAGTCAGCCCTTGTCATTATGGCCAGTAGCCACAAATTATGGGAATTCTAGTCTGAAAACTTCTATAAGGCACCACAGTGACTATCCCTGCCATTATTTAACTGTGCTATGTGAAGAAGCACTTACTTTTTCCTGTCCCAAATTGTCCAATATTCAGCTTCATTGGATGGTCCTAGGTTCTACTTTCTCCACAGCATACGTAATCCACCCTCGCCACCTTGCCCTGCTCCCAAACTTGCCCAGCTGCTTAAATTGCGTGTTATTTTGGCTTGACACTTTGCCCTCCTCTCTTGCCCATGGAACAAACTGAGTAAACAGCCCCTGTGTGGTATAGTGAGCAAAGTATCAGACTAGGACTAGAGAGAACCAGCTTGAAGTCCACACTCAGCCATGAAGCTCCCAGACTTTAGGCAGAGAAATTGTACTTGGCCCAACTTCCTGGATGAACATCAGACTCCACAGAAATAGTAGATAAATGCCAAATGAGGAATCTGGTAATATGCCATTGCACCAGTATTTTAGGGACATTCTGCTGGGACTATCAATAGGCATTAAGTCATTTTTATTTTATTTTTATTTTGGGATTTTGAAAGCTTCTGTAATACCTGATTTGTGTGTGATTCCGATTTCACAGAATTATAGGTTTCCTGGAGACATGGCCCAAGCTAGAAAACTGGTATTCTGAGCAGCAAAATATATTAATAAAGGTCAATGCAGAGACAGAGGAGAATCTTATGTGTCAAAGGGTAAAAGAAATTATAACGGAAGAAATTGTTAAAATCCAAAATAAAAGTAAGTAATGCTATTCCAGTGCTTATATGAATGTTTACAAATATTTACATATTTAAAGGGCTTTCAATAATCTGAATGGCTGAATTCCATCAAGAGGGAGTTCCATGAAGCCACCACAAAGAAGGCCGCGTCTGTTACCATTGCAAATGGAGCAATGCTCCCCCCCCCCCGTATCTTAAAACTATTAATGGAGGGGCTCTTTCAGGTAACTACACCTCAAGACCCTCAGGGCTTTTGATATTAACCCCCAAAACTTGAATTGCCAGAGATCCCACAATGCATTCGGATTCAGTGTGACGCGATCCCACTCTGTTGCCCTGCTTAATGGGCGGCTGCATTCCATCCCAGCTTCCAGACAATCTTCAAGGGCAGCCCTGTGGTGGAGTGCATTGCAGTAATCCAGCAGTGAGCAAATCCTTGGAGTTTATGCATTGTATCCATACAATGCGACATCCTGGGGAGTAACTTTCAAGTTGCGTACCAACAATGTGGCAGAGAGATAACGATGTACGGGTTTGTTGTTGATTTCTATGTGTTTTGCTGCTGAAGGAAAAGAAGAGGAAAAGAGAGAAGCTGAGAGACTGCAAGCGCTAGAAGCTGCCAAGCCTTTGCCACAAGAAGAGGTTCCGGCAGTCACGGTAGAAAAGGTGGAGGAACCTGCCCCTGCTCCGTCTCCAGAAGTGCTGGAGCCACCACCTGCGGCACCTAAAGGTTGGTGGTGAATCATATAAATACACTGTAAATCAATCATGAATTCAGGAACCATAAAATGAGCTGAGAACTCTCGTTTTTTAAAAAAGTGAAAAACTGCAATTTCTTTCTTTATTTGCACACATGCAAAAGAAATTCTGCTGGTCTTTTCTGCAAATTCCTCAGCTATTTAGCCTACAGAATAACTTCCTTTCAGTTTGAATTTCACTCCAGGGGCAACATAGGGGTGTGGAAACCCTTTCTGAGGTATTTCACCCCTCGTTTTGAAACTATTTGCCTCTGAAATTCTGCCTGCTGCTGAATTTGAAGCTCATCTGGGAGCTCCTTCCTAAGCAAAAGACTGTGAAGGATTTCATGGCGGATGAAAGTTTAGTGACCTCTACTTGAACTGATGTAATATTTTACCTGTACTGACCTTATAGATCATGTGACTGGTCTGTTAATATATTCTTGTATGTGGAACAAACAGGCTCTAAATGTCACAGATATAACAAGCATGGGTGCAAAATCTTAAGTCATACTTGGAGTAGAAATCAATGAATTTTGGGGGAAACCAAAAGAGATTCTGTAAGTCTAGTGACGTTTATTCTGCACGTGTTTTGCATCGATTTCAGCAGGTTTACTCTCAGCATAAGTTAGTTGGGTATCTCTTTCTATAATTAAGCTGAGCAGAAACAAGCAGTTCACATGTAAGTAGCCATTGGACCAAATCCATGTGAATGACTTTCCCTGCTGTAGCCAAGTGTGTGATATGCTTGAGTATGGACAATGTTTTTTTGTGGCCTGTTAGGGTTGACACTTTCCTGGTCTCTTACTGTGACTAAGAGGTTTGGAGTGAGCTGCCAAGACATTTCCTCCTGCCCCCCCAACCCCTGCCTTCTCTTGTGCCTCTTCCCACTGGCCTTCCCTACCCCCACCCCAACAGCCTTAGTTAGGGAAATGGTGTGATTTTGTGGGAAATGCCTTCTCCATTATTAAGGGCGAAGGTTCTGCTGAGAACCTTTGGCTCAGCTCTAGGGCTACATCTGCACCGGCCCTGACAAGATCACCTCCTAACCAGGGTTTGCAAATTAGCATCATGCTCTACTTTCAGACCCCGGTTATTGTTAACCCTTGTGGAAGTTGGGGCAGATGTAACCCATAGTTAAGGCATTGCGGGAAGTTTCGGAGCAGATGATTGTGAAAGAGGCAAAGGTGCCCTTAATCTCACAGCCTGCTCCTGATCTCATAACCATGTTTAGAGATCTGGAGCGCTAAATGTGTGCCAGATCCGTGAGTTGAAACAGCTGCATATGCACACACTTTCTCAAACACATCAAATTTCTGAAGTGGTGGGGGGGAGAGAAATGGCCTTATAGAAGACTTGCAAAAGCCTTCTGAGCATGCACAGACATTCCATTCTCAAAAGGAACTTTGGGGAGTGGAGTTTCAAAATAAAGACCCAAGTTACCAATGCACACTCTGAACATTCTCAGAAGTCTTCACTTCAGAGTGAGGAACTCCTTAAGACTGGAGGAAGTTGGGGACAACCTGTGGTCCTATGGAAAGGGCCATAACCCAGTGGTAGAGCATCTCCTTTGTATGCAGGAGATCCCAGATTGAATCACTGGCATCTGCAGCTAGGGTTGGGCATGTCTCCTGCCAGAACCCCTGGAGTCTGTGTAGACAATAATGAGCTGGATGGACCAGTTAAGAAGCTTCTTTTATTCCTATGTTCCCTCACATGGTGTTGGACTACAACTCCCACCATCCCTGGTCATTTGCCATGTTGGCAGGGGCTGATAGGAATTGAGCGTTCAATAGCAGCTGGCAAGCCACATGTTCCCCACCCCTGGCTTAGGATTAACAGCCATTGGGTTAACCTGGGGTGGGTGACTATAGCTTTCTATTCCTCTTGCTCAATGAGGAATAGGGGGAGGAGAGAGAAAAACCAGACTTTTTAGAGTTCACATGTGCTGAAGTAGCTTAGAAGCAGCCTTCAACCTTAGCTGCAGTGGCTGCTGTCCCTCCATCGCCACCACCCTCCTGCAGTTTGTAAAAGTGTGAAAAGCAGACAGTGGGAGGGAAGCGGGCAGGTGAGAGAAGCTGAACATCACAAGTGAAGGTGAAATTTGAAGTTGGTCTTGGCTCATAATGGCTAGCATCGTGTTTTCAAAGCCAGAGCATGGGGGTTTCCACTTCCAAACAAACCGCTCTCCCATCCCTCTCCACCCCTGCATAGAAGTGTGGTTCTGCACTGACGTGGCTCAGTTAACATGTGCCAGAACGTTTGTCTGATACATATGGAATTTCTCTACAGAGTCCCCTCCAGGAGAGTCGCCTAAGAAGGGTAAAAAAGGAAAGAAAGATAAAGGAGACAAAGGAAAAGAAGGTAAACCAGGTAAAGTACGGATTTATTTAATTTTTACAGCACTGTTTTGCTGACAGCCACAAATGACAGCTGCTTTCACTTTCACTTTCTCCTCTTCCTCCAAACGTAACGTGACAAGTTTTGATTAGGCAGGGGAAACATTTTGGTTGGCAAAGGGAAGAGAAAGACATTCTCAAGCCTGAAGCCTGACCTTTCCCCAATATATACTATAGGGCACCTTGCATGATAAATGATATACTCATAAAATGTCCATCAATCAAAGGCATTCAGGGAAATCAACCAATGTTTGTTACTCACAACCTATTAAAGTATTCCTAGGTAAAATACTTTCCCAAATGTTAATGGTGCGTTTATATTTAAGGCACTCCACGAGGGAAAGAGAAAGGGAAGACCGCTCCAGTTTCAGCTGAAGATGTACCGCCTCCCCCTCCTATAGAGCTACCTCGAATTAAACCAGGATCAGATGAATGGGTTTACGTTGATGAGCCACTTCCTCAAGTATGGCAGTCCAAAATCAGCATTGCATTATGATGGTCTTCCTTCCTTCCTTCCCCACCCTCACCTTTGCCCTGATGTTTTGAATGGTTTCCAATGCCATGGTAAACATAAAATGGAAAGGTTTTGGGGTTTTTTGCAAAACTGGTTGGCCAATTCTTAAGATAGGGAGAGTCATATGCACTGCAGCCTCCCCATAGGTTACTGTAGAAGGCAAGAAAAGTCTTAAAGCGAAGTTATTGGGTTGGATTTAATGTCATGCTACAACAGATGTTCTGTCAACATAAACATTTCAGCTTGTCAGATGTAACGATTCTCCTTTCCTCCCCTGTGTGCTTTTCTGGGGGTTCTCCTGGCTCCCCCTGGGCCAATTTGGGGGGGGCAGATAAAGCCCCATTGCACAAGGTGAGGCTTGTTAGATGAATCCCATCCATGGTGGTTAAGGATTTGAGTTAGGAGGAGGAATTTTAAAAGTGCAAAATAAGTAAAAGGATTGTTATTAGTATCATCCTCCCCAATTTCCAAAGCGTTTAGGCATATATCCTCCACAACAGCATTTGAGATAGTTTACTGAAAGACAGAAATTGGCTCAAGGCCACCCAGTGAGCTTGGAGATTTGAAATGAGGGCATTCCCTTTCCATTCGTAACACTTTGCCTATAGCATGACACTGACTCTTGCCAAAGGGTGGCTGTGTCAAGCATAGGATCAGCAATGACATGACAAGAAGGCATGGAAGTTGAGGTAAGAGAAGAAAATAAAATTAAAAGGTAGAATATGGTGCAATAACTTAATATACCCCCTTCCTGGCAGCATTTTAGTTAGGCAGCCCAGTGGTTGGCACATAAAACCAATGTCTTTTAAAATTTAACAGGAGGTGCCTGAATTTTTAGTTCCTTATTGGGAAACCGTGGAGAAAACCTATAAGAATAACATCAAAGCCACACTTCGATGCCTCAGAGGTGAACAGCATGTCATCATTCATTATCTGTCACATGCTAGGTAAGCCAAGGGTTTTTTTTGATATGCACTGTTCCTGCCACCATCTTTCATTTGTTGAACCTTTGGCTTCTTCTCATTTTGTTGTGCACAGAAATCATTTCAGGGAATTCTTAACACGTCCCGACCACAAGCAAGAGTTTGTGACTCAGTGGCAAGCCGATTATAACTCAGTGGCTGATGACCTGTGGGAAGACGATGAAACGAAAGAAGAGCTGCATCAAAGGGTTACTGTAAGTGGCATCTGAAAGTGTTGGATCACTTGCTGAGCTTTGTCGATCTGGATCTTGCCCTGAAGTAAACAAGAGTGCAGAGAAAATAGACTAATTCTCAAGCACCTAACTCTTGAAGTCTCTAGTGTTTTATCGGATAGAGAACAGGCAAATCTGTCAATTTCGATTTTGCTCAGTTTCTCACTTTTCCAATCTGAATTTCAATCGGACACATTTCTGCATCAGTTTCTTTTTTTGAGGATTGTAAAAACCAGTTTGCAAGCATTTTAGTGTGTATTTCCTCTAATGCATCCATTTTTGTATGCAATTTTGCTGAATACTATAATGCATTGTATAGTATAATTATTATAATGCATTGTATATTATTTTTATTAATATATGCATTTTTATGTATACTTTCCCCACAATATGCACATTTTTGGAGGCTTCTTTTTGCCTGGAAAGCTGCATGTGAATATCAAAGGATAGCTGCATTTTGGTTCACATATTGCTTTAGATGCCTGGGAAAGGTGTCCTATCCTACAGTCAGAGGAGCACTGCGGCTCTCCAGTAGGTAGAGGAAATATTTGAGCCTCATCTCCTTACTTTGGTGTGATATATCTGGTATGCCTGTACACTGGGGTGGAGAACCTGTAGTACTCCATCAGTTGTTGGGCTCCAGCTCCCGTCAGCCCCAGCCAGAATGGAGAATGGTCAGAGATTATGGGAGTTGTAGCCCAATATCTGAAGGGCCACAGGTTTTCCACTCTTGCTGTGCACCTTTTGCCTAAGACCTACAGAGTCTGCATGCATAGATGCAAAAGTTCTTGTGGCACAAGAGCAAATGCCATTTTCAGTATACTTTTAGAAATTTTACTTGGCTGTGTCATTTCCATCAGTGCATTTTTGCTGTTTGCAAGACAGACATGAATTTGTCACGTCAGATGATTAGACGTTAGGTGCATGAGATCTTACATTGTAATACTGAGGAAGTGTGAGACTTTAACTTGAAATTAAGTAGCAAGAGAATGGGACTAGAAATGCAGCCCTACCACATGACATACCCAAAGCTTATCTCCAAAGGCACATAGCTAATGTGGCTGCTGACCACAACACCTGTTTAAGTTACTGGGAAGAGAAATTTATGGTATCCTCTTCTCTGGCAGCTCAGTGACTCAGGCAATAGAGTAATGGAAAAGTGAGTGGCTTAAAAGAAGTAAAACCTGAAGCTTGGTTTGGTTCAGGGGGATATTTTTGCTTCTTGTGGTAGAAGGCACCTGCTTTTTCTTAAGAAGAAAAAATTCTCAGCCCTTATTCATAAACCACTGAGATGAAAGCCATTAAGATAAAAGTCACATCCATCAATATCTGAATGGGAAACTAAGTTATACAAATGTGCAGTGATATGAGAATTTACAGGCTTCATGTTTATGAAAGAAGAGAGACAACAGTATAATAATCTTATTCCAAACTGGCATAGCTTTATTATTTACTGAGAAAGTTCCTGTTTTAAGACACGTTTTCAATACATTGCAACAAAATGCCATAGTAATGTCACTATTTATGGCAAGTGTGGGAAGCCTTTGGCCCTCCAGATGTTGCTAAACTACAACTCCCACCCCCCCTGACCATTGGCCATGCTTGCTGGGGCTGATGGGAGTTGTAGTTCAGCAACATCTGGAAGCCAAAGACTGCCCATGACAACACCTGGAGGGCACCCTATTGGCTAACCCTGGTGTGGGGCCTCATTTAGAGAACTGGAATTAAATATCAAACATGCACTTAACTGTCATTTTTATTTCTGTTGTGTTTTGGCAAAGCATTTTTAAAAAAAACTTTTATTTTGCTTTAAACAGGTACATATAAATATAGACAATCAAAATTACAAAGGAAAATTCCTTAATAGTAATGAAAAAACAACTTTAAAAACTACAAAAAATATCAAAGTACATGACACAGAACATAAGCAACTATGGAAACGATAAAAGAAAAGAAAAAAGAAAAAGGAGGATGAGCCAAAGCAGGAAGGCTCATCTATTGTACACTTCCGTCAAGCTCACAACAGATCATTATTCTTATCAATTATCTCTACTTGCATTCCAAAGGAATCCCTCATCTTGGTATCAGGGAACATTTCTCTATGCGGCATCATTCTAAACATAGCCAGATCTTTCTTGCTGAGCCCTTGTCCCCTAAATAATTATTTAAACATTCCCATTCTTCTTCCACCATTTTTTTAGGTTTATCTCTTATTGCATCTGTCAGCTTTGCGAGCTCCAAGTACTCGCACAATTTGACTACCCAAAGCATTTCTGATGTTTCGGTACTTTTCATTTTTCATCTTTTCAGGACCTAAGAGATCGTCTGTGGGATATCTGTGAAAACAGGAGGGATGAAGCTGAGCAAGAGCGCAATGATATCATGAGCGATGGCTGGCTGCCAGACCGATTGGCACTTCTGATGAACCACATCTTTTCACTTATGCAGGTCTAGCAATATTATGTTGTTGGTGTATTTTTTTTAATAGTCTAAATGGTGGAGGGGCTGACTTTTACACTGATGTGTGTTTTGAGCCCTTGACTGAAGCTATAACCTAACTAGGCCATTAGCAAAACAAATTTAGCTACTCTATGGCTACGAGCAGCATCCTCTTCTGTGCAAATTGAAGAGTTAAGGTCTGGTAAGCTGCTCATTGCTTGTATTCTCATTGTGCTGCTGGATCCAGATCTAGGGATGTAAGAAGGCATCTTCTCCCATTCTGCCTGTGTTTGTCACATGCAGCATCGTTTCCATTCATCTGCAGTTTGTCTTCCTCCAAAACCTATGTTATTTGTTGCACTGTCCACTGTAGCAAAACATTGCTACCTTATTCTACCCCATTCATTTTAGTGCAAAAGTGGGGGAAATGCAATCAGTTAGGTATTGTTTGGGGACTGAAAGCGACAAATGCAAATGCAAATTTCATTCACTGGATTGGTTTCCTTTCTGGACATGGGAAACGAACACCAGAAATTTCTGATTCCGTTTCTGCTTTCATCAGAATTCCCCAGCATTTGTATTCATGCATCAGTGTTTATGCAGCTTGAGACTGGTTTGTTTGTTTAACAAAATTTGTGTTGCACTTAGCTTATAAGTCTCCAAGCATTTTACAAAAAAGAAAGTTGGGAAATGAAATTCAGATCAGCTTGCATTCCAGAATTCATTCTATGTAGTGCAAGGCCAAACTGGTTGCTGGTTCGCAGCTTTTGCCTCAATTCTTTCTCATTTTGCTTCTGCCTTCCTCTGCTCTGCCCTTGTCTTGCTTTTGCTTCACTTTGTCTAGCCTTGCCTTGATCCCAGGACTTGACCCTCTGGCTTGGCAGTAGACGGATCTGACATAGAGCTAAAGAGCACGAGGCCTGAACCTCTGACCTGGTGTGCTTTTCTTCACAACTGGATAGCAACACTCATGTTGATTGGTTTGGGGTTCCCCCCTCCCGACACACACACTTTTGAGACTGTGGCTTTGTGAATTTTCCCATGAAAACACAGCACTGTTTTTGCTTTTCAGTTATATATTTAGAGGCTTCTGTTCTAATAATAAATCAAAAGTATGACAGGTGCATAATGCTCCTTGCCTGCACTTTGAAGGAAGAGATGCTCTGAACTTGCCAAAATCCGCCTGGCACAACTGCTCATTTAAGCATATTTATAGACTGAAAGTAAGGAGTTTGCATAAATGTGATGTAGGGCCAAAGCAGACCTTACAGGGCCACCATTCACATGTGAGACCCATTTGCATAAAAAGCAGGAAAAAGAACATATTGGGAAAGGGAGCTGAACCTGCTTGATGTGCTTTATCTCAGCGGCTCTACGTCCTCCTCCATTTTTAGCTATGAGAGCAGAAATAAACAAGGAAGGGAGAAAAAGTGGAGCAACAGGGAACATAAAACACAGGAGGAAGAAGGGTTCAGCACCTCCCATTTGCTCTGCTTTTACAAGCAGATCCACCTCCTGCTTTATATGTGAATGGGCCAGACACATATGTGAATGGGCCAGTATCACATTTATATGTGGGGAAGATCATAGCTCAGTGATAGAGCGTCTGCTTTGCATGCAGAAGGCCCTAGGTTCAATCCCCAGCATCTCCAGTTAAGACTGGGAGGGAACTCTGCCTGAATTCCTGGAGAGCCACTGGCAGTCAGTGTGGACAATAGTGAGTTAGATGGACCAATGGTCAACACAGCATAAGGCAGCTTCCTATATTCCTCTGTGTGAATGGGCCAGCATGGCACATCGTTTGGCCCTCTTTTTTTCTGAGCAGAAGAGTGACTTCTAGGGACATCCTGTCCCTTAACCTGAGGTAAGAGAATGGGAGCAGGCCAACGGATTGCACATGCTCTCCCCTTTCGCATTCAGATTTGACTCCCCACCCTCTGCTAAGTTCCAATCATGGCTAGTCACCAGGTTTCCCCCATGCCAACCTTGATTAGCACAAACTAGGGTTCATTCCTCACCAGGGTTTGAAGGTGGCTGCAAGTGGGGTTAGTAGCAAACCCTGGTTAGCAGTAACCCTGGTTGAAGTCAGTGCACAACAAGGCGTGTTTTAGATTCATGGTGGGGAGAATTAACATGGGCGATGAGAAGCAAAGGGATAGGGATAGGAGAGTACAGTCTTTTGGAGAAACCCTCAACCACAATTTCCAAAAGTTCCCCAAGTTTCTGGGGGAAGGAATGCAACAGTTACAACTGTATAGTTCTGGTATGGGTAGCATAGCGAAGGACTTTCTTGGTTGTTGTTAAAGAGAACATTAGGATTCTTTGGCTCAAGCTAGAGAAGGAAAAGCAATACCCCCATATCTCTTCCTCAAATTTCCCCCATAAAATCCATTTGTGAAAAAACACATAATGGGATATCATTGCCTCACATAACACTTTGAAGTTACAAGTGAAAGGGTGGAAATATGTGGCTGCTGCACAATCATGGTTTGTCTTCAGTTGTGTCTTTAGTATGCTTGGTCCTAAAATTATTTAATTATTGGGTCCATTCTTTGACTCTATTCCCCTCCCCTCCCCTATAGCATTTTGATGTTTTAGGAACTGCTTTGTGAATTATCCATGGAGATAAGGTGTCAGGAAATACTTGAATAATTTCTTGTTTTGTTTTCCTGGTACATCATGAAGAATGAACTGGACCGTTTCCAGGATACCAAGAGGCTTTTGCATGACTACTATAGAGGGATGGAAGGCAAAATCCCAACGGAGACCAGCAATGAGTTTGCCAGAATACCTTTGATAGATCTAACTGATAAAGAACAACCCATGGAAGAGGCCAAGACTAGAATGTACATTTAAAATTGTAGTATTGTAACAATCACTGGATGTGGGGGAAGGAGAGAGGGAGGTAGAATATAACTGATTAGGGAATGGAGTAAGCTATGTGCATGAATGGGGAAGTGTAAATAGCTCAGTAGTCAACCCCACACCTCGCATTCAAAAGATTCCAGGTTTAATCTCTGGCATTTCCAGTTGCAAAAAGGGATCTTAGATAGCAGATACTGGTAAATACTTCTGGTCAAGACCTTGGAAGGGTCAGAGCAAGCAGCAGTGGGCTAGATGGACCATTGGTCTGATCTTGAGTAACGTGGCTTCTTATGTTCCAATAGTACACCTGTGAGAAGAATTAAAGGTGACAGCTTTAGGTATTATGGTTGTAGTGAAGTAAATAGTTACACTCTGTGTGTAATCGACATAACTGTGAATTCATAAGAATGAAAAGTCTGGAGACAGGGCAGGCGCATGCATCCTATACTTACCCTCTCCACCTATCATGAATATATGCACACTGCACACTCATGCACAATGCAGTGAGGTGTGTGCACATTAACAAACACACAAAATACCTATGCTTTGCTCCTGGACACTCACCGGGTTGCTAAAGTGCAAATTCAAACCCGGATTAAATCACCAAATGAATACAGGTACTTGTGCAAATGCTTGCATAAAGACAGAATACCAAGCAGACACCTTTTCCCTAAGCTCAGATCTCTGTCCTTGCAAGCCAAGGGTCATCACCCTCTTGCTGCCCTCTCTTTCCCCCAGTGGCATGAGTTCCCTGGAAGGAGGGATTGGTTGTTATGCCACTCTGGGAACTGTAGCTTTGTGAGGGGCATAGGGAGTCTCCTAATACCTCTCAGAACCCTTACAGTTTCCAGGATTCTTTGAGGGAAGCCATGACTGTTTAACACGGTATAAAACTCCTTTCAATGTAAGGTGCAGATATGGCCTAGGTTTTACAAGTGCCATCAGGGAACGGGAGTAAGATTTGGGTTCCTTCCCAAATCACCTCCAACAGCACAGGCAGGATGTTGAGTGTAAACCTTACATAGATGAGTATGAGTCACTATCAATCTGCTTTAAAAAAAGAAGAAGAAAGGGGTAGATAATTTGGCAGGGACTTCACCCATCTATGTGCCTTGGTTTATACTAAATGTCCTACACGCAATGGGAGAATGTTGAAACTTGAGGTTTGTCCAATTCACCATTTCTATGCAGAACGTAAACAAGAGGCCTGCATGGGAACCAGCTTGTTATTTTTTATGAGACCTTTATAATGAACAGAAATATTCTCATACAGAGCAAATATACAAATTTAAGTTTTGAGAAATGCAGAAGTAAATCTGTTGCCCCCCCCCTGTGTCTCTGTTTTAAGAATTCCTCTGAGTGTTCACAGAGCTGCTTCTCCAGAACCAAAGGACAAGATGAAAGCAATTCCAGTCAAGATGAAGGATGATGTGTTTTCTGAAAGCATAATCTTTAATTTTGCCCCAGAAGAGAAACAGATTACTGAGATGTGGCACAATATTGTAGCCACAATATCCAACATGGTAAGAAAAGCCACAAGTATTAAAAGAGTTCAAACAGAGATCTGGATACAGCCATTAAGAATGTAAGAAGAGCTTGCTGGATCAGGCCAGTGACCCCTTCATAGTCCAGCATCCTGTTTGCATAGTGGCAAGCCAGGTGCCTGTAGGAAACCCGCACTCAGGAAATTCTGCAATTTCCAACATTGGGCATCCTGCATCCGACCATGGAGGCAATTTGGAAGCATCCTGATAAATGTTTTGCTGACTCCAGTGCAAGATTACTGCAGTGTTCTCTGTTTAAGGATTCCCCTGAAGACAGAAACTCTGATTTGTGCAAATTTTCACAGTTTTAATTGGCCATTCTCACCTCTTATATAAATGTGCTAGCACTCTTCAGATAATCCCTTCAGTATCTCAAAAAGGCATCTCTATAGAGAATCTGGTGATAAAAAAATTCTTTGAAATTTGATTAGTTACTTATATGATGAAACAGTGTGAAAGTCAAATTCATCACGGAACAGCTGTAGTTATCCCGCCCCCCAAATCATGCATAAATGATTTGTGACTTGGCTGCAGAGATCTCATGAGTGGAAAGCTGCTGAGACGATACTCTCACTGGCAGAAGGGGAAGCAATTTTCATTGATTCCCCTTGAAGCCCCATTTGCCTCTCCGAAAATCTGTAGAAGGTTGGTGAACGTTTCAGAGCAGTACAAGTAGAAACAGCAAAAACCAGTCTTCTCTCCCCACTCTCTCCATCAGCAGGAGCCCCCACTGGATTGAAGACACTTCCATTCATGGAAGAGCAAGTCTGTATCCATGCCTGTACTGTATGTTTCTCTGTCTCTTATTTAGGTAAGGGATAGCCAAATATTCCCCAAATATTTATTGGACTCCGGCTCCCATCAGCCTCAGCCAACACTGCCAAAGGGCAGAGATTATGGGAGAGTTGGAGTCCAGCAAAGTTTGGAAGCCTGCAGATCATCCATAATCTAGATAATGTGTATTTGTGACGGATGGTCTGTCTTATTTATTTTATTTATTTATTAGGTTCATATACCACCCTTCATCAAAACATCTCAGGGTGATTCACAAGACAAAAATACAAGATAAAAACACAAATGTGTCGTTAAAACAAAAACAATAGCCCCCTCTCCCACAAACACATTTAAAAGGCTGTAGAATATTAATCAGCCAAAGGCCTGATTGAAGAGGAACGTTGTTGCCTAGCACTTAAATATATATAATGAAGGCGCCAGACGAACCTCCCTGTGGAGAACATTACACAACGGGGAGCCACTGCAGAAAAGGCCCCGTTCTCATGATGCCACCCTCCGAACCTCACATGGAGGAGGCACATGAAGAAGGACCTCAGATTATGAACACAGAGTTTGAGTTGGTTTATATGTGGAGAGGCATTTCTTATATAAGCCCTATGGATCTCATCCAAAGAGTCCCTTACATGAGCAGAAGGCTCTTCTCTTATTTCAAGGGAGCGTCTCCAGTATCTGCCCATTCATTCTGTGGTTGAAGGCCCCATGCTACAGCCTTTCCAGAATCTTGTAAGAGCGGAAGAAGAGTATGGGAGCAGTTATATTAGATTCCCACCAGCCACCTGGAGCAATTTCGGGACTGGAAGGAGAAAGTTCAGAAGCCACCGCGTGATCTCTAGATCCCAACCTATAGAGAAGTAATAGTTTATAATGTTAAGTGGTCTGTTTCATAATGACATGCTGATTATTGACAATCATGAAACAACGATCGTTTTGTTCAAAATGCTCCTTCTGCTTTTTTACTTAAGTGTGACCCTTTAAAATTAAGGTTACGGCTGAAATACAAGCAAAAGAAGCAGAGGAAGAAAAAGAACGGCTTCAGCAAGAAATGAAAGAGAAAGAGCGTCAAAAATCTTCCCAAGCAGAAAAGAAGGGGAAAGAAGGGAAAGGGAAAAAAGGGAAAGGAGGAAAGGAAGCCAAAGGTGGAAAGGATGCCAAAGGAGGGAAAGATGCCAAAGGAGGGAAAGATGCCAAAGGAAAGGAAGGCAAAGATGCCAAAGGCAAGAAAGGAAAAAAGAAAGGTAAATGAGATGCAAGGTAAAAGAGAGGGAGGGTTCTGGATTAATACAATTGTGTTTGATCATTTTTTAAAAAGCAAACTTTGCATGCCCAGCAAAACAGAGGAGGGGAGTTAAGGTATAACCCTTACTGGAGCCTATACACACATTGGTCCCCCTTTTCAGGAGTTAGTTCAGGGACAGGGAACCCGTGGCTGCTCACATGTTGCTGGACTACCACTCCCACAATCCCAGGGGTGTAGGAAAGGGTGGTGTGGTTCCCCCCTGGGTGTCATCCTTGAGGGGAGTGACAAAATGGCACACCACGGGGGGCGGCACTCACTGTGGGGCCTGGCTTGCAGTGTGCCCGAGCCACACGTCTCTCCTGGGAGTGATGCGGTGGCTTGGGGCCCCGTACTGCCCAAAATGGCAGTGTGGGGCATAGCTGTCAACCATCCCTTATTTGGCGGGAAAGTCCCTTATCCCAGCACTGTGTCCCGCTGCTGTCCCTTATTGATGATGTCCCTTAAATTTCCCGGGTTTCAAAGGAAGCAGCTCCTCTCCCTCCCTCCCTGCCAGCCAGGGAGGAGGGAGGCTCTAACTGTGTTGCTTGGCTGCGTTGCTCACCCAGTAAGGAGTCTAAGAACGACTGGGGGGGGTGGAGCTTGCATGCCTTGTGCCGATCAAATCGGCCGTGTTGCTTGGGGACTCGCCTTTGCTCAGTGCTTCCCAGCGGAGAGGTGACGGTTTCCCTTGCTGCATCCCCTTTTCCGGGTTGCTATGCTGTGGGAACCACCACTTGAGGCTTTGTTTGGCTGCTCCTGGGCTTTCTGCCTTTGGCTTGGAGCGGCTCAGAAGTTGAACATACCTGTGTCCGGAAAATCCCTTATTTTGCCTGCTGATCCCTTATTTTCGAGGCTGGTGGTGCCTTATTTTCAAATCTGTAAGTTGACAACTATGGCGTGGGGCCTGTGTCTGCCAGACGGCCTCTGTGGGCAGCATGCCACAGTGTCCCTGTGCGCGGATTGCCATGGCGCCCCATGCACGGATCACCACAGTGCCCCTTTGTGCGGATCACCCCGCCCCGTGGGTGGATTGCCCAGCCCCCACCGCTCCGGGTGCCAGAGCAGCTAGCTATGCCCCTGCATAATCCCCAAACATTTGCCATGCTGACAGGGACAGATGGGGGAGTTGGAGTCCAACAACTAAAGCAGTCAGGTTCTGGTCTAGAAATGACATCTAAAATTAAGGTAATCTACAAGCACTATCTATGCTTCACTACTGTATTGGAATACAGTATACATGTATTGCTTAAGGCATGGTTTTATTATGGCTGTCAATTTTCCCTGTGTATTATTAACGATTGGTTGCAAGCTCACTGTGGCTGAAAAACAGCATCCAAATGTAATAAACAGTAACTTCTGGAGGGTCGCAGGTTCCCCACTCCTAAATTGGACTGTACCCAAAGATATTTCCTGGTCTGTTGTCAGAGAGGTGTCTTACAGTTCAAAAAGCAAAGCCAAAAAGGCAGCATTTGACACATGATGTTATAGATGAACGCTGTTTGGTATTTTGTATCTTGTCATGCTACACTGTTGTATACAGAGTCAAACCATTTGTCCGTCTAGATGCCAGGGTTTGACCCTGGAACCTTTGGCATGGAAACCATTGAGCTATGCTGCTTCCCAAATGGGCATCCATGCCATCTGACCGAAGCAGCAGCCGTAAGGGCAGCAGAAACACCTGGGGAATCAGGGAGAGAGGTTTGCCAAGGACCATTTCAAGGAAGAAGGAAAGTCCAGGACCATGGTGGTTGGACATCAGCCCAGGGGAGGAAGGTCTGCATTGATGCAAAGGTCATAAGCCCAGTGCTGTATTTCAGAGATGGGTGTTATTCCCCTTATGACCTCTAGAGAGGCAGCAGTGCCACCACAAGGGAGCTGGTGTCCCCCCTCCCAAGTGGTGAGAACAGCCACTAACCCTGAGAGTTCTGAGGACTGGGATCTGTTGATTACATCTGGCCAGAATAGCCAGACCAGCAGGTAGACTGGAAGAGGACTCTGAAAAGCATCTGAAATCCCATAGCTCCCTTTTGCTGCCTTAGCCCTTTTGAAGAGACACAGCCGCTGGATATTAGACCAGGTTTGTTTGATGCTGACAACACCTGCTGTTCTGAAGAGAGGCAGTTTCAAAAATAAGGCAACGTCACCGTCCTTGATATCTGATTTGTTGGGTTGTATTCAATCAAGTTTTAGTCGGGACAGACCTATTGAAATGAATGGACCTCAGTCATGTTCACTAATTTCAATGCGTCTACTCTGAGTAAAATGTACTTGAATGCCACTCATATGGTGTTATGGCATACTTTGAGAACTGTCATGGTTGAATAGTAGTTATACTATTGTAAAATGAAGAAATAAGGTTCGTTCGTGGAATATCCAAATCGCTAGGTTTTTATTTTATTTCTTTATTAGATTTCTTTCCCACTTTTCACCCAAGGAGCTCAAAGTGGTGGCATGCATGGTCCCCCCCCCCATTTTATCCTCACGACAACCCTTTGAGGTAGGCTGTGCTAAAAGGTCACCCAGTCAGCTTCATGACTGAGTGGGGATTTGAACCCTGGTTTCCCAGACCCTAGTCCAACACTCTGAATTGCTACCCCACATTGTCTTCTAGAGACCGGGAGCACAAATATTCCCAGAGAAGGCTTTCCCCAAGTTTATACACCCTTCTCATTCACAACCCGTCAGACCTCTTATTCCCCTTTGGCAATTAATTGCTCAGATCTACTTCCTAGTATAAAAATTACTCTGATCTGTGCCCTAGTATAACCACAGTTCAGCTGTCCTTACTATTAGAATCATAGAATTGTTGAGTTGGAAGGGACCTCAAGGGTCATCTAGTCCAACTTCCTGTAATGCTGGAATCTTTTGTCCAATGTGGGGCTCAAACCCACAAGCCTAAGATCAGCATAAAGGTAAAGGGACCCCTGACCATTAGGTCCAGTCGTGGCCGACTCTGGGGTTGCGGCGCTCATCTCGCTTTATTGGCCAAGGGAGCCAGCGTACAGCTTCTGGGTCATGGGGCCAGCATGACTAAGCTGCTTCTGGCGAACCAGAGCAGCGCACGAAAACCCCGTTTACCTTCCCGCCAGAGTGGTACCTATTTATCTACTTGCACTTTGACGTGCTTTCGAACTGCTAGGTTGGCAGGAGAGATCAGCATACCCACCTCTTATTTCTGTGGATATTTCTGCCTTGCTGAGAAGTGGCCTTACATGTATCCAAAGCCAGACAGTTTTGTTTTGTTTTGTTTGCAAGATTGGGGTTGCAGTAAAAAAACAAGATTTTCTTAATTGATTGCCATTGTGATGCAGTGGTTAGAAGTACTGGACAAATCCCTACTCAGCCATGAAACTCCCTGGGTGACCTTGGGCCATTTACCATACAGGGGTACCTCAGGTTAAGTACTTACTTCGTTCCAAAGGTCCGTTCTTAACCTGAAACTGTTCTTAACCTGAAGCACCACTTTAGCTAATGGGGCCTCCTGCTGCTGCCGCGCCGCTGGAGCACGATTTCTGTTCTCATCCTGAAGCAAAGTTCTTAACCTGAAGCACTATTTCTGGGTTAGCGGAGTCTGTAACCTGAAGCATCTGTAACCTGAAGCGTATGTAACCTGAGGTATCACTGTATTTCCTCCTAATCTACCTTACCAGGAGACAACCACATATCTGGTCTGCACTCAGATAGGTCCTACATGTGAGTAGTTTATGTGTTAAGTTTAGGAAGCACCTGAGTATGCTGGTTGCATGACGTAACTGTCCTGAAATGCTTTCCAAGCATTGTTTGTTTATTACCGGTAAATTTATAGCTTGAGTTTTGTCCAAAGAGCTCAAGAAGGCATGTATCGTTACCTCTCACCCTTCCTTTTATCCTCACCATCACCATGTGAGGGTGGGAGCCTGAGAAAGACCCTGGGCCGCCCAGGAAACCTCATGGTTGGATGGGGATTTGAATCCAGGTCTCCCCAGTCTGATGCTGCGATTGCTATGCCACACTACATAATGATCAAGTGAAGCTGCCTCTTGTTGCCTCTTATTTCAGATCCTGTTTCTGAAATGTTGACAAGTTCAGTTTTACCTACATTTTGAGTTGCGTTCATTTTGTGAAATGCCCAGTTAGGCTAACAGTAGTGTAAGCATTATGCATACAGAAATTTGCAGATTCTTTTGTTTGTAAAAATACGTGCTTCTCCTTGCAGCCTCTCATTCCCCACCTGAGCCAACGCCAACACCAATTCCTTTATCCCTGGAGGAACTGAAGAAGCTAGAATTGAGGCTTAAAATGAAGCAGGAATATTTTGCTGCGCTGGAGCATGAAGGTATGCATTAAATTTCAATCAGGTAAATTCAGAAACAGCTACACATTTGCAATTTAGGGAATGCTTAAGCTGGAAAATAGTGGGAAAGAAAGATCACGGATTGCTTTAAATATTCAAAATGCTACAGCAGCATTTGCTTGAACGTGTTGTGGGCATTATGCTTAACCATTTTTAACGCTATCCATTATTTACTGCCATAACCCTGGATAAGATTTGAAACCTAGTGAAACCATGTTGTAGGTTGCTAAACTAGGCCTTCCCCCAGGAAGGTGTATATAATATGACATCAGAAAAACTTGCTTGTTATCTGAGAAACTGGGCGGCGGGGGGCAGGGAAAACCACCATAACCATGGTTTGCTTGCTGCAGCTGAAATATTTAAGCATTGATAATGAAATCCATGGTTTGCAAAACCATTTCAACCCATGGTTTCACTTCACACTTGCAACGTTTAGGTATTACAATATAATGCTAACTAATTAACTAACAACGGTTAAGGGAAACTAATTTTGGCAGTAGCTTCAAGGCAGACAACTAGTAGAAGTGAATGGCCACAAATACATTTTTCCAATTATTAAGACAATTTTAACCCACCATTCACTGGATGACCTCATGGTACAATTATTTAAAGCAGCAGCAAGCCAACAAAATGAGAAGTAAAGTATATAGAATAAAAAAAAATATTCCAACATAAAGCCACAACAGTAAAGCAATGAAACTAGCATCCTGTGCAAGCCCAGCAAACACATTTTAATCTGGTGCTGGAATGTCAGCCATGTTGGTGCCTATCAAACTTATGGGGCAAGGTCATTACACAATTGTGGAGCAATTTAGGTGACTTTAAAAGCAGATTAGGGGGGGGGCTGCTGGCCATGGAGTAAGCAGCAGAAACTGAGAGCTCCCAGATAAAATATTTTTAAAAACAGATTCCTCACTTTCTATTTTTTTATTATTATTACTTTGTTTAAAATAATAAAATAGAATAATAATGCAGATTGGACAAATTCCTGGATGTTAAGGCTGTCCATGGCTGCTTGTCACTAATGATGGATATATACTATCTACAGGATCCGAAGCATTGTGCCCTAGAATACTGGGGAACAACTGTGGGAGACGGCTATGGTGTCCAAGTCTTGCTTAGGGCTCACTATAGGCATCTGGTTGGCTGCAGTGGAAACAGGCTGCTGGAAAAGATTAGCTTTCAGTCTCAACCAGCAAGTCTCTTCTGTTCTTCACAGGACTCTTACTTGGAGCAGCCCAGCTTTCGTAGACCCATCGGATCAGACTGCCAGTTTCCCAAATAATGCCTAACCCTGTTGCTTGATTGCCAGACCTGTAAAACAGTGTTTGTATTCTTACTTGTTCTTAAACAATTTCTTAAAACAGCGGAGGCTGCAAAATCTCGGCTTGAGCTGTTGAAAGCCAAAGCACTTGCCTTCACTGAAGATCTGCAAACGAAAGCAGAAGTAACATACAGGAATATGGAAAAATGGCTTGGGGAGAGGTTCTTGGCTGAAATGGCAAGGTAATGGTTAATTTTGATGAAAGCGTTAGAATAATGGAATCATTGAACTGTAGATTTGGAAGGGACCCCTGAGGTAATGAGGGAGCCTTTAGGAGGAAAGAGGAATTTCAAGCAAGCCTCTACAGGAGCAGGTGAGGTGGTATTCAGGTTGGAGTTGCACAGAGACACACTCAAAGCCAATCTGGGTATTCTATTATATTCAAAATATTCCTTATATTCTCCTTCATTTGTCTACCTGGAAGAAACCCTGCCTGATCTTGATGTATATACTCATTTAGTGTATTTTTCAATCTGTTAGCTAATATGTTTGCAAACAACTTGTAATCATTGTTTAACAGAGAAATAGGCCTATAGTTTTTAATTTGCATCTTGTTTTGGGATTACTGTAATATAGGCCTCTTTCCATGTTTCTGGGATTTCACCTGTAATCAACTCAAGGCCAATCTGCTGCCCTTGCCTGGCATCTGCCACCACCTCACTGCTCCCCCTTCTTCTCTCAGTAAGCAACATTTCTGCGGAGAAGCTATTGCGGTGGCTCTGTGTCACACCGGACAAGCTGCTTCTGGTTAAGCTTTTTAACCCCTCTGCCACTGTTTCTTAAATGTGTATCCTTACAGTGTCGACAAATTAACCGAGGTTGCCCGCCACCACATCGAAACCTCTACCAAGATCCAGTATGAATTAGTTCTGGAAGGGGTAGAGTTTTACATTAACGGTGATGTCAAAGTCTTTCCAGATCCTCTTCCTCCACCTCGCCCTCCATCGGTCGAAATGCCTACAAATGGTACTTTAACTATTTCGCAGCTTAGCACGCTTCATAAGCAGTTTCTGCAGGTGGCACCTAAAGGTAAGAAATCACCTCCTACATATGGTTGCTTTCAAAAAGTTATTTATTTATTTCCCCAAAGTATATGTATCCTGTTCTTCACACACACACATACACACAGAGTGGCTTACAGTGATCAATAACAAGATGATCTCTGCCATTAAATACTGACTTGAGATTTAAAGCTACTAACAGTTTTATATGGGACGCGGGTGGCGCTGTGGGTAAAACCTCAGCGCCTAGGACTTGCCGATCGCATGGTCGGCGGTTCGAATCCCCGTGACGGGGTGCGCTCCCATCGTTCAGTCCCAGTGCCTGCCAACCTAGCAGTTCGAAAGCATCCCTGGGTGCAAGTAGATAAATAGGGACTGCTTACCAGCGGGAAGGTAAACGGCGTTTCCATGTGCTGCGCTGGCTCACCAGATGCAGCTTGTCACGCTGCCCACGTGACCCGGAAGTGTCTGCGGACAGCGCTGGCTCCCGGCCTATAGAGTGAGATGAGCGCACAACCCTAGAGTCTGGCAAGACTGGCCCGTACGGGCAGGGGTACCTTTACCTTTACCTAACAGTTTTATATCCCTGCTAGCAGTAATACTGGAACTTCTTACAATGGTGTGTTCCAGTATATGGAAATGCTTCTTTCAATTATAACTAAGCACAGCGTCAAAACGCTCATGAGCCATGTAGGTTACCTCACACATTAACAGTCCTATCCTATACATCAGGCTTCCTCAAACTTGCCCTCCAGATGTTTTGAGACTACAGTTCCCATCATCCCTGACCACTGGTCCTGGTAGCTAGGGATCATGGGAGTTGTAGGCCAAAAATGTCTGGAGGACCAAGTTTGAGGAAGCCTGCTATACATCATGGGTCACCGATGTGGGGCTTTCCCTGGTGCCTACAATGTCCCATCCTCTGCCTATCCTCCTTCTTAAATTACTCTGGAAAGATGCCTTCCTTAGCCAATATAATACTTTTTACTGTCTATTTGTGGCACTGGGAGTGATTGGGGCAGCAGTATTACAGCTGAGGAGGGGACAGTTGTGGCCTGCATGTTGCACCCACATCAGTTTATCCACTTTGCAAATGTGCCCACAGGACCAAGAAGTCTGGCAATCCCTGCTGTACATGTTTACTTGGGAGTAAGCCCTACTTTGCTTCTTTAGCGCTTGCTCCCAGGAAAGGTTGAGTAGGATTCCGAGCTACATTTAGAACATTAAATACTTTTCAAAAAGGTTGTTCATTGAGCATTCTTCCTGATTTGCTTTGCACAGTGTGTGCAGGGAGGTCAGGTGACATCAGCCTGGAAGCAGGCTGTAAAATGAACACGTAGATTTGCTCTTATATATTGACACTGACCTGATAACAACTTACCATCAGCATTAGCATCAAAACATCTATCCCTGCCTTCTTCCCAAAGGAGATTGTGGTCTATTAAATGGTTTCCTAACTTGGTGCCCTCCAGATGTTTTGGACCACAATTTCTATCATCCCTAATAGAAATATGACTGGAGTTGACAGAATGGCTCCAGGTTGGGGAAGGCTGGTCTGTAGCAAGCTATCTGGAGTTTACCTTTAACTCCAGGTAAGGTAAAGGTAAAGTGACCCTGACCATTAGGTCCAGTCGTGACCGACTCTGGGGTTGCGGCGCTCATCTCGCTTTATTGGCAGAGGGAGCCGGCGTACAGCTTCTGGGTCATGTGGCCAGCATGACTAAGCCGCTTCTGGTGAATCAGAGCAGCGCATGGAAACGCCATTTACCTTCCCACCAGAGTGGTACCTATTTATCTACTTGCACTTTGACATGCTTTCAAACTGCTAGGTTGGCAGGAGCAGGGACCTAGCAACGGGAGCTCACCCCGTCGCGGGGATTCGAACCGCCGACCTTCTGATCGGCAAGTCCTAGGCTCTGTGGTTTAACCCACAGCGCCACCCGCACTATCTGGAGTAGCCAGATGCAAAAGCGGGTAGGTGTCCTGCACCTTTTGATAGTTGTGAGGAAGGGGGAATTTCTGTAGCTATAGTTCACCATGCAAGCTGCACCTGCTGAAAATTCCCCCTTCCTCTCAACTATTAAAAAGTTCAGGAGCCTTGTCCTTGTTTGTATCTGGCCCAGCCTAAAGCTATCAGGGGGTAGATATTTAGTATCGGTCAAAGACAGCCTTGCCACTCCCCACGCCAAGCCCTGTTGATATAATCTCAGCTCTAGATTCCTTCTCCTCCTTGCTTGCCTCCAACTTGATACAGGGTGTAATACACTGTTGTACCATCTGAACTAGGAATAAGAGATCTTCTGACATTTTTATATGTAAAAACACTATATGCCTTTGCAGACCCCTTCAAAAGTACTGCATGAACAAGCAGAAAGGATTTTTAGAGCTTTGCTCTACAAATTTGTAGTATCATATAGGAAGTCAGCAGAAAAAAGGGAAACGGTAGAAGGAAACTTACATGCTGTATACCAAATAGTATTTTGACTCAGAATCAACCAATATCTGTGGCTTCAGAGTACTTTTAGCCACAAAAGGAAGATTAGATCATACAGAGAAGCTTAGCTAGCAACATGGAAAGCACCCAGATTTGCTTAAGAGGCCAACGGCCTTGTTACTGATTCTTCCTATAGGAAAGAAAATGGCATTAAGTGGAACACTGACTATCTTAATAAAGTTTTTTTTCCTCAGGACATTTCAATTGCCTAGGAAAGTTAACCCTTCTGGCCTCTTACAAAGCACAGTTGCAGCAATCAATACTCTTGGTTTTTTTTGCTTTGCCGTTGGCTTTCAGTTTGATACTGAACACACTTTTAATCAGAATTGGGTGGACTTGTTTGCAGTGGAGTCGATTAACTCCTCCTGCCCCCAGGATTGATTTGGATTGGAATCGGTACTTATGAGCAAAAGTGGAGAGTGCCTGGGAAGTTGTCTTTTTCTGAGAGTTTGAGATGGTGGAGACATTATGGTTGGACAAACCAATGGAGTGGCTAAGGTATTAAAGGAAATCCAGCCATGTGTTCAAAGGTGCATTGTCTGGTGCATTGCCTTAAAAAGGCAGCACTGAAGAGCACCAGCCACTCTCCTGCAGTCTTCAAACACCATCAGCTGATGACTGCTGCTTCTTCAGAAATGGTGGAGAGAGAGCTCTGTCTCCCCTGCACCAACCTCCACCCACAGCAGCAGAGGGGGGGGGGGGTTTGGGGGGGGGGGCTCTTGTTCTTCCCAGCCTCACCTCTTTTCCTTCCTTTCTTCTTCCCTACCATCCCTGACACCTCGAATGTTGGGGGAGATAGTTCCTGTGAGCAACTAACGTTGTCTAGCAGTCTGTGAAAATTGCACTCCCCAGTGTTCAAGGCAGGGGGTAGGGAGGAGGTGGAACAGAGATAGGAGGAGGGAAAGGGAGAGTTCCTGGCTGTGTTGCTTTTGCTGCTGGATCAGCAGTCATATGGACAGAAGGGAATTCTGCAGTTGAGGTTAAAACCTGAGCCGGAGAAGAATTTGGAGGTTTTAGAGCTTGCCTCATTTTTAAGGTGAACCTAATGAGTTGTTGAGGTTCATATTCATAGGTTTGGTAATGTGTCTGTCTGTGACTTACTTCCAGGTATGTGATCTTAGCCACTTAGGCTACTTATTCGTGCCTATCTTTAGTTGTGTGCAACCACAATAATAATGCATCCTAATACTGAGTTATATTTAAAATATTTATAGCCATAGCAGCACTGAAACAATTTAAAAGCAAGAATATAACTTCAGGCATCCAAAAACAACCAGGAAAGAATCACCAGTTTCAACAAATATGGCTGTCAAAGTACCCTTGGCTAAAACATGACAGTGAGAGGGGCACCATGTACTGTGCTTTGTGTCGGAAACATAACGTGGATTTAGGGGAGAAAACACACAATTTTTGTTCTGGGACTGATGACTTTGTACTTGAATTAGTCAACGACCACCACAACAGTGAAGCTCATGCATGGGCTACCTGTATGGAAGCAGCCAGTGGCTCTGTCCCAGACACAGCTACCACTGAGCAGATGTTAAAGAGCATGAGCAAAACAACCTTAGGAAGAATAGAAAACCTTTTCAGAACATGCCACGCCATTGCCAAAACTGGACGCCCCATCACAGACCTGGACTGGATGTGTAAGCTGGATGATATGAAAGGGGTAGATATTGGTTCCATATTTAGAAATGACAAGGCAGCAAGGATCTTTATTCATTTCATTGCTGAAGTAGAGCGAAGAGCCTTGAAAGAGAAATTAGAAAAATGCAAGTTCTTCTCACTCATTAGTGATGGCGTTACAGACAGCACAATAAGAGAAGCTGCCCTGGTGTACGTACGTTTTGCACTCCAAGGGAAGATCCACTGCCAGATTGTTGGAGTTCAGTCAGTAGACAAACGTGATGCAGCTGCTGTGAAGGATGCCATTGTGCAAACATTACAGACCAGTTTGCAGCTCAATTTGCCAAGCCAAGACTGGGCGAGAAAACTGGTTGGCTTCGGAAGTGGTGGTGGAGACATTATGGTTGGACAAAGCAATGGGGTAGCTAAACTGTTAAAAGAAATCCAGCCATGTGTTCAGAGTGTGCATTGCCTTGTGCACCACCTCGAAATAGCTTACAAGGCAGCACTGAAGAGCACCCAACTATACACCATTCTAACAGAGCTCTTGCAAAACATGTACTACTATTATAACTCTCCACTGAACAAGAACAACCTCAAGCTAGTCTATGAAGATCTCAATCTGAGGACATCCATTCCTTCTCGAATTGGTGGTTCACGATGGCTTCTTCGCCTACAGACAGCTCTTCAGATCCTTCTGAAAGGATACCCAGCATTTGTCCTACACATGAGTAAGGTAAAGGCTCTTTAAAACCAAGCATGATTTGAAGAAATAATAAGTGAAAAACTGCATTTGGTCATTGCTCTACTGTTTTTCTTGCATCCAGGTAGAAGAAGAACCATGTTCCTCAAATCACCAGAAAGCCAAAGACCTCTTAAAGCTTCTTCTGAAAACAGACATCGTCAAGTTTTCTCACTTTTTGCTTGATGTCATTAACGTCCTCAACATCCTCTCCCGCGTCGTCCAGGATCAGAACTCTTCCATCGCAGATGTGTTCGCAACAAGCCAGTCAACACTGGAAACACTCCAAATGTATCGAGGAAGGTTGTATATGCTTAACCAAAACTGTATATTAACTGGATGTATCAGAATCAAAGGCACACAGTACATTCGTTAAATGTAATATTTTTTCAGATCGGGGCCAAGGGAGCGTCTGGTGGAGGCCATCACACATTTTCATGGTCACCAGCTGGTAGGAGATGGTGACATATCAGCCATCCGGATAGAATTAATAAGCAATCTTTTGAAGCAGCTGCGCGATTGCTTCTGTGATGCTAGCGAAGATGTTTTGAGAGCAAGCGCTATTGGAAGTTTTAAGCTGTGGCCAGACAAAATCAAACCAGGTACAGAAAACCAGACTGCATCCAAAGGGATTGTTTCTTTCCGAAATGCATGGGTGGTTTGTTTGCTTTTAAAATTAATATTCAACCTCTTGCAGAATTTGGTGAAGTGGAAGTGTCTGTCTTGATGAAGTATTATGAGCCGATCCTGGAATGTGCCAATGTGAAGGTTTATGAAGTAGAGACCGAATGGAACATGTTAAAAGCAGAGCTGTATAATAGGTATAATAAATAACAAGCAGGATGACATGAAATTCAAACAAATTTTCTGAATACGTCAGTGGGCAAAACGCAGTTAGTAACAGTTGTTATCCTTTCTAGATATCAGAGCATCCGGAGATTGACATGGGAAGCAGTGAACACAGATTATTCTCATAAATATCCAAACATCTTGACGCTGGTAGATCTTGTCTTGACGCTACCTGCCAGTTCTGACGAGGCGGCACGAGGCTTCTGTCAGATGAAACTTACAATGATGAGGCTACGTTCAAAGCTGGTGTTTGAAAGCATGACCGATCGCATGGTCATTCTGATGAATTCTCCAGATATCAAGAAGTTTGACCCCCAAAAGGCTATCCAGTTGTGGAATATTTCCTCACAAAGGAATAGGAGACTACAGGCTGAGCAGGGCGTGGTCAACCCTGAGACACCAGATTGTTCATCTGACTCTGAATGGGAAAGGGAAAGGGAAAGCTCATTTGGAAGCTATTAGATGTGAAACACTCTCTCCAGCTGTCTCCTCAAATATTTTTAATAATGTGCGTTGACTCCCCCCCCTTTTTTTGTAACTATTTACTGGACAATTTCTATTTATTTATTCATTTATTCAACCAAAAATTATATACTTCTTGATTATAATGGAACATCTAAGAGCACATATAATGTGTCATGAAACTAACACATACATTGAGATGGGAAGGGAGAGAAATAAGAAGTTTGTCTTTTGGAAAAGCTGTATATATTTCTTCTCAAACTGCTAGGTATTGTCAGAATATACTTATCAGGTATTTCTTTGGAAATATGTGGTGTTGGATTGGCATATGAAATTATCAAGTATCATTTTTGTCTATATATGTGTGTGTGTGTATGGTTCGTTTTTATAAATTGAAGTATACGCTCTTGACTCCTTGATGGAACTTCATAGTCTTCCTTCTTTCTGTCAAGCTGCTATTAAGTTGATTTTAATTTATCACTGTCTTTCTAAGCGCTTGGAATTTTCCAATATATTTATAGCAAGTGTTTAGGAATATTATGATTCTGGCTAGATACTGAACAATGAAAACAATAATTTGAAATAACTGTTTATTATCCTGTATTGTATTACAGAAATTATTTTATCCCTGTTACGGTTATTATGGATAAGCAATTATTTGTACTGTTTTTCCTGACATCTGATTTCCTGTTCATTTTCATTCTTCTGGAGATTTGACATGTAAAAACAATTGCCTGTGGGAGGGAAATAAGGGTTGATTCCCTCAATAATTTGGACTTCCAAAATTGTTCCGAAGAGTCACAGTATTCATTGATACATTTCTTCATTCTTAATTGCTGCAACTGTTCTACTTAGTGTTTAACTGGATTAAAAACAAGCAATGGAAGAGAACACTTTTTATCAAATGCCTAACTACGAAGGATGCCAAGACACTTAATTTTTCTTATCTGCAAAATAACAAGAGAAAAGAAGAGATGAGACTTTCAGTACCAGCAGAAACATGCAGAATGAAATATCTTTGTAGTAAAAATAAGTTGAGGATATTGCCTCCTTTACACATCAAGGATATCACCTGCGGATAAGACATCTTAAATGTTCCTGGTTCTAGAAGGTATCACAGCATCATCTCTTGTACCTTGATGCTTTCAGATTCAATAGCTGCAACGATAGATGTAGAGCGCCACTACTTTTGAATGCATGCGTAGCTTGATTAACTGGTTGACCAATGTAGAGCTTGCTAAAAGTAGTCATGGCCCAAAAGGTCATTGTGCATTATCTAGCAGCAGTAAAGGAACAAACCCATTTCCCTTTTCCCTCCATAGTCACTACTTGGCAGAGGTAGATAAGAAGACAGAGAAGAATCCATGGGGCACAAATTGCATGGGTGCCCCATACCTCTGTTTTTCGACCTGTTTCGCATAGTAGCGTCCATACAAATACTGGTTTCCACTTAGATGCACTGTAGTCAAATGACAGTAGAGAAATACATTCTTAAAATTTATAATTTTAAAAACGCATACTTTTAACACTTTGTAAAATGTATGACATTTTAGTGGATGACAGTAATAGTACCCAACTCACTATCATTTCTCTCTCATGAAATCAAACCTTTGTCATTTAGGAATCAACCAGCATTTCAGATATTCACATACTCAAATGTGCCATTGTGCACATAGATCAAGTGGGTGGGTACATGCAGCATTTGGCATGTACTGAAACTTAAAACCACCCTTTCCCTCCTTACTGTGGACTGGAGGAAATGACCTCCCCTGAAGGTGCTTTTTGCATTGGGTGGAAATCCGCTATTATAATTCTTAAGTTGTTATTCTATAAACTGCTTGGCTTAAGCATCTATCCGTAGTTTCTAAAAGCTGTGCTGCATGGGAGCTTCTCTTTTAAAACAATAAAAGTAGAAATAAGGTTACATTATTTACCTGTAGCAGCTTGGATTCCTCTGCAGACATCTCATACTTTCTCTAAGGATCCACTGTATACATTGCCAGCTTTCAGCTTTAATTATATGAAATGACAACTTGCCTAATTTGGATCAGATCTCCCCCAACTTTATTTCATGTATATCCCACTTTTCCTACAATGAGGTCAAGGCCTCCTTCCGCTTTAATCCACCCTGTGTGGTGGGTTAAGCCAAGACTGGCCCAATGTCACTCAAGTCAGCTTCATAGTTGAATGGGATTTGAACCCAGTTCTCCCTGGAGTTAGGCTGGCTCTCTAGCCACTACAACAAACCCCCTGGGCTCATGACAAAACATAGGCTGCTGGCTGCAGTATCTAACTAGCAGGCTACATTCAACTTGCTGGGTCAGAAGCCAAGACCATTTTGCTCAGAATTGTCTGCACTAACTGGCATAAGCTGGGACCTTCTTCATGCAAAGCAGATGATCTATCACAGAGCTGTGGGTCTTCCCCAAATGGTCACCCACAAGTCAGAATAATGCAATTTTCATAAGCTGCACATTCTGTGGTTCAAGTACTGCATCAGATGCCTATAAGAAAAAACACCCAGGCAAGAAGCTCAAACCTATGCATGCCTGCTTGGAAGTCAGACGTCAGTGGCAATGCATTCAGCATGGCCTACTCTCCAAACAGCTGTGCACAGGATTTGCCTTTAAGCATGGCTGCATTTCATACAAGTTCCCATCATTAGCTTCGTACCTCTGCAATGGATCAGGCAAAACAAAAACAAAGAAAAAACTGCTTGTTTGCATTACAAAATCGGGAAAGACTCAAATTAATTTGCACAGTGCTATACGTAGATTTTCCTATCTGATTTTAAGATCCAATTATCCTGCAGTTCAAAAGAAAAAGAAATTAGAATCGTAGACACAGTGAATGTTCATTGACACACTGGGGCTTACTCCTGAGTAAACATGCGTAGGATTGTGCTTTCAGTTTCTTATTGCAATATTATTGAGTAAATTGTACAGCATGTATGACTACACTAGAATTTTTGACAAAAAAAGTCATGCTGCGGTGTGCACCTACATTTACAGTGTGCAATTACAGTCTTTGTGTAATTAGGAGATAAAAACGAGAGGTAGATGTGATATGCCTCAGCAGGAAAAGTCAGATTTTAAGATTATAACAGATTTTAAACTGTTCATATCAGTCCCAATGTGATACTTTTCTTTTCTTTTGTCATTTGTCTAGGTTTAATACCAAGCAAAACATTCATTGACATTGTTTATGACTTGATTACGTTGAATCTTGGCTCAAACTCGCTTCCTGATGCTTGGCTACACCTCTCCATTTATGATGTGAGTGCTCACTGTGTCCGCTATTCTTGTGATTTTTGACAGTCATTTTTGTGTTGACTAGATGTGCAATTGAGATGCTTACAATTTTAAATGGATACTTACATTGCTAGAATAGGATACGTGTCTTTATTATAGAAGTTATAGCCTTTGGGGGCTAATGGCCTTACGATTAAAAAAGAAAGAGGTAAAATACAGTAACTACATTAGCCATTCACAAAACAATAAACTGTAGTTAGCATAAAAAGAATGACTATGGAAGTAAACCAGATTGCACTTCAACTTCTGTTTAACAAGTAAGGCATACATCTCTTTTGTTTACGAAATTGATCAGGTACACAACAGTACTAGTGAATAAACCCAGCTTGTTTGCTGCAAAGATATGTTCCTGGCTGCCATGTCAATTTGTTGTATGCCCGGCAGCCACTGAAAATTTCTTCCTCCCAAAATCTAATACTTGTAGGCGAAATTGAGGAGGCTTGTTGATATCATAGAACTGGAAGGGACCCAAGGGTCATACTAGTCCAATCCACTGCATAGCAGAAACTTCAGCTAAAGCATACATGACAGATGGCCATTCAACCTCTGCTTAAAAACCCTCAAGGAAGGAGAGTCCACAACCTCTCGTGGGAGCCCGTTCTGCTGTCAAACAACTCTTGCCACCAGAAAGTTCCTCCTGATGTTTTGTCGGAATCTCCATTCTTGTAACTTGAATTTATCGGTTTTGGTCCTACCCCCCTGGAGCAGGAGAAAACAAGCTTGCCCCATCTTCTATTTTGACAGCCCTTTAGATATTTGAAGATGGCTATTGTATCTCCTCTCAGTCTCCTGTTTTCCAGGCTAAACATACCCAACTCCCTCAACCATTCCTCATAAGGCTTGGTTTCCAGACCCTTGACCACGTTGCAGCTTGTCAATATCCTTTTTCGGAATTCATTTTGTCAGTTTTGGCCCAATTCTCCAATCTTCTAAGGGTCATCTTGAATCCTGATTCTGTCTTCTGCAGCATTAGCTACCCCTCCCAGTTTGGTGTCACCTGCAAATTTGTTCATCCCCTCAATTCCTTCATCTGTCATTTATAAAGACGTTGAACAACAAGGAGCCCAGAACAGAACCCTGTGGCACCCCTCATCACTTTTTCCAGGATGACAAGGAACCTTTAGTGAGCACTCTTTGAGTTCAGTCAGTCAACCAGCTACAAATACATGTCTGCATTCAAAGGCTACCTTGCTTTCTGCTGGAGCACTGTCTCGTGTCACAAAGCAGAAGTCCTGTGTTGAGACGAGGCATTAAAATGTCTCTTTTGGAAAACGTTCCCTGCAATTGATGTCATGGACTATATTTCTGCCCAGTTTGAGCTTTCTGTCTGTTTGGGGAGCAGTCAGTGATTTTGAAGCCAAAGGATTCTTCTGTCTGTATAAGATACACAGTGCATAAAATGTCCCTGCCCTTAATTACCCATTCCACTTACTTTTACTGTGTTAAGTAAACTTGTGTATTTTTGGATGTTACAGTTGCAGGGCCTGGCAGCAGCGTTGACAGTGGACTCAGACACTGTGGACTGGCGTATATTCTTGCAAGCAGCTTCCCAGCCTTGGCCTCTGCCCTCAGTGACGGAGCTTCTTGAAACGCTGCAGAGATTCCAGGATGTGGATGTGGATGGATCGGGCTTTGTCACAGAGGAAGAATATGATCAGGTCCCAATTCTTTCTTTCCTCCAGTTTTAGTTTTGTGGCTGTGAGTCCCAATGAAACCACTGGGACAAGCAGCCAGCCAGTCTTCACACCCTGGGGGCCACAAGCCCTGAATTGGGGTGGAGGGAAAATTCAGTTCTGTTCACATTTAAAGCCCAGTTTACCAAATTTGCACAATATGGAAGCCAAATCATGGACTTCCTTCAAAACTCGCTCTTATCTGAATTTTGCAGAGCCGTGCCCCAAGCACACAGTGTTCACAAACATGCATACATCGGGGGAAATGTGCAAAAATATCAAGGTATTGGTGAAAATAGCATAGCAAAATGCCTTCTGTTAGGAGACATTGTTTGCAAAGATGTGGATATTAGTCAAAGCTGCATACAGAAATGTGTTTTTTTAGAAGAAATTTGCACTAAAATGCTAATGAAGTTTCATGAGGATTTAAAAAATAACACAAATTGCTTCAGAAATGTGGAGAACTAAACTTAAGAAAGTAAAAATGAGAAGTGGAGAGAAGCAAAATTGGCAGCTCCTTCTGCCCCTCGCCATTCATGCACCAATGTGGTTTTTAATTTCATTTTAGCCAACACAGGCCCATCCACCCAACATCCTAACTGTAAGGCCAGTGTACCGACTTCAGAGCAAGCCTCTCTGAACACAGTGAGACTTCTTCCCAAGTAGACATGCATAGGACTGTGTTATAAAAGTGGCTTGTGGTTCAGAAATGACATAGGCTGGCATGTGTGTGTGAAACGAATCAGAAGTGCATGTCAGTTTCAAAACATTTCATAAATTAAATTACTTCAAATTAAACCTTCCATACCAACTTATTTTAGGTCAGTTTCATGTGGTGCCACCTTGCCTTTCCTGATGTGGCTGGGGTAGGGTTCTGTAGATTACCTATCATCCTAGCACTGTAGTAATTTATAACAAATAGGTTGGTTTTGCATTCCGGGGAGTGAGGAGCATTATTGCATTCCCTGTAAGATGTATCATAGTCATCCCAAAAGGCTATTCCTGCATCTTCTCCCAATATCTTTTGACCTATGGGAGGGAACAGCTTAGCGGATGTGAGGAAAAGTGGGTCTGGAGGGACAGATGAGATGCTAAGTCCTGTCTCCTGCTCCCCCGCCTTTCTGCACTCAGCTTCCTAGGTCCCAACCCTGGGCAGCTAATGGCTCATGCCTGTGTTTGCTGCTCTCTGCTGCCATTATTCAATGGCAGTACAAAGGCAACTTTTCACTAGAAAAAGGAAAAGCAAACCCCCATCATGTGGCAACACATTTCACCAGAAAAAGGAAAAGAAACAGTCGCCACTAGGGATGGAAAAACCACAAAGAGATGCTGCTCTCAATATTTCACCCACCTACGCAGAGTTGTGGTATTTTGCTCAGCAGCAAAGAGACTAAAAACATACCAACAGCTCCAGAGTCAACACAGGAAGCTAGGTAGAACATCCTTTGGTTCAGTATCTGGTATCAGTTCTCTGATCTTTGGGCTGGTAAATCTGAGCGAAACAAGAAAAATGTGTAAGTGATGTTGTTTTTGAGCAAAAAATGTTTTTTAAAAATCTAAATCCACCCATAAAATTTGGTTACTTCCCAGCTGAAATCCCACAGAAGGCCATGAGGCTAAAATAATATGAACTGGGTTTTCTAGCTTACTGGGGCTGTGAATGGAGTTGTGGTGCTTCTGGTCCCAGATATTGACAAGAAAAAGAATCTGTTTTTATATACTGAAGATGTGGACTTGGGTTTTGCCTCCCATGTTAAGTATCATCTATAGACTTGCAAAGAACCCTTCTGACATAAGTAGCTTTCAAGTCAACTGCTTTCGTTTTCACCATAGAACAGATTGATGCTGGAGACAAACAGTAGTCAGGTTTTCTTTTCAGAGACTTGAAAGTGTTATACCAAGCAGACGCATCTTTTCCTGTGGTGTAAACATTCATTTCTTGGGTCAGAGAAGTCTGAAACACTGCAAAACTTCTAAATGAACATGATACAGGAATGAGTGTGCACACATCATTCGCAAAAATGCCTCCATGATACCTCCTTCAGCTCCATTGCTGCAGCCAGTGAGAAATCACAGTTTCTGGGCCTAGGACAAGCTTGTAACAGGGCCCCAAATCCCCTAGTCTGCTTTGAAAAATAGGGTTGATTTGTACCCTTCAGCTTCTTTAGGTCCCTTTGATTAAGCCTGTTGCCCAATGCATACCTGATTTGTGTTTATAGCCATAGTTGACAGTACAGCATGTATGGATATAGCTTTTCCACAACTACTCTGTAGTCCAGGCAACACAAGGTAAAAGTTGGGTGTGAAGGGGAGAGTGGGAGAAGAAACTACAGAATATGGGTATACATTTGTTGAGAGGCATGTTGGGGTAACGCGGGGGGAAATGCTAAAGTAAAAGCTTTCTCCACTTAGAGCAAGGAAAGGGAACCTGAAACACACACCCCAGATGTTGCTGGACTAGCACTCCCATCATCCCTGACTGCAGGCCATGTCGGCTGGGGCTGATAGGAGATGGATTCCAGCTGCTCTACACACTGTTCCTTGCCCTGGGATCTAGAGCTAGTCCTTCTATGTGCTCTGGAAACCAGATGCCTAGCTCATTTACTCACATAATTTTTACAGGCTCCAGAGCGCATCAACAGCATCAGCTTCCATTTCCATGGAAGTTTCAACATCCCTGATGAATGATGGCTGCCCTTCCTTCCTGATGCCACATTTTGGTGGCCACATTCTGCACAGTATACGCATGGCGGAAGGAAGGCACTCTGGGACGCAGTTCTTCAGTGAGCATGTCACGTAGACCGCCAAGCCACTCTCCTGCCTCTTGAACTGTGCATTGCAGGGCCAAGCTAGAAGAGAACGCAGTTCACACAATTAGCAGTTGTGTGGAGGGCTTTTTGAAAGCAAATTGCAACAGCGGAAGCCCAGATCCAAGTTGGGACTCTGGTGTGGGGGGCAGGGAGGACCCCAACCTTTCACCTCCTGTCGTAGTCTTGATCTGTCTTGAACCTCCTATGCTTGCTGCTTGCATTTAGAATGGAGCTATAATTCACTCCAATGGGAACTTTCCCTTCAATCCTAATAGCAGGGCAAGAGGGGAGCAAGAGAGACCTTAATTAAGGAACACAGCAAGGGATTACAGTTTCCCACTGTCCAACACAAGGAATCAGGATTTAAAAGCCATTCGTGCAACAGCAAATTGTGTGAATGGTGTCTTGTCAAAGTTTGTTCCCCAGAGTTTCCTGTACAAGTGCTTTCTTTTGTGCTTTTCTCTCATGCACCCCCCCCAATAATACAGGGGGACCTGGTCTCTTCTTACTATGGTGTGAGCCCCTCCCTCCTGTTGCCAGTCAGCTAGTACAGTCAGCTCTTCTTGCCTCGTGCCTAGGAAATGCCAGCAAAACTAAGAAACTTGCAAGAAATCATTGCAGACATACATACATGCACAACCACTACATTCTAAAACTTGTAGTTTGAGAGACAGCAAGAGCACTTTGTGTACATGCTCCATTGGCTCACTGTTCAGAATGTTGCCTGTTCTGCTCTAACATTCTTCAGAACTGCACCAGCAATCATGACGAGATTTAGATGGCTGATAATATAGCATGCCTAAACATTCTTCAATAACAGCCGCTAAGGCTTAGTTTTCCTCTTATGGTAACCAGCTTGCATCCTGGGTCAGGCATCCTCCCTAGGCCCCTATGCAAGGAGTTCTGTCTGCAGATTACTGCAGATTACTGAAGTTGATGAAGAAGTGGCCCCATTTCATCTAAAACCAGCCACTGCAACTTTCTTTTTATCCTCCTCAGCTGTTGATTTTTTTTCTCTGATTTGCTTCTAGAACCAGAATCACTGACTCATATTTTGAAACACAAGAATGTTTCATTTAATGAGTCACTGAAGTCTTTCTGTATGTGACCTAGCATGGAAATCAATTTTTGCTGCCTTTTTAAGTACAGTTTTCCCCTCCCTGGAATATATCCTGCTGTTACATGTTGGTTTTGATAAATACCTGCACCAGAAAAGGAGCTAGTTGACCTACACAATCCCTTTCAACTGTGTGGTTCTGTCATTCCAGGTCGGTCTGTGGTTTAAAGGCAGTGAAGACTTACCCGTTCCAGAAAGCCCCACAGAACCTTTTCCATTTAACCGCCAGGAGCACCTTATAAAAGTAAGTGTAAAAATAAATAAATCACAGGCTGCAAGCCAAACTGAAGTTAAGCACAGTTAAGACCAGCCATTTCAGTGTCCAGGAAAACTCAATTAAAAAAAGCTCAACAATTTTGCCACCCCCCCCCCAAAAAAGCTGAACTTGCCACCATCCAAGATCTCAAGCAGAAATGTCCTGGGTCTGTTATCTGGAGATACTATGAATTCAACCTGGGATGTTCTACATGTAAAATGAGTGCTCAATCACTGAACCATTTGCCTTCTCCATTCTGGTCAGGCGGTGGTATTTAACTTATATGTACACCTCTTGCCACCAAAATAATAACAATCTGTTCACTGTAAGAAGCAATAACGAAGGTGCCCTTTTTTCTGCTGAGCTGTGAGATCCTTCATCAGGATTGGCTTCCTTAAGAGGAAAGAGAGCATTGCAAACTTACCTCTGGGAAAATATTTTTCTCTACAAAATGACGGGCTATGTTTCACATCTGTGAGGCTTAAATCTCACAGGTCTTTTTTTAATCAGCTTCTTATCTGAGGGTAGTAGTTTGCACTGACTGGTTTTAATTCCAAGTTCTTTCCGGAATTGACAACCTACATGTCTGACACAAAAAGCCCTGGAGAGGATCAAAGGGCCTTCTATCCTATATTTTCACATGTTGCTTCCCCCAAAATAAAAAAGACTGTCCATTGGTTAGGAAAGGCCATAACTCAGTGGTAGAGCATATGTCTTGCAGTCGGAATGTGTGAGGGAAAACCCCTGCTGTCCCCTGCAGGATCTAGGAAACCTATCTGCCACCCCAGAGAGCTGGTGCAAGGCAGTGTAGACAGTACAGACTTAGATCAAATAGCGATGTGGTTCCTTTGTTCTTTGTGTAATTGTATAACACAAAACTGACAGATCTAATACACAAGGTAGCCCAACCATACAAGCAGAAAGCTAAGCCAGCCATATGGCCAGATGTTTTAAGATTTGTTCCAGAATTTCCCTCCTTAAGTTTTTATGCATTCCTGGTTGCAGTGGCAACCAAATTGCCCCACATGAATGGAAAGTGGACTTCAGTATGAAAATACCCTACACAAAATTGCTGCAAATCACTACATGCACATTACAACCACACAAAGTTTTCCCAGTGCAGAGATGTTCCTCATTGCTGAAAGACTTGCGAAGTGGTTCGGACATTGCATGTATACTTGGATAGATTATTCTCATACAATATCCTCTACGTCAATTAACTGAAGCATGTTTCTTTTACAGTTTTTCTTTTCTTTATTTGCTGATCCTGAAAAAGACCCTCCTCAGCTAAACTACACGGAGATGCTCCTTTATTTTGCATCCGATCCTGATTCCGTCGATGGTGTCTATCGGGCCCTCAGTGTCGCAACAGGGACACACATTCACAGGGAAAAACAGGAACTCCCTCCTGCTCCCCAGCGGGTAAATGTGCTGTTGATTTTGACAATAATTTAGCATTTTCTGGTGAAAATTGAATTTCTTATTCCTTAAAGCTGGGCTGTTACATTGCTTTCATTTCAGTCTACACTGACTGCACCAAACTGAAATGAGAATGCTAATTCTGCAGATTTTTCACGTAATCGCCTTTTCTGTTCTGTGTTGTTTCCACACTTACTCCTCAGTCTGTAGTTGCCATCTTCTGCTCACTCACTTTCTCTAGAGAATCAAGATGATGTTATTGCTGATGCCATTGCATCCCGATGATTCCTGCGCAGTCCCTCCCATTCCCCACTTTAAAAAAAAATGAAATGCAGTTTGTTCAGTCAGCTTGTCCATTGTGGACTGGTCAAGTGCTGTAGAGGCTTTTCAGGGCAGTAAATGCCTTTAATTAAAATCTGCTTGCAAGCTCTGCCAACCTTTGGTTTTTTCCTGCAGCATGTGGCAGTAGCATTGTTGATAAAGAGCCTCTTTAATTACTGCTTTCCTCTGATGTTTTTTAATTTTTTAATACTCTTTCTTGGATAATGAAATTGTACTATTTCAGTAATATAGAAGAAAAGGGTGTGGAAGGAGAAACAAATAATTATGTCCTGGTGGCAGAAGTTGACGCCATATTCCTCACTAACAGTCACTAAAGAGTTCGAAAGTGCTTTAGATGCCTTTCAGAATCCCACTACATGTGTCTGAAGGCCATGGCATGATGCGGACATCTCTTCTGCTGAGAAATGTCAACTGGTCCACAATGAAGCAGCTACATTACTGGCTAGGGTCGCATTTAGATCTCTTTTACATGTCACATAACCTCTGTTTTAAAACAGCCAGACTGGCTGCCAGTTCATTTCCAGGCCTAATTCAAGGTGTTCACGTTAGTGTTTGAAGCCCTAAACAGTTTAGGCCTCCAATATCTGAAAACTGTCAGATCCTATTGGGTGCTAAGATTGGCAGAGGGGGGCTCTCTTGGTAGTTCCTCCACCCTCAGAGGGTTGGGGGAGACTTTCCAGGAGATGATATTCCCTGTGGCAGCCCCTAAATTGTAGAACTCTGCAAAGAGGTACATTGTATAGCTTTCTTTGTATAACTTCATTGTATATACAACTTTCATTGTATAGCTTCTGGGAAATGGTGAACACGCACGCACACACATGGACCAATCTATTTTTTGTCATTGCCAATTGTTTTAAATTGTTTTTTATATAGTGTTTTCATATTGTAATCGCCCTGGGACCTTAGGGTGAAGGGTGGGTGATTGATGATGATGATGATGATGATGATGAAGAAGAATAGTTACCACTATATATATATTAGGAGGAAGGGATGGTTCAGCCTGATATTTCTAATCAGATTAGTATAACAGAGTACATGCCTTTCTTCAGGAACCAGTGAGAATCTCAGTTCTGCAATGCAGGCTAAGCTTTTCTCAATAGACTTCCCAACAAACTTACAAAACTAGAGTTCTTGGGATCCTCACCAGTTAAACCATTTTAAAACTAGTATAGATTTCTAGTGATGGTGCCAGTCTTGAATGCCCTCCCTAAAGAAGTGAATTAGACCCTGGAATTACAAATTCACACTGGTCTGAATTTTGCAATGCATCTCTACAAACACGCAATATTTATGAAAGGGCATATATCAGGGGGGAAATATCATGTATATATTATGAAAAAAGTAATATGTTAGTGAAAAAGGCATACAAAAATGAATTATATCAGGGGAAATTGCTCCAAAAAACATTAGCCAAAACTCCTTATAAAACTTTGTTAATAGGAGAAATTTGCACAAAATTCTAATGAATTTTTATGAAGGCTACCACAAATTGTAGCAGAAGGTGGCAAACTGAATTTAAGATTAGAAAAATGAGAAACAGAGAGAACTAAAATTGACAGTTCCTTCTTGCCTTAGTAGCCACCAAGCTTAATCATCTGATCATTGGCAAAGCTATTCCAATCTGTCACACTTTCCGTCCCCAGTATGTTCCTTCTTCTGAGCAGCTGATAACAAGTGACGGACAGGATGAGCAGGAAGAGGAGGAGGCTGCTGAGGAAGGTGAAGAGGAAGAAGAAGAGAAGGAAAAAGAAGAGGAAGCTGAGTCTTTCATCAATGAAGGAAACATTTCTCTGGATACACTACTCAAAGTGTTTCAGCACGAAACAAACAAAGCTGCCGACAACCACAGATTTAGTGCTTATATGAAACCAGAGGATACTTATGAGGTTGGTTAACTAGCGAAAGGTTCCAATGCTTGTTTGATTAATCTAGTGTCCTACTCTTGTCCAGAAGCTCATTGCAGGTAACGTGTCACTTATTACAGTTTTAAACATTAAGCAGGATTGCTTAATTTTCGTCAACCAATAGCAGCCCAGTCAAAACGGCCTTCTGCTGCTTCTGAAATATGACCAGGCTAGGGCTCTCTTGGGACCTCCAGAGATGGGGAGATCCAGAAATATAGGAAAACTACACAAACCAGTGTGTGTGTGTGTGCGTGTGTGTGTGTGTGTGTGTGTCATGTAAGATTAGATAGAGTTCTAAATATCAGGTTGTCAAACGTTCACCACAGACAGACAGCTGGAAGCCCCTCAGGCTGATTTGTGAGAAAGGGCGGGGTGTAAATTAAATAAATAAATAGACTTTAGTCTACCAACTTTAATCAAGACGTGGTAAGACAGTTTCCTCACAGTTTTACTTTTAAGGAAAATAGCACAGTTACATGTGCCCTGAAAAAAGTTCTCTCTCTCCACGGATGTCTCATGCAATGGCCTTTAATCTGAGTGTACAGTATAGCAGCTAGCATTGTGAGACTGGAAGTTACCAGTTCCCTGAGCTTGAGCACAGGCAAGCCGCAGCCTCAGACTCCCACCAGCAGCATGGGGATGATGCTAAGGATCTAACGGACCTGTTGTAAAGGTCACTGGGATAATGCTTGTGAAGCAGTTACCATCCCTATGACCATCCTCATGGCCAAGCGTTAGACATTTGAAGCACTCTCTATAGTTGCTAAATATTTCATGGAGCCTGACTGCCCAACCGTTGCATAGCAAAACAGAGTCACAGCCCCCCAGGCCACTGTCAGTAGAATAGAGCAGTCCCCATGGCCATAAAGGATGTCCATCTCTGCCTTGCAGAAATGGTTTGCCCAGGATCACAGTGACTTCCTAGGAGGGAAGGTAGTAGGGAGATCAGGGCTGGCAGCTCACCATCAGAGCCAATCCAGTAGTCCCATCAGTGTGCCCAATCTCCCTATTGCCTTGTTCTTCCCTTTGCTGGTAATCTGCAGCAATGCTGCTGCCAGGAAGCCAGCGTTGAGGCTCTGTCCCACTAGCTGAGCTGCTTCTGACAGTGTTCTGATTGTTGCTTTCCAAATTGCTACACTTTCCTAATACAGTAAGCCGTTTGTTATGTTCCCTTGAAGCATTTCATTAAGGTATACCAGGATCTTGGATCCGAAGATCTGACACCCATCCCAGTGGCGCTTCTTCTGCAGCACCCCTTCATTCAAGACTTGATTAACAGCTACCAGCAGTACAAGCTTCACGTAAGTATCTATTTCCCTGTAAGTACACAGGGATCCGGAATGTCTTGTCTTTTTTTACATTCAGGAAATACAAAGTGCTGTGAAGTGAAAACAGACCTCTTCATTTACAGAGTCTCTATATACAATTGTAACAACCGTTTTGCTTGGAACAGGGAAGAGAGGGCATTCACTGGGGCTATTCTGAATGTTCTGCAACAAGCAGCTCAAAATTGGCACATGGTTTGGTGGCCCGTTTGTTCCCTTGGTTGTTGTTTCTCAATGCCATTGGCCCTCCTCCGCTTCCTCGTTTGCCCTCGCTGACCTTCGCTTTGTCTCTGTAGCTGACAGTCGTAATCAGCACTTGTACCATTCTTGATACCATCTTATCAGATAATAGCGTTGTGCCATCATTGACAACATTCATATGAGTTATCGCTGCTCAGTTAAATTAAATGGCAACGAGGGCAAATGTGGCATTTAAAAACCACAAATATTTTTGCAGAGGGTGTCCAGAATTTCCCAAAACAGGAGAAAAGGTCTCGGTCAGGGAAGGGGAGGTCAGAATCTTCTCATTTGGAGTCATTACTACTTGATGGTCATTGGATGTATTCTGGAAACAGACATACAAAGAAGCATGTCCTGTTCCCACACACTTTCTTATCAATGATGGAGGTCATATTCACCCACTGGACATTCATCTCTACTTTCATGAGGACTGGCGATCAATATATGTCTTTCCCTCCCCCATAACATGAAATTCCATCCCTTGCTGCTTCTAGAAAATATTTAAAATAACCTTGAAGAAGACAGCTGCTAGGGAACCCTACATCATCTCCAAATTTTGCATGCATGATATATGGAAACAGGAGGCTATGAGCCAACCTCCACCTTCCTCACTCTGTATCTCCTTATACTTACTGCTGATAAATGGTGACAATCTAGCAAGTCATTTCTTTATATTGTTTTGGTGCCCTTGAGCTTGGGAGGGATCAATCGTTTTCTCTAGGTTGGGGAGGCCCACTATGACAATGTGTTGAGAACACCTCATCCTAGATAGCTCCAAAGTCTGCAGCTAGTCCTGCATGCTGGAAGTCAGGTTTGAGGTTGATAGTCTTTACGTCAGGTTCCAAGGTGATAGGGATTTTGCACCCGCCTCTCCCAAGTCTCATCGAATAAACAGCAATGCAAAAACAAAACAAAAAAGAGGTTTCTTTTCAAGAAGAATAAAACTGCACGAAAACAAACCCCATAGAGCTGTGTTATTCTGAGATCACTTGTGAGATAAAAGGAGCAGAAGCTAACGGGTGTGGTTTATAAGGCGGCAGCATCTCCACTTGTGAAGCTGATAGGGAACTAGAGGAGAAAGCAGCGTTGCTGAGTAATGGCACATGTTGCACCTTTGTGGATGAAGTGCTTGGTTCTAAGCAAGACTTTGCAGCTTGTGACCCAGCCTAGAAGCGGTGTAGTTGTGGCCTTGCTGGCCGGCCTGGGGCTTGGCAGATCCCAGGTTTTTAAAGCCCCAGGCAGAAACCACAACTATTTATTACCCCATATTAAATATTGCTATCTATGTGCATGGCACTTTGCAGAGGGCAGGCATGACTTGCTTCCACCCCAAGGGGCTTATCGTCCAACGTAGATGCAGGGAAACAGCAGAGGAAGGTGGGAAATGGAGTCTTAGGTGGGCAGAGAAAGAGCAGGGGCAGAGGAAGGGGGCGGTGGGGGCAGTCTGCCCCGGGTGTCATCACTGAGGGGGGTGACATTCAGCACACTGCCTGCCCATGACTCCCAAGCCTACCCCGAGCCATCGGGGAAGGAGCGGAGCTGCACCATCTTGATGGCGGCCTTCCTCCCTTCCCCCTTTGTTTTGACAGCTTGGGGGAGGCTTGGGAGTTGCGGGCGGGCGGCGAGCCATTGCTGCCTGCTCCCGGGCTGCTTCCTGGGGTGGGAGCCTCCCCTGAGCTGTCAAAAGGAAGAGGGAAGGGAGAAAGGCCGTCGGCAAGGTGGTGCAGCTCCCTCCCTCCCCGCCCAGGAAGCAGCCCTCCATGGGCACCTCACTCCACCCCCCATGGGCAGCGCACCACTGGGATGCTCGCCTCACCTCCGTGGCCCTGCCCCTGGGTGCACAGCATGCTGGAGAAGCTGGCACTGACTCTGAGGAAAAGTAAACTAGGAGGTGCATCAAGCCCCATGTTGGGCTACTTTTTGCCTTGGTGGGTCACAGTCTGTGCAGGCTTTTAAGTACAGACACGAAGGATTCTAAGCTAGTTAACCAAGCTGTTTATAATTATTAGTAGTAGTATTACTGGTGGCGATGATGATTTTTTGTATCCCACCCATCTGACTGGGTTAATCCAGCCACTCTGGGCAGCTTCCAGCAGAATATACAATATACAAATATTGTATACAGTTTTCCTGTACATCCAAATTCTTAGATTGTCCATATTACGCAATTGCTTCATTGGATACAACTCGTTCTTTTTATCATTCATCGTTATTGCACACCATATGCAATTCAAGACAACTGGTTGCTTGTAGTTCACCCTTTTATTCTTTTTTCTCTCTCCATTGCATTGGACAGTACAACAGACCTTCCGTGTTATATATCTGTGTTCCAGATCATTTTACAATAATGACCCAAATCTCTTTGGTTTCTAAGGAATCAAGTGTATCCTGTATAGCAGTGTTTCCCAACCTTGGGCCTCCAGCTGTTTTTGGACTACAACTCCCATCATCCCTAGCTAGCAAGACCAGTGGTCAGGGATGATGGGAAATGTAGTTCAAAAACAGCTGGAGGCCCAAGGTTGGGAAACACTGCTGTATAGTACAGGCAAATAATTGTATTTAAGCAAGTTTAATTGTTTGAGATTTCACAGCAGGGCAAGTCTATTTTTTCACTAATGTGCCTAATTATTGGGTTTTTGGAAGATAAGCTAATGAAATGTTGATTGTATGTATCTCTCTCTTCTAGAATCCTTGAACTGATAATGATTTACAGCCCTTCATTGGCTAACATTTTCCTTTTATGTTATTAGTACCATTTGCTTCATTTGCTAGTAACTACAGTGCTATGAATGCAGATTTTTTGCATGGGATGTAAGCAGCATGCCTCAGTGAAACACTTCTATAGCTGGGGTGCGGCATTTCTGCTGCAATCACTGGGTATATCTATGGGCTCATCGAGACTTGCCCTTGCCCCTCCACTTTCCCCCTGCGAAACCCCATCTTTACTG